>VZRZ01003773.1:652551-736625 GCA_013398175.1 Climacteris rufus | reverse complement strand
AAAAAAAAAGGGAAAGAAAGAAAGAAAAGGTTTTGACATATTTTAAACATTCCAATGCAGCGTTTTAAAACCATCACCTCCCAGCATCATTTTTTTCTGCTTGCAGAGGTTTTTGAGATCATTCTGAATCAGGCAGAATAGGGATTTGAAGTGTGGCCAATGTCCTAAACACTGGCTAAACAGCATCAGTCAGTTTCTTTCTCTCCTTTTCACAAGAGGAGCTTCCTTTTAAAACTGACTGAAGCTGAAATGGCCCACAAGGATATGTCAACGTTTGCCAAATTGTACATTTGACTACATGAGGTGATAGGCACCTCTAATTAAATTGCTTCAATTGCTGTGTACTTTAATGACTCTTCCCATCTCCAAGATGTAGTTACTATCCTACCCTATAGCAGCTTTTGACTGAGTCACTTAACTGAGCCGGTTTTTCCTTACTTTCCACATTTGCCCATAGCTTTCTATCTTCCCAGAAAGGCTCCCTGCTCCCTCATTAGTGCTGCAAAACCTCAGCCTTGCCACGGGAATAGGAGGTCAAGGAGATGGCAGAGCTGGCAAAGGCAGAGACCAGCATATGTCAAGACTGTGTGGGAAACCCACTCAGTTCAGAGAGTTAGAACCACATCCATCGGGGGCGTTGATCTAAGGGCCACGTGGCCAGTACTTCTGCCCAAACTATTATTCATGCTTGTCTAGGTAGAAAGTCCTTGCGCTGGAGCCCAGATCCTCAAAGGTTTGGCTTGACTGGAGTATCAAATACCTAAATACCTTTGAGGAATTGCAGCTTTAGTCGCTGCATCAACAGCCAGTTTTAAATCCATTCTGGAGAACTTATAAATGCTTCTTTATAAGCTTTTCAGGCTGGACCCTGACCCTGACTGGCTTTGTCCTGGTGACGCTGAGCACCTCAGGTTACCTCCTTGCTTTTCCTTCCCTGTGCAGCAGTTTCTCTGGGAGGGATGGCCACAGCTCTTTTCTTGCTCCAAACCCTTGAGCAAAGCAATTTCCTGAGCCGCTGTTTCAATAGGTCACTGTGGGGTGGGCTAAACAGAGGTTGGCAGTGTGAGCCATAGCTGAACAAAAAGGTAATGCAAATTTATATGTATGTTCATACTTAAATAATACATAGATATCCATATATGTTTATATGTATTTAAATGTGTATATTATTCTCATGCTGGTGTTCCAATACCTTGAATTAGTTCAAAGCTGGGCTGAAGAGCTGCACAGTACCAACACTTGCATTTGGGAGTAGTGGGAGGGACACACAACATCACTGTTTGCTCCCTTGGGACCCTGGAAAAGACTTTCTCCTGTAGGTCACATAGCAGCTGCCATCTGCAAGGTTTTCTGTGCTTCACTTGCCACCATCAGGTACCAGCTCCAGAACTCCAGATTTAATTCAGCTTGAATATATACTATTGTCCTTTTTTTTCATTTTGTGCCATCCATGTCACCCTCATTTATCTTTCCAAGTTCTTTTGCATTAAGTTACAAAGGGCAATCTCATTAGATATGGTGATAAAGACCAGCAAAAATAATGCAAGCAAGAAATGATGAACTGTTAAAAGGGACTTACACTGTAAAGTATTCAAATGTTAATGGAATACTCCTAAGTGTTAACAACACTTTGCAATCTTTGGAGTAATTGAGATCAAAGTTTGAATTTATGTTTTTTATATCATGGCAAACTCAAGTCTAACCCAGGCAGAAGTCAGAGGATTGATCTAGTACCATCTGAACTGAGGGCAAATCCAAGTGCTGCTGTACTAGGAAGCATTCCTATGGGGGTGCCTGACTGAACCCCAGCAGAGCAGAGCTTACCCCACTGGTGTGCAGACAGTGGTGAGGCTTCCAGGGAGCCTGACCACAAAACCTCTGCTGGTCCCACAGCCTGAATAAGCTCAGCATTGCAATGACAGCTAATTGTGCCTCCATACAGGAGTAGGATTCAAAGATCCATATGGGTTCTTTTCCAACTCAGCATTTTCTATGTTTCTGTCATACATCCCCCAAAATGCCATCAGTCCCTGACCTACTTTGGTCTCCAACTAAACATTTTCTATTCTTATTTTTCCTGCTCTTTGCCCTGGTTTTCAGCTTGCTTCCCATACCATGCTTCTGCATGTATATTCAAGGCTTATACAGCTTTTATTCATTTTTTTTTTTGTAAATATGGCTTTGGGCTGCAACCCACCCATTACACATGCAAAGGATGCTTGATTGGCAAGTCTCTCCAAAACAACAGGAAAATCAGCTACATGCTACTCTTTTACTTTCTTCTCCAGAGACCTGCTTGGACTCCTTCCTCTGTTGTGCCAGTGCTCAGGCCTGCCTGCTTCCCACAGATATTTAGGGGATCTTTAAGTGTTCCCTGCACTGATTTTTAGGTCCCAGGGAGCCGTGTGAAGATGTCAAAGAGCATTGCACCTTTTGGGTGGGGATGCACAGGGCTGCTCTGGAGCTCTCCTGCAAGACCTGTGGCAGAGCTGGCCGTGCCAGGGGCTGTGCAGCCCTGCTGTTGGCATGCATGCAGGCACTCCAAGGAGACACGCTGCAGCCAGCTCTGTCTCCAGAGCAGGAGAGCATCCTCTGAGCCAGCAGAGACAGAGGCTCACATCTGTTCAGGCACTCACACGAGCTGCACAGCCTTAACACTGCTGCTTCTCATTTATTCACCTGCCTTTTTTTTCTTTTTCCCCCTCCACCCTCTTGCAGACGGATTTCCCTCAGACAGGACCTCCCTGTGGCTGCCTCTGTGCGTGTTGTTCCCTCTGCTGAGTTCTAGGCACTGCGTAGGGGTGGGCTGGGGGCTGAGTTTGCCCGAAGGGCATTGCTTTGTACCTACCAGATGTGCTGAATTTCTCACTCTGGCTCCCTCTGAGCAGCCCCCTGCTTCCTATTGACCTTGCTGTAATTTAGATTCTCAGCCTTTTGCCAGTCCCTGCAGCTGATTTATTCTCCTGGTGTTTAATGTTGGATTTGCCTCTTTGGAGAAAGGTTATGACCACCTTGGAAATACTTGAAGAGCAGACCTTCTCTCTGTTTTATTTTTTTTTCTCACTCTTTGAGAGCAAACTCCTGTTACGGTATGTGGTAGCCTGCAGTTCCCCAGCTAGCAAATTCTCTGCTGCTCAGGTCTCTATCTGAGCATTTGCGTTCTGTCATTAAGCCTTTAGAGATCTTGCCAGCCACTGGTTTGGCATCCAGTCATTCTCAGCAGGACTGGTTGCCTGTATCCTGTCTTTAGCTAATGCTCTGTCAACCACAGGGGAAACTCAGCCAACAAGATCTCTATCAGCCTTTCAAGGACCAACAGTTCTGCCATGTGGACTGGAGTCGTGCACTCTGGCCTGATCTATTTATTAAAGAGCTCTGCCAATCAGCAGACCTTGTCAAAAATAATGTTTCCCCTTCTCTTATCCCTCCATCCTGGAAAATGTTGATGTGAGTGACAAAATGTTTGTTTTCATTGACTTATTCCATGGAAATTTACAGGTTCCACTGGAAAATGAAAGATATGTTTTCAGCTGCTGGACATCTTTCACTTAAATGCTTTTCAGATTTCCAATAAAAGAAAAATAATTGAAAATTTTCAAGGAGAGGCACTAATTCCTGTGAATAAATGGATTTCACTGAATCTCAGCTTTCTGGCAAGAGTGCCCTTTGTTTAGGTTCACTAGTGACGTGTCACAAAGGTGCTCCTGTGGGATTGCTTCAAGTCTTGCACTGTGGCACACATTGCCAACACTGCTTTTCCTGGCAGTGTTGTCTATCTTTTACTGCCCCTTTAGGACACATTGTTGTTCTGCATTGCTAGTTGTCTTGACATATGTGAAAATGGTCTTTTTCCTTGATAGAGTCTGCTGTCTGTCTGATTTTGTAGACATCTATCAAGCATTACTTCTAAAGGAGTGTTTTTTGTTTGGAAGATAGGTGAAATTGTGTGGCTACAATTCTGCTCGGCAAAGACCTTGATCTAGTTACTGTTTCTTTCTTCCTGTGTATACTAGCTGTAGTCATATAAGCCATAACCAGTCTTCTTCACTCCTTTCTGTTTGGGAGGCAGTGTCTGAAGGCAGAGGGAGCTCTCCTAGACACTTCAGACCCAAGACAGGGGGTTTCACTTCACTTAGTCTTTAGATGTGTAGAAATCTGCGACAAAGCCAAGCAGTTCACACAGATGTCTAGTCTTGCATTTTGATGACAACATGATCCTTTCTTGCTCATCTGAACACATCTGGTCCTGCCTTCCCCTCCCACCAGATCTTTGCCTGCTGTTAACCTTCCAGCTCTAAACACATTCACAGGATGATGCCTTTGTTTCTATCCAGGCCATGGGTTTCCTACTTTTTGGACCAGAAAGTGAGGCATTGCATCATTAGGCTCTGCTCTGCTGTAGAAGCATGAGAGAAGGTGGAGAGGGTTGACCAAATAAAGCCTGGAACTGCTCCATTAGTGAGATGTGCTCACAAAGCCACTGTGATCATCAGAATTAAGCTTTAAAATACTCTGAGCAAATGCTGTACTAGCCCAGTTCTGAGAAATGCCTGTGTGTGCATGTGTGTGTGTGCAAGCACACGTGTGTGTGTTTTAGCCAAATGCTCTGGCTCAGCCTCCTTGAGCTTGGCAAAAGGCTTTTTCCAGAATTCGGGCTTGTGACTTCAATGCCTAGTGGATTCCTCTGAGCTGGCCTCCAGTTTGTCTGGCAGATACCAGCCTGTCATTTAACTGTAGCTGGATTGGTAGGAGCAAGCTTTGGAAACCAAAGAGCCTTGCCCATACTTGCTGGCTGTGGGAGATGAATGTCTCCCTCTCGCCTGCCCAGCTCTGTCACTCCGACATCTCAGCTGTACTGCACACGAAATTGCCAGAGCTGGTAGGGCAAACATGGGAAGAGCATGTTTGCCTTTGGAGAATGCGGCTCTGTCAAAACTCCAAATATCTTGAAATATTTCTAGGATGAAAAATGCTATTTTTAAAATTCTGAAACAACTTTTTAAAATGTGGTGCAATAGGTAATATAAAATATAAAGTAAATAAGTTCAACTAGTCTTGTCCAGATTAAAAAAAAAATATATAGAATTTAGTCATATTCAGGTTTTAACCTGGCTTTGAAGAGAAAATCCTTCTGATCTTGAGTGAGTCCAAATTACAGCACCTCACTTTTTTGGTGAAACAAAATCTTGGTTCACTGTGAAGCTTAATGGGAAGATTTTGCTTTAGGATCAAACCCAATTTATGCTGCACAACTGTGTCATTCAGTTGGGAGTTCTCTTGCAAAAGTTGCAATCCCCCACCTGGAAAACAGGAAAAGACCCATGTCGTTAATGTGCCTGATCATGAAATATGTACGTAGAATCAAGCGTGGTATCAGTGAGGAAAAAGAACAACCCTGTGGGTAGGGCAGAGGTCTAGGACATGAGATCCGTGTTCCCTGCAAATTGTCCCTGTGGCCACCCACGGCCCCGTCACCTGAGATCATCCTTGTGAGATAGCGATCCCTCACGGCTATTCCGGCTTCGGCAGTGGCTGTCAATGTGCCATTAGTACCGATTAAGTGCGCAAAGCCCTAGCCTGATGACGAAGGTGGCCCGAGGTGATGAAGGTGACTTGGTACTAGGTATCAGCTCCTTGATTATAAGGAAACATGCAAACCTTTTTCCTCTTGGTTTCTGTTAAGTTACGTTTACCTCTAGGCTCCTTGAGGGAAGCCAGAAAAATGCCACTGTTGGAAGTCTGCTGAAAACTCACCAGTCGAGGGGCTGGTGGCACACAAGACCTGGCAGACTTGGGAGTGAATAGGAGTAAACCCAGCAAGGGTTAGGTGAGGCCAGCAAGCTTTATTTTTGAAGCAGCAAAGAGAGAGAGGGAAGAAAGGAAGGAGGAAACAGCTGTAAGGACATTTTTGTTGCTGACTGGTCCAAAGGAATGTGTATAAACAGCTTTAGATGTATTTTCCTGAGCATGCTAAGTGTATTTACTCCCTGCTCTAATTGGTCTTGCCTCAAGTTAGCCAGGACTAAGAGTTCCCATGGGAAGTACGCCTCACTGACTCAAATGGTCTGAAGACTGACTGGTGTTCACAGTGCAACCCGTGTTTATGATGGCTCCTGAGCTGTCCTTTCTCCCAGCCTACTGCCGGAGTGCCCAGCACGAGTGCAGATTTGGCCCTGCCCAAGGGTCCACAGGCCAGGTGGCTTTATTGCAGGGCAGCAGCAGGGCCTGGCTGGCACCAGCATCTGCAGCACAGGTGCAAAGGGCTGCCTCTCCCTCCCGGGAAGGCTGGTCCACATGGCTGAGGCAGAGGATGCTTGAATTTATTTCATGAGCTGGCTGCAGCTCCATTCTTCACTCAATCCAAGCAAGTTGTAGGCAAAGGCTGCATGAGCAGGAGCTGCATTTTCCTTGGGTATGCATTGCCACGCAGGCACCAACAACCAAAGGCAATTCTGCACGTGCAAACACCCCTGGATGCACACAAAGTGTTTGTTTCCAGTGAAACTCAGATGAACACTTTTTCTGAAGAAAGTGCAAGCAGTCAGCAAAAAAGGGGGGGAAGCATAAACCAGTTTCTTGTTGCAAAATGTCATTTTGATGGAACTGACATTTTTAGCAAAGCCAGTATAAATTTCAATGTTTTGATTTGTTTGTTTTAAGAAAACAAACACAGAAAATGTCCAAATATGTAATATTGACATTTTCAGAACCAAATGTTTTCCTATTCCATCCTAGCACAGTTCTTAAAATTTGAGTTAACTTTTTCTTAAAAATACTACAAAGAGACCAAAGGAAAAAGAAGGTTTAAGTTCTTCTGAAGTATGTGGGCTTTCCACAAATATTTTCTTTTCATTCTGACTCAAGACTTGAGCCCATCCATCAAAGTGAAAGTGAGATGCCCTCTTTTGGGAAATGCATGTTTTACTCCACTATCTAAGCCAGTTAGTTATGAAAATGTTTCCAAGGAGCCCTGCCCACGGTTGGTGATCTTTTGGGCTGCTGGCATCCTCCGGACAGCAGACACCTGTAAAATGCATCCTTGGCAGGGTCCCAGCACAATTGCCTTTCCTGCGCAGGGAGAGTCAAGGCACAGGCAGGTCACAACCCAGGCTATCACCTTGTCTGAAAGAAAGATAAAATGAAAACTTAATCAAGCTGCTGAATTTCTAAAAGTTGCTTTCTCTGAAGGTTCTTGGGGGCAAGAGATGTTGAGGAAGGGCAGTATTTGTGAGGGGGGGTGTTCATGAAGGCAGAACGATATGAGAGCACAGTGTGGGAGCTGCCATTGCCTTGCTGGTTGCCAAGTCATGGAGCCAGCAGAAATTGATGATAGGAAGTACTGGTGTGTTTCTGACAGTTTTTAATCACTGTGTAAATACTGGTGATAAGTATTGATTATGATTGCAATTCTACTTCATCCATTATATTGCTTTGGCTCTACAAAGATAACCCAGAGTGAATAAAAAACTGAGCAGTGGGTTTGTGTTTGGTGACCTGGGGTGCTGAGTTGGGGAGCTCCAGCAAGATTTGTTTCACAAACATGCTGAGCCTCTGGTTTCCCTTCTCTTTCACTTCCACCTCTTCCTTCAAAGCTCTCTTTCCTTCAGTGTTTCCCAAATCCCACCAGCCTCTGATGTGTTGCACACAGCTCTCAGGACCTGTCAGCAGAGCTTTCCCATGTGCCCAGGAGATGATGCAAGTCACACCTGTCATTCAGAAAAAGTTACTGCCCACAGATTTGCCCAGGACCACTGAAGGGAATCAATAGCAAAGCAGAGATGGAAAAATCAGCCCCCAGAAGAGATCAGATTGCTCCCATCAGGAAGGTTGACCTTCAGGAGATGTATGCAAAACACCACCAACATATGGTGTCATGCATGATTCACATGCCAACCCTCCAGGACTTTTCCAGAAGCTGTTTTTGTCTCATATAGAAATTGATGCTCTGAGCCCCGAAGACCCCCTATTTGGTCCCTCAGGACAGCACTAGCAGGGCTTGCTGCCCATGGCCCAAAAATGCTCAGATTTTACAGCTGGCTGGAGGGATTATGAAAGCCTGGAAAAAGTCCAGTCTGCTTTTGACTTCTTTTTCCTTGAGCTGTTCTCCATGGCTCTTTTTTTTTTAATCTTACTATCCACCCCATAACATCTCTCTTTCCCCCTTCTCCTGTGGCTCCTCACCAGCATCAACTCCACCCATCCCTGAGTGTCCCAGTTAGGAAGTTAAGAGGTAACTACGTGCCAGCTAGTACCTTCTTATCTAGTCACAGTATGTTCCCCTAAGGGAATTTTTGGCCTGGGATTGTGTGTGTGTGTGTGTTTTATATGCTTTATTTTTATCACAGAAAGGATAGACAGTACATTATGTCTTCAGTCCAGGAGGTTACACACTAGATAAGAGACAGACAGATATACTACAACTGTCCCAGCCTGTGGAGTTGTGTTCCTGATAGCACTGGGAATGTAGCAGGTAAACTGATTCCAACCCCCTACATTCAGGCAGTGGATTTTGTGTCAACAAATCCAGATCCAAGCAGAGATTTCAATGTTGATGTTCCTGCAGCCAGAGAATAAAGTCCAGAGTGCTTCCTCCATTTCTGCCACGCTTGTACCTTCCCATAGGCTCCACTTTCTCATCTGCCCCATCCCATCTGCTCCTCCTCTGACTTCATTCTCACCCCCTCTGTCAATCTGCAATCTGGATGTGTCTTGTGGTTCAGCCATCATGTTGGGCTCCTCCAAGAATACATCTAGATTCAAATGGGGTGTGTGTGTTTACGAAATGGTGCTGTTAACAACCTCACGGTAGCACATGTTAACAAAAGTTGGAAAAAGAAATTTAAAAAAAATTATATTTTGGTATTAAGAGCTAGGATAAGAAAAGGTTTATATGTACCTATTTCTTGCATCTTTCTTGAACTACCTGGGCTAATTATAATGTTGGAGACTGTATACTAGATTTTACAGGATTAAGGGTGAGCCACAGCAGTGGGTGATCCCCACTGCAGTGATCACCCCAAAGAGGTGATCCCTTTTTTTCCTGTTATTTTTCAGTAACAGTATCCTTGCCAGTGAGCCACAGCTGTGTTATTCTCCAGAGAGCATCCAGAGTCTGATTCACCAGCACCATCACCTCTCACAAAGCTCAGGGGCACACAGCCACTTCCATGAAGCCATCTCTAGTTCAGTAAAGGAGGTGTTGCAGAGCCTGTAAGTCATCCCACAAACTCCTGTCCTCCCTCACCTCACCCCAAAGCCTTTGTCTTATCCTCTGAAGGTTAACAGCATGTTGCAGCATCACTGTGCTGCTATGGGGATGGTGCTGTTTGGTTTATTTTCTCAGGAGAAATAGATAAAAGTGGCACCAGCTACTACCCCACACCAAAGCTAAATTAGTAAATTTATTGTTCTTTCAAACCTGAGAGACGTGACAGGGGCTGGTTTGGATTTTGATCCAAAGCTTAGCAAAGCTGTGACCTTTGTATCAGCCTGACAATGAGCAATTGCGACCGTGCTGCCCCAGCATCCATCAAAAGCAATGTTTTAGTGGCTTGACTGGCATGGCTGAGATAAAAGTCACTGTAACTAAACATTGCCACAAGATGGATATCTCCAACTTAGAAAATATTGTCTTAACTTAGGCTTTTGTTTCTGGGTGTTTCTATGAGGGTGCCATCCTAATGTCTGCATCCTTTACAAATATTACCCAGACTTTAATGAGTATATCTTTGTGGCTTACCTGTGAGATAAGAGCAAACCATCATCCTAATTTCATAGTGGGGGAAATAAGGCACCAAGACATTATCAGCAAGGTGTAACCAACCACTCCTTGTGTTACCTAGCCTCTTCACACTGCTGGGTCTGATTTGAACTCCTCTGCAATAGCTATACTTCTACTTGAGCCCTTTAACAGCTTCTCACTTCCACCTCAGGGACATGTGGGCAGAAGGGACCTCGGGAGCTCTTTGTGACCACTACTGCTACTTCATCTACACCAATCCATGAGAGAGCAATGAATTCAGCCTTTCCAAAGTAGGGAGTCATACAGCATCCTAAGAATCTTCATTCCCTTCTGCTCTTGCAAGTCTTCTGCCGCTGTTGAGAAACAAAGCCTTGTGCTGGCTGCCTGCTCCCATGTCTGCTCTCCATTTCCCTCCCGCAGCCCTGCAATTATTTTCTCAGCTGTCAATTTAACCAGGTTCAAAGGTCACAGCAAGGATACTCACTCCAGGGCTCACAAAAGACCTATCCCACTAGTTCTGCTCTGCATAATGGGGCTGCAGGACACCTTCAATTTGCTTGTACTGAGATAGTGTCTTAGAGGTTTTGCTGCCAAGCCTGGGTTCCACTTGCCTTGGGTTATTCAAGTGCTGTCCAGAGAAAGAGATTCTTTCCCTTCAGTACAAGAGGACTTCAGTAACTAAAAGTCTTCCCCATTCCCAGATGAGGTAGCTGCTTGTGTTCAGAGACGAAGGGTATGTTTTTAGCAAGGAATTGCCAAAATTGGCACAGTCTGGAGCACCAAATGGCATGTGAAGCCCCAGAGAGCTTGTCTTGCATGTGCAAGAGACATGTAGTTTTGGGTTTGGTAAATCCAAGCCAGCCCTCCCAGCCTAGGATGGTCAGCACTGAGCATGGAGCAGGTGCTGAGAGATTGCCACAGTGAAGCATGAAGCTGGTGTGCCCAGGGCTGGAGGCAGAAATGCCGGAGTGACCAATTCCCAGGAAGTTTTGGTAAACACTGCAGGTGCCTGCAAGTCAGCTTGTTTGGAAGAAGTAAATGGGACAGACAGACAAATAGATTTGTTTTTGATTTTTCATTCCTACAAAAATCCCCTTTTCTGGTTCAGCTTTTGGCACAGCTTCTCACTGGCTGATGATCAGCTTGGATACCAGAATGTTTTCAAGGTACAAATGAAGTTCTGAGCAATGACTTCTGCCACTCTTAATGTCTGACAGCTGGTCAGAAGCTTCTCCCAGGTCACCCAGTCTCCCAAAAATCCTTCTCATCCATTGTGAGGTCAGCTCTCACCGTGTGGCAGGGCTTTGCTGGGGCAGTACCATGGAGCTGGTGAACCCATGGCTTTGGTCAGCTATTCTCCTCAGTGCTTTACAGCTCTGGGACTGTTAAAGCTTGCACATTCCTGAGGTCAAGCATCTCACAGTGGTTTTGGGAACAGGTTATTCTGCCTGCCTCTAGCTTGCTTGCTTTTTTTTTCCAGGTCTCCCAGCTGCTCTGCATGGCCAGTAGCAGGGCTGGGATCTGCTTCTTCCAGTGTGTGTGGTGGGATTGGGTCCCTGCTTTGTGATACAAACCATAATTTATTGCTCTCCTTGGTGAGGAGACACAGGCTGTGTGCCTGGGCAGTGGGGCAGGGTGGCAGGCAGGGTAGCAGAAATGCTTTCATTCCAGCTAAGCTGTGTTGGAAAAATGGTTTCTTTTCATCCTCTTTCTAATTTTGGGCTCTGAAGTCAGTTCCCAAAACACACATACACCCGAGCCTAAAGTCCAGCAGGCCAAGATAGGTGTGTCATTATGGGACTGTACAAACAGGAGCAGGATGGGAGGGAAGAGCAGCCAAACAATGGAGTCTCCCTTCTTTCTGCCCAATATTTATGGTGATTTTCAAGTGTCTGTTCCTGGCTACCTTCAGGGATGTTTATGGTAGGTAGGGCTGAGCCACACCTTCCTTGTTTAAGCCAGACCTCCTCTATCCACTTCATTTGACTGTTTCTCCACTTTTAAAATCCATTTACTAGATTTTCCATGATGGAAGACAGCCCAAGGAGCATCACTGTGGCTGCAACGCAGCACACTCCTGCGTGTTCTAGACTAATGTCACTACACCTCCCATCACCTGTGCAGCACAAAGAAAGGACTAGAAGCACAAAAACAGGACCAGAGACCTCCGTGGGGATGGGATGAGGAAACAGCATGCCCATCCACAAATTCAGCCCTCCCTGCTTGCAAGATGCAGCCCCAGGACAGGATGCAACCACACAAGTAAAAAGCCAACAATGGATGAAAATTTTGCAGACAGATCTGAAGACATATGTAAGTTCTAATGGAAAATAACATTTGATAGTTTGCAATTTAGTAATAATCTATTTTATCTGTGTGACTTTTTCTGCAAGACAGGCAATTATATCACTTAATTGATGGTATTCCTTGTATTCTGTCCAGTGTCCTTATTTGCACCATTTCCTATCCCTTATCCCAATCATTCATGAATTGCTCACTCATTCACCCACATAGTTAAAGGGACAAGAACACAGAGCAGTTCGGCGTTGAAAATCAAGCTTTTTGTAGTCAATAGATTTTCACCTATGCAATAAGACACAGATATTGGCTGAAAGTGGATGCTTCCACAGGGAGTTTCATCTCTCATGCTTCCCCAAAGAAGAGACCCCTACCCACCATCTTTCAGTGCCTTGTGTGTCTGCACTTTGAGTATTGAATAGAGGTTGTACTTGCAGCAGTGCACAAAATATTATATTCAGTGCAAAAAAAAAAAAAATTATCACATCCTGAGAAGTTCCCTAAACATTCTTAAAATAGATTTTCCCATCATTTCGGGTCTCACGCAGAACCCTGGCTGATGAGGTCTGGGAATCTGCTGTTAATTTGCTCATTAGGAGGTGTTTTTACAGTGGCTTTGAGCACTCATGAGTTTTGTGTTCTTTTTAAAACACTCACTGCACTTCCAATAGCAAACTGCATGAGGAGAGAATTGCCCTCTTGGTAGATCCCATTGATACCCTAAAATCAACTCTAAATCCAGACTCCCCCATGGTCTCCTTCTGTCAATATGGTGCCAAAGCAGGAATCAAACACATTCTTGTCCCCAGATATGCCATGACTGAGAAGTCCTGCGTTCAGAACAGAGCTGAACAGGATTTTACCTGTATATCCCAGGAATGTATCCCACTGCCTCTGACAGCTTGCAAGTGCGCCAGCAATGCGTCCTGGGCCGTGACGTACACGGAGCAGCAATGTGGCCGGGAGTGTGGTGGGGAATGCCGAGGATGCCACAACAGGAAGCACGGAGACATAACATGTCCAAGTGGGGTAACTGAGGCAGACAGAGCAGGAATGCGATTATATGACCCCCGCGGGACTTGGCTGCGACGCCGGGCCGTGCTGAGCTCATTCCTCCGTCAGAGGGAGGAAGCGAGTGGAGCAGGTCTCGCTGTTTGTGTTTTATCAGATAAATCCAAACGGCATCAGCAAACATTGTGGTTTGGGCAAAGATGGATTTCAGCACATTCCCCAGCTCCCTCTCTGTGTCCCAAAGTACAGCTACGGGAGGGAAAGAGAGCAAGTCAAAGTCTCCGTGGGCACGCCGGTGTAGGAGAGGCAGCCAGGAAGGAAGCCAGCAGATGCTAGAGGGGCAGGCTGAATCCATGTGCACACTACAGGGCCCTTGTTTGAGCTCATTTTTTCAGTGTGGTCAGGAGTTTTCCTTTGAAAGAGTTTCACTTTTTTCATTTGAAAATACCACTTTCTCCAAAGCAAAATTGTTTCAATATCAACAGCTGCAAATACTCTCTTGTCAGTGGTTTCAGCTCTGGGGGAATCCTGCATCGCAAATATTTTAGGTTCAGTTAGTAGTATTATGAACACAGAGAATGTGGAGTAAAAAATTTGAGAAAAGTCAACACTGAAATATTTTGTTGCCATTGAACTTCCCTGGAAACAATCATTGTAACTCAGATTTCAATGAAATTTTCCAAGTTCTGGCTTTGTCCCGATTAAGAAAAGAGAAAAAAACCCCATTCCTGATATTCTAGAAATTTCCACAGGATTGGAAAACAGTTTCCCACTTAGTCCATTGGTTATTCACCAAGCATCAAGGCTCCTTGCCCTCATGGTGTGCTTTGTATCAATGCATGCACATACTGGATCAGTTACAGCTCTTCTCATCTTAATATCCAACTGATAAGCAGGTCTGTGTGAGACAAAAATAGGGCATGTTTTCAGAAGCCACTTGGGAAATGTTAGATTTTACACAAAGCATAAAGATTGTCCCCATGCTGATGTTTTTAAAATACGATCGTATTTTGGGGTGGTAGTGGGGGGAAGACCTTGAGACTCTTTTCTGTATTAATAAATCCTCTGAATGTCCTTTTCTTAGGTTTTGCAGGTATCTTAAGTGAGGCTCTGAGGAAACAAAACTGCCAGTCCCTTGATGTAACATGGCTTGCTCACTCTTCTTTCTGAGCCCAATTCAGGATTATTTCTATCATGCCCTTTGCATTTTATGCACAACTTCCCAAGTTTCACCACTTCATTAGGAAACAACCATGCCCAGCAACACCGGCAAGAGTAGGAGCAGATCTGAGGTGCTCACGGAAAAGCTGGGAGCAAAATTTTCAAAAATTTAAAAACCAATTCTCATAGCAATTGACTTTGGTCAGTATCTGAAGTATCCCTCAGGACAATCAGAATCAATAAAGGGGACTTCATCAAAACTACTTTACCTCCCAGATGTATTTCCTTTGAATGACTCCTGCCTTTCCCAGATTGCATACTGCTTATAGGTTAAATCAAGGTAGTTTTTTTTCCCTACCTGGTAATACTGCAAGTCTCACATGGGTATCTGAGCAAGAAATGAGGTTGCTTCCAGTCTTATATGCAATTCAGAAGTCAGGATGTTTATTTAACCTTCTAAACTATATGGACTCTGTCAGAACTCTGAACTGTGCTGGAATTTCTGAAATGGTTGATTATGGGTTTCAGTTCTGAGAGGAGGATTCAGGTGATTCTTGGTGTATTCATATTCTTGTACTTGTCCTTCCTGCTTTTAAACTGTCACCTACCAAAAAAAACATGCTGAGGTCAGTATTCAACTGGTGGCCTTGCTGGTGGGAGAAGCAAAAACTGGCCTGAACTTCCCTCTTTTAGCTTTGCATGAGCTTGGGAGTGCTGACTTTAGTGAAAACTTGGTTTTATCAGTCTTCAAAGCTGCTTGCTTGTTATTCAAGAGGCAGAGAGCAAAGACTCCAGCTGGTTAAAGTCACTGCTCTAACCACAAACTTTGACCCCTCCTCAAAATTCTAATTTCTAGTGCCAACCTTAAAAGAGTTGCCCAGCCTCTCTTCCCCTAACCCTGCACATTGACAAGTGTTAGATATTGTAGCTGTTTTCTGTCTTTTTTTTTTAAATCAATTAATGCAACAATCTCTCTTCTCTTATTGTTATGTAACTATCAACTCACATACAGAAACACCTCAGAGTACCTTATTTATTTTTTCTTTAGAACAGGGTGAGGTTTCTAAACAGATGGCTGAAGAATAAGCCCAGGCTTTATTGCCAAGTGTTACTATATGGACCCTAGAATGTTTCTGAACAGGTTTCTTTGAAAAATGAGGGAAGTCCCAGGGATGGCTCTGCTGTGAGCAGTTCTGCTGGGTGTCCTCTTTCTCATCCAGCCACAGCCAGGCAGCCAAAGGATCAGCCATGAGTACTCTGAATGCTTTTCCCAGGACAGCCTGACCCGGGTGAAGGTGAAGGATGGAAGGAGAGGCTGCAATGTAGCCCTCAAATGAGTTCAGCTGTGGCAGGGGGATGTGCATTACAGTAGCCTTGAAATGTCTCTTTCTGATAACAGCTGAAGCTGATGTTGCATTGGGTCAGACATTGCCTTTGCCCCAGCACCAAGATCTAAGGCAGGCTCTTCCTCGAGGCCCAGCTGTGAAAAGAGGCAGGGTTGTGCCCAGACGTGCAGCTCTTCTGCAGAGAGCCAGCATTTACAACCCTGACCACAGCCATGCCCCTGCACACAATAGCCAGGAAAACCTGCAAGACCATAGGCTTGAAACATGCCCATGGGCAAGATGAATCTCCTCTGGCTCATTAACTTCTGAAAAGACTTTAGCCAGGGCCAGCTTGCAAAAAAAGCCCCCAAACCAAACTCAATAACATAGAGACAAGAAGACAGCTGGTTAGCTATAACTAGAGGATTTAGCTACTTCCCTAACCATTGTCCACCCTTATTAATGGTTAAACACTCTCTGTGTCATTGTTTGCTGTTTCTGGCCAATTCAAACTCTTTCAGGTGGGAGGGAGAGTGAAGAATGGACACCAAAGACCTGCTTGTGTTCTGCAAGACACCCAATTAAATGGCACCTCAGGTTACCTCTGTCATTTGCTTTCCTGATAAGGGACATTTATTGGAATTCAGAAGTGCATAAATAAGCACTTAACCTTGTTTTGAGACTGGAGAATATGTGTTGTGCCTAACTTCCATCCTTCGCACCTATGTGGTATCTTTCCCTTATCTCCACAGTATCAGAGAGCCTCAGTTTTCTGCATATTTATCTCCATGGTGTCCTGAGGACTTAAAAAAATGAGATCTGACTAACTTGCCCTATGTCACACAAGAAACTGGTGGCAGCACAGAGGATTGAGTTGAGGATTTGTTGGCATGGGAGGTGGGTCACCAAGAAGTCTTTCTAGAACACCTCAAATCTCACAGTAGTCCTTTGGCCTTGGGCCCCTGCCCTTCTTGCATGGGAGGGGTTGAAGGTGTGCTGCCTTCATGCCCTCGTGGGGCTGGGTGCCCTGTGGCTGCCTGTCCATGGCATGGCTGGAGTCGTGGGGGCTTTCCCTGGCCACGGGGCTGTGTGGCAGGTAACTCATGCCCCTGCTTGACCACTCATGTCTCAGTCCTTACTGAACTGAAACTGCTGAGAGTGGCTGATTTTCTAGACCATGTATTTTTCCTCCTGCAATCAGACGTTCAATAAGGATTAAGCTGAGTCTACTTCCTTACTTCCTGCTCCTGCCCAGTGGCCATGACATAGTTTGAACCAGGGATGAACCTCCTCTGGTAGATAATGAACCATACCCAATCTTCACCTGAGACTTGAACCAAACTTTATTTGACCCTCCTATCGAGTTTGAAAAGTTCAGTCAACGTGTTTTTTCAATGTTCACTTTTCTCTGCCCTCTTTGGGATTTGACTGGAGGTAGAAGCACCAAAATACCCTGAGGAATGCTGGCTTGCAGTAATTTCTGCTCCTGCTGAAACCAGTCTTTCTGATTCTGGTTAACTCTGATCATTTACAGGCCAGAAACCCACTTGGGGAAGATTCAAACAAGCATCCAGGCCAGCAGCTTCAAGTGCTCTCATTCACAAGCGATCAGTCAGAATTCTCTCTGCTGAGTTTGGTGGCACCGACATCAAAGGTACAGCATTTTTCATTGCATGACCACACTGACGTCACCATTGAAAAGTCCAATGTGGGACGGAATGAGCAGATCCTGCCAGTTTTCACTGCCAGTATTTGGCAGCACACAGAGGTTTTGTGATGAACTCTACCGGAGGTGAGGTGATGTTAAACGCCTGTGGCAGCCCCTCAGTCAGACATGGCACTCAATAACGTGACCTCAGGAACAGCACTAAGACTTTCTGGGAGTCCATTGCTAAATTGCCATGCTACTTAAATAGTTTTATACTTTCTTCTTTTTTTTTCCTTTTTCTCTATTTTTCTTTTTCATTTCTTCTTGCTCTTTTATCTGGCAGGCAGGCTGGTTTACAGGACAGTATTCTGGGAAGATGGGCTGATACGAGTGCTCTTTCATGAAGAGACATCCAGTATGTCTCTGGGGCTATTTTTTTCTATTCCAATGCTGATCTACTACCATATGCTCCTGCAGATGCTGCTGTGGTCCTTGTCTTGCCCTGAGAATTGACTGAGCCTTGGATGGGGCAAGGGAGATGCAAGGGCATCTGGACCACCCACATGTGCTTGAATGGCACATGTCCTTACAGCACTCAAGCATCTGATCAACAAAATATTATGCTGGAGGTAATGAACCTTTTGCAGACAATTAAAAAAATCAGCCAGTAGCATTTCTGTCAGCCAGGATATCTTGAGCAGCTTCCACCTGTCTAGCCTTGCCATTGAGATAAGGCTTTCCTTGCACTGCAAGAAAATTAATTGAGGGAGAAGAGGGAAGTGGCAGTGAATACTCTTATGTTTAACATCTGTTAATGAAAGATCATTTAACCAACTGCAAAAACAAGAATGGTCACTTCTCCAGCTTTCCTAGCGCGTGATGCCACAGCGCTTCTCAGAATCTCCCTGCAAGCAACAGCCACATCACATCTACCATGCTCTGAAACCAGATCAAGAGGGTCTATTGCCTAGCTGCACTCACAGAAGATGCCTCATAGAAGCCTCATCAGCTTCTTCATCTCCCTCCATAGGAAAATCATGATGCAGCATGGACGTTTCCTTGCCTCATCTGAACTCCTTTTTCTCCCTTCTCCCTCCCTGCAACTGCCCAGGTTGTTTGTTGATACCTCCACCATGGTGTCAGTGCCAGTGTGCAGCAGAAGATCTTATCTCCAAACCATGCTGGATTAGAAGCTGGAGGTCAGCACCTTTCTTCCTGCATGTACCAGCCAACCTTGTTCTTCACCACCCAGATATACAGGTCAATGCCCCAAAGCAACATTCTTCCTTGACTCTGATACTTCTATTCGGATGATCCGTTTAGCTGGTAAAGAATTTTTCTAACATTAAGAAACATATGAAGAAAAAAACACCTATAACACCAAAACACAACTAGTGCCCAGCTGCCTCTTTATCTGGCTGTGCTTTATTTGCACAAGCTGAAGAACTTCATGGTGCCAGGAGGAATGTGATAGAAGTTCTTTGTCTCATAAATTATTTTGGCCCAGTCTTCCCCCGGGAGATAGGACATGAGAGCAAGAGCTGGCAGCATGGGTTCTGCTCCCAGCTTTGGCACTGACCTGCTGCATGACCTTGGACAACTCACTTCACCTCCCCTGAGCTTCTGTTTCCCCTCCTCTCCTTTGTCTGCCTTGTTTATTTGGACTGTCAACTCCTAGAGAAAGGAATTCAGCCTCCCTGGCTGCTTGAAGATTGCATAGCATGACGGGAGCCCAATCGGACTCGCTTCTGGGAGGTACTGCAGTGAAAAAGTTCATAATGATGACTAAAAATTAGCATTTGCTAAACAATTGTATGGGAGTTTTTACTTATTAAGTGGCATACATGAACTAGCAGAACATCTCGGGCATTTCAGAGAGCTTGTCCAGGGGCAATAACTGTTGTTTAGTTCCTTTTCCATGGCCACATCGAAGGCCATATCTACCAGCCACATAAATTTTGACATCTTCTCCCTGTCCCAGCTGCACAGTGGGAGGAGTGGGCAGCATCTATCAGAGAAAAGGGAATGTTTGTTGGAGGTAATGAACAAGGTTCCTCTTGGAGTCCTCCCCCTCGCAAACATCTGGACAGATAACAGCTCTTGTGAGAAAGGTTGAAAGAGCCAGGGAGGCCTCCTGGAAAGGGAAGGGAAATGCTGCACTTTGGATCTGGTTAGTGCTATGGGAAGAAAGGTGGAGAGAGGCTATGGGGGCTAACACAGACCCTGTCATCCAGGAGTCAGAGATGAAACAGACAAAACCAAGGCCACCAAAAAGATTATCTTTGGGTGAAGCCACAAGAGCCTTGATTCCAGAATATACCTTTTTCAGGCAAGTGCTGCAGCTTTGAAATCCATTTAACCATATGGATGGTATCAAGAGGCGTAATGAAGGGTTGGCCATTGCATTCCTTGCTCTTGAGGAGATTCCATGCTTACCCACTGGCTTCTACTCTACTCTGAGTCCTCCCAGCAATGCCACTGCTGTCCCTCAGCCAAAAGTATTCCCTCCTCTTCCTGCTAAGTGACCCACAACTGGTACACAGGGACATCATGGTACGGCAAGAATCACATCGTTTACACTACACACCACTCCACAGATATAGCTAAGAGCAAATTGTTTCTCTAACATGCCAGGGATGCTTTCAAAAAAGCTCTAACCCCGCTACCCTTTTGGCAGCAGCCCTGCAGCTTGACAAACTCCACTGGAACATTTGTCTGCTTTCAAAATATCTTAAATGTATTGCATGTATTGGCCTGTCATGGGCTTTCTCAAGCCCCAGTGATACAGAGGGATCTGCTGGGAGTAGTGTTAAAAACAGCTCCTTAAGCGATGCTTTCCAATTGAGAAGACTGGAGGGCAGGCACTATCTGCTGTTAGGGCAGAAAGCCAAACCTGTTGTTAATCCATCAACCAGAGGCCAATGCAGAATTGTTACCCCCAGTGCTGCTTTCCAGTGATCTGCCCACTTATGTCCATGCTGGTGAAGGTCCTTCCCCTGCCTGCCCACCCCTGCAGGAGCATCCCTGTGGTGTGAGTCTTTCCTACCCTGGCAATGCCTGGGAGTGCATAGGGGCTTCTTCTGTCTCCAAATGCTACAGGTAGCATAAAGAAGGCACAGACATGGAAAGGATGATCTAAAAGAATAAACTCCACCTGGCTTTAATTCCCTACTCCCCCTGCAACAGGATTTTGGAAACTCGAGAGACGGATGAACACACATGGAAGAGCAATGCTCAGGTGCAGGATAAGCAGCAGTGAGGATCTCCTTGTGCATTGCCACTGAGGGTGTTTACAGATCTGTGTTTTGCCACTGGATCCAGCTTGCTGCACAGCCCAAGGCCATCACTGCAGGAAAGAGGTAAAGGGCAGTGGCTGCATATTTAAAAGAAACATGATAAAAGAAGAAAAAATAATCTGTTTTTCAGACTTTACAGGTTGCTGTTAAGCAGCTTCTCCTTTCCATGGCAGACGCTGGCGCTCAGAGACCACCAGAGATGCAGTTGCCAGGGTCTGAAGGGCGAAATTCCTGCGTCTCAGTCTCCAAATTCCTCAAATAGTCCCTCCAATTTTTATGTTTTCATAAAGACATGGCCTGCTGCCGGGTGACCTGGAAGAGGCATTGCAGTGCTTTGTCAGCACACTCGCCTCACTGCAGAAGCTAAGGACCAAGTTGTCTTATTAATCATTTAAAAAGTGGGGAGGAAAAAAAAATAAAAGGCACAGTTCTGGCTAATTGTAGGGGGGGGAAAATGAGGTCAGAGTTCATTTTTCTCTTTGCTGTCACTTCACAGTTCACTGGCTGACAAGGAAAGCAAGATAAGAAGAGACTGGAGATAGTTCAGGGAACAACCTCCCTCTCCGAAGGAGAAGTGGGGGAGTTCAGATTTCTGATATGGTTGGAGAGATGACTGTGCTGGCTGCTGAGCCACAGGACCTGGTGGAGGGGATATCGTAAGCTGCTCCAGGAGGGAACAGAGGAGTTTGGCCGTAGTGCACATGGAGCAAGCATGCCTCACCTTTTTCCACCCCACAAACTTACTAACACTGGTACTGCTCATGGGGAAGTCTGAGTTGAGAGGAATTGGGAGCCTCCTGCCACCACCAGCAGCTGTGAAGGATTTCAAGTGGATACATTTGATTCAATCTGAGCCTCAGGGTTTATCCACTCTCTGATTTTTGATTTCTTTTTAATCTAACATCTATGCAAAAGTATGGATTGGAGAGGAGAGCAGAGCCCTGGTGCTCCTTCCCACTCTGACACTGGGGTGATGATACAGCAAAGCCTGCCAAACCACCCTTCCCTCCCTCTGTCCCCTATGGTCGCTCCCGCTATGAGCAGCAACTGCTGGAGTAACCGAGACCTCCTCAGGAGCGTGAGATCCAGAATCATTCATTTTATGGGGCCCTCCTGTGAGAGCAAGGGATTTGTTACCCTGATTCCTGCTGGGGAAGTGCTCCCACAGCCACAATGTGAAACACAATACAGCACGGACTCTGACATTCAAGCTGGGTTATTTGAGGCAAGTTTGTTACACGGGGCCTATGCAGCACAATCCCAGCAGTAATTATCTGGGCTCCTTGCACGATTCTGGCCAGTTAAATGCTAACTCTGGCCTGAAATCACAAAGTCACCAGGAAAAGCTGATGTACCGTGCTTGGCTTTAGGCATATAGAGGGAGGAAGGCGATCAGGAGAAGGAATCACAGCCAGGGGATAGCTGTTTAGTGAAGAACCCTGTGCTGGAGGACATGAGCAAAGGATGGGATATTCACCTCTGTGAGCACGAGCAGGTAACTTGGGACTTCTTTCAGCAGTGGCACTCATAGAAATTCCAGTGTTAACACTAGAGGTAAGCTTTCTGCTACTGGAATTGAAGTGATGGCTGAAACTTCTAAGGTCAGGCCAGGGGACCACACCAGCCTGCGAATCCCAGGGCTATTTAACCTAGAGAGAGTTATCTGCAAGATGTTGCCTTAAGGTAGGATGAAAACCAAGGTCCAGAATGTCTTTTTCCTTCCTCAATTAAGCATGTGCAGAGCAGGCAGGGATCACAGGGGGACTGTGAGGTGAGAAAGATGTTGTTAAATCTCTGTAAGGAGTTAACCTGGTTCTTGAAGTTTGCACAAGTCCCCACCAGCCACACTGGAGGCAAGACAGAGCTGAAGGCTGAGCAGGTAAAAGGCAGGTGGGCCATTTGGGCCAGACACCACAGAAACATGAATAACCTCCAGCACAGCCAATTCCACCATGCTCCAAAGCAGAAAATAACTTCAGAACTACCTTGAAATGCTAAGACTTGAGAAGGAATAGTGCATAACAAGGGCTGTGCAGAGGACTAAAAACATCTCCAAAGACATGTTCACTAGCCCCTCCGGACAGGCTGACCATCCCTTTCCTTCCCAACCCTATTTTCTGTAAATGCAGGATAATTCCTAATTGCTTTTGTTATGGAAGTGACGACATGCAAGGGTTTTTTCTTTTGTCAGGGACAGCACTAAGGACCCTTCTGCATTTAAACATGAAGGAAGGGAAGGAAAACAGTCTTGTTTTCAATAAGGCAGGGTCTCTTCCTCCGTTGCTCAACTGCCCATTTGCACAAGGCTTTCTGGCCCTGTAGTAGCCTGTTTCCCTGGAGAGTACAGTCAACATGGGGAGGCGAGGCAGTGTTGGAAGGTAGCCTGAGGATAACAGGCGTTATAAAGAGGAATTTTTTTCCCTGCTGTTTTTGTTTGTTTTACCAGAGGCTCAGAGGAGCTGGCCAAGAGCCTCACACAGCAGGTGCTGCCTGGGAATGCGAGGGGAGCAAAATTCCTACTAAATGGAAGCATTATTTGACACCACCGCCTTTCGCAATCTTTTTCTTTTGTTTCAGACAAACTCCAAGGCCTCCTGGGCTTTGTGGTCAAAGCTGAATTGGACTCTTCTGCAGGGGAAGAAAGGGAAGTAGTAAGGGTGTCCCCAAACATGCCAAACACTTGGGTGACAGAGATGAGCCTTCTGGAAACAATACTGCTGGGTTCCTACAGAAGTAGCAAGAGGGCCAAGAAAAAAAAGAAAAATCACCTTTGGCTCCCTCACAGCAGTTATACCTTTTTTATTTTTTCTTTTCTTTCTCTTTTTTTCCCTTGCGAAGAAGAGACTGAGCCTGCATACCCTCACCTACATGCTGTCGACATTTGAAGATCCACAGGAGCAGGTCCCAACGCTGCCCCAGCTTGGCTATTATCTACCATGGCTGTTGCAAGACTGGAAGAGAGAATAAGTGTGGCTAGAGGAAAGCAGGATAATTCCTTCCTTTACCAGAGGCTTCCCCTGTGGCTCAGTCCTTCAGCTCCTCCTATTCTCTTTTGTACTTCAGCTCCTTCCCAGTAAACCTGGCAGATGCCATGTGAGGATCACATATCAGCAGCATGGGATACCTAACTATTTCATAAATGATGGATCAGTACAGAAAGAAGGAAGTCACAATCTTCCAGAAATGACAGACTTTGCCACAGACTTTACATTCTTCTGTATTTTTACAAGCAGGCAGGCTGCCTCTGTCCAAACGCTCTCCTCCTACCAGCAAAAATGTTGTCTCAGGCAAAGACTCGTTTTTCATAGGCTTTTGGATACCCTCAGCTGCTGAAATGACCCCACAGAAGGGCCTGGTGATAACTCATTTCCAGAAACCTTTAAAAGGAGCAGTAAGTGGCCATGCCTGTGTGTTCAGGTACGCCTGTCTTGAGCAAAGAGACAGTGTTGTTTGCTCCACACCTTGCATGTTTGCATTGCACTCACTGATGGAGCCCTGGGGTGCTCCTCCAAGGCTAGTGCTATTAATATTAATTATTTTCTCCCCATTCCATACTCTGCACTTCCTGGGAGGCTAACATCCCCAGCCTGGATGCTTTTAAGCAGCGCTTCGTGAGACAGCCACATTCCTTAGCTGTAAGTCTTTACAATCACCCACCAGCTCTCCAAAACAACAGTCAGAGCATGACTTCCAGCTACACAGATGATGCAGCTCTTCAGGCCCAGAGGTAAAACCTACAATATCAGCAGCACAGTGGCTAGGTGCTACCCACATTCCTGCCATTAATGTCACTGGCATTTCTCCCTGCCAGCGTCCAGCTATTGCGTTCCTCAGCCCAAACAGCAGCTTTCTTGAATTTCATGTACTGCAAAAGATGGAGAAATCCATGTGAGGCAAGGATCTGATTCTTCCCAGCTCTTCCACTGCTATTTATTGAGTACACTAAAATTAATGAAAACCAAAGACACTTGAATGGAGAGCAGAAAGTCATAGAGTTCAGAAAATGGAAATTGAAATGAACTTCTTTCAGAAGGCCATTTGTGTATCATTAAAATTTCTGCCCACTCAGAAAGGGGAAGGAAGGATAATATTAAGCAAAACTTAAAAGCTTCTGGTGTAAATTTGCAATGGTGAGAAAAGTATGTCCTTGACAAATAGCCACAAGGACAAACTACTGCCATGATCAAGCAATCCAGTGAATGGTATAACTACTGAAAAATAGGAAGGATGTAGAATAAGACTGCAAAAATAATTTCAAAGCTGGAAAATATGCCTTGATGGTGTGAAACACAGATCTATCTCCACCTCCATGTCTAAAGGGGATGGGGAGAGAGTAATAGCATACGGAATATCTGTGCAGAGAGAGGGGTGAGCTGTTCAGAAGTCCTTTGGCAAAGCCGGTCACAGCCCTTGTTTCAGCAAGAAATGTCATTCTGGTTTTTACATTAGCAAGTTCAATTTCTGCTCATTTTTCTAAATTAAAGTATTTTGAAAAATATTTTTTTAAATATCCCTGGTGAATTTTCTCTGTATTAGTTACAGACAAATGATAATGCAAACAACAGTGCAAAATTTTTTAAATAGCTAAAACTGCAGTAAAGTTGACTCACAAATTCTTCTGATATAAGTTTTTTTTATAATATTTCTTCTGATATAATACTTCTTCTTCAGCTTTTTGTCCAGATGCCAGGATTAAAAAAAAACCCAACTCCAAAATTTGAAGAATGTAGCATGCTAGGCAATGCCACTTTGTTATGAAGCAGAGAAAAGTGTAAAACTGATGGCTACATATGAAGCCAAACAAAAGAGGATTAGAAATGAGGCACATTTTTAAATTAATGCAAGCTTAGAAATCAAGTTAGGTGACAGAGTCTCCAACTTCTGATGTGTCCATATTCCCATATATTGGTATGTCCGGAGCTGGATGTTTTTCTGGAAGATGCAGCAAAGCTACTGGGCTCGGTACTGGGCTAATTGGCTGCAACTGAATGGCTTTGAAATATAGGAAGTTATACCAGATGTTCTTATGGTTTCTTCTGGCCTTAAATCCTGTGAATCTATGAATGAGTTCCTGAATCTGCAAAATCCGAAGTCCTGAGAATACAAACATATGAGTAGAGTTATACTTCTGGCCTCCAGATCAGAAGAAAGATATTGAATGTGCATTGTTGCGATAAATCAAAGAAGCATCTAAATCAGAGCTGTAATAAAAGTCGACTGCAGATCTTTGTGCAGAAATTGGTCATGTGTCGTGTGAGGACAAGGTTTGGAGATGTGATTTCTCAACATCTGAAATGACTTCTTTTGGGAGCAGCCCCTTCCAAGCACTGTGGTAGAGATCCTCCTCTGGACTTGGTGTTCTATGCCACACAGGAGCTTGTCTGACAAGCGACGATCAGTGAGGCACTGAATGCTGCTGATCAGTGTAATTGGGATGAGCATCCCTGCCATGAAAACCAGCAGTGAGACATTCAAGTCAAGAGAAAGGGGTTTTGTTTTGTTGGGCTTCCTTAAGGGGAAGCATGTCAAAACTGAGGAAACTGAAATCCATAGTCAGCAAGAAAGCTTACTCAGCCGTGGTTTAAGCAGTCACACCAACCATGTATCCACCCACTCCTCTCCTCTGAAAAAGGAAGAAGAGCTCAACAACAACAACAACAAAAAACGACCCAGAAGAATTATGATATTTGTGTCATTTAATAACACTTTTGAGTAATCTGATTTATTCTGGGAGGAAATCCTCTGTATGTCCCATAACTGGATTCAGATGATATGAGTTTGAGTCTCACTGAAATTCCTTCTTGCCAGTCTCTGAGCATCTCAAGTTTCCTGCCCTTACCATCTCTCTTGGCTATGTCTCTGGCTAGAAGAGGTATTGGAGTGGGCAGGAGCCACCTGGGACCCAACATGCCTCAACAGCACAACATGGCATGATTCCTAAAATGCATGGTTGGCCACTGTTACGCAAATCTCCCTCCTCCAAGCATGAGGGTGCTGGAGCCTTGCACAGTGGGCATGTTTAGATGGCTGCTTTAAAGAAAACCTTTGAGAAATGGACACCTTGTTTGAATGAAACAGTTGGAAAAAGAGCATGTGCTGCCAAAGTTCTCCAGTGGAGCACCCTTATTATATAATACCAAGCTACATGTGTCATGCAAAGTGCTGTATGTCATCTGCAGAGGGCCCGCTGATACTCCACCGTCACCACCAATGTCACGCAACACTGGGTGAAGCAATGAGCACGGCAATGTCACCAGCAAGTACATAATGCCAATGACAGTGGAACTAATGTAGAGGCGATTATCCTTACATTATTCAACACTTCCAATTGCTCTCTCTTTTAAGTGCCTATATGATGTAATAATATATAAATACTGTAATGAAGGGTTTATTTATAGCCATCCTCAGTATTACCGGTGAAAGTATTAATGCGTTTTTCCCACGCTATGTTCATTGACCGCAGCCAAGCAACCCATTTTCAAGGGACTATGTCAAAAGAGTGTTTAAGCCATTCCTCACTCACAGGAACAGGTGAACAGCTAATGTAGGAAGAAAAGTAATCACTTTTAAATATGGGAATGGAAAAACAAACAAAAAAATTAAAGCAAAGAAGTGTAGGTGAAGAGAGGACATACCTGAAATGGAAAAAGAGCATTAAAGTGCCTCTAAAGCTGGCAACTATTTTCCAACCTGGACACCAGCGGACTTCATGAACAAAAAGACACACCCAGCTCTCATTTAAGACACAAGCACTGATGGAAGAAGCAGGGGGAGTGATCAGTCCTTGGACCAAAAGCAGCTTCAAGTCTCAGAAATCTGGAGTGATGCCATTCATACTGCCAGAGTTGCTCTCAATTTCTAACAGTGTTTGCCTTAATTGAGCTTGCATTCCTGTATAATCCTCCACATCCTTCAACTTTCTAAATCACCCTGGACACACCAGTAGCTTCCAGATGTTTCTTCCTTCTCCCTGAGGATGATATGGAGAGAAAAACGGCAGGTCTTGAATGGTTGAAGGTGCAGGATTTCAGAACTATGTGGTACTTGCAGAGACACACAGCGCTCCCATTCCTACGCTCCATCTGCAAAGAGACTTCCCTTTCACTCTAAACACAGCAAAAATGAGAAAAATCGGAAAGAAAAACATTTCCTTGTGGGAGAAAAGTGTGATTTCATCATTGCGAAGTGTGGGTTTCTTGGGGTGTGTAGGAGAATCCACAATTACCTGGAAAGACAAAGTGGTGGAGATAGGGCTTCTGGCTCTCTGGCCTCCCTTTCTCCTGTGCTGCACCAGGTCCTGGCCCACTCCTGAGCCCCTTGTGTCCCCACAGTTTTATTGCTGGCCCGGGAAGAGACACTTTTCAGAAATCCACCTGCTACCTGCATTTCCCCTGTTTAGGGATCAGCTTTCCCTGACTTTGACTTGGCTTATTATTCCTTGTTGGATGTACCATGCATTTCCATTAATGGCTCCTTGAGTGGTGGAAACATGGCCAGACTTGGAGAAAAAATGTCAGAATTTCTCCACCCAATTTAAGACTTCCCCATTCATCTTTCTTTAAATTTGCAACTTTCAGAGCATGAAAATCCTGTGTATCCATGTGGGCTTTTAGTGTGAAACAGATCAAGAAATGGGGCAAGAAATTGAGTGACAGCAGGAGGGGATGTATCTTCCTCCACTGCATTGGCATGCTGCCAGCAAGTGCAAGAATCTGTTTTTTTTCCCTGTTTCACAACAGAGCTCTGCTGTAAACAACATTCATCACACAGGGAGTTCCGCTTAGAAATGGGTGAATGCTAGAAAAATACTATTTACAAGTCCTCCCTCAAATAAAAAACATGAGTTTATTTTGGCACCGGCAGTGATTCTCCCAGTGATTTATTCTGGCAAGCGCTCAGGCAGGTACAACAACACTTGCTGAAATATTCATAGGATGGGGACATGTTGCAGATAGTTGTGTAAATGTGAACTGTTGGAAAATCACTTGTGCAAATCTGTGCAGTGAGGGGTTTGCATAACTGGTTTTGATTGCTGCTTGTGGGTTCCAGACTCCTCGAATCAAAGTGGAGAAGCTCTGCCACATGACAGAGGTAAACAGGGACACACGCAGAAACTCACCAAGAAGAGCACAAATGAAAATTAATAAAAAAAAGGCAGCTAACAAATAGTTGAACTGCAGTCAGGCTGCATAGTTTACAAGCAACCCAAAGACTGAGAAACAGCCAAAGAAACCATTCACGTAATAACGGCGTGTCAAACACATCTGTAAAGTTCCTGTAGCATTTGCAAACACGGCCTAAGTTCAACAGGATTTACTTGGAGCAGTTCATGAGATTAAAATCAGGCGAGCGAACAAATATCTTACTGGAACAGGGCCAGGAGACGGGACTGCAGTTGCGTGGTTAATTGAGTTTGGCAAGCAGTCACACAGCTATATTTCCTCTGGGATCAGCATGTGGAGTGGATCGATTGATACTGGAAGAATTAAGGATGGGGATGGCAGTAAAAGGAAGAGCGATGGGAGAGCTGACCTGGTGGGCTTACAAGGTGGGCAGATGGGTTAATGTTCAATAGATGGCATCTGTGAGCAGGGATTCAAGGCTGGTGTCATCTCCAACCACCCCCCAGCTTCCAAACATTTCTCCTGATGCAGCTGGAGACTTAACTGTATGCTGGCTGTAACTGGAGTGTCCCCATGTGAAAGCAATTGCAAGGACTGGAAAGGCTTGGGCTCTGTTTTGTTTGCGTTGTTCATTATCTACAAATGCAATTACCAAGGGATAAATTAAATTAGGTTGTAGCATTATTTTGAACATCTTTTCTGGTTTGCTTTACTTCAAATTTTCTAAGAGGCCAGTGTTTACAGTTCAAAGTACAACTTGGCAAAAGTACAATCAGGAGTGAGCAACACATACCACAAACAAAACCATTAAGACCATTTAGAAAATTTTTGCAAAAGACAATCAAGTGTTACGGGACTAATTTCCCACTTGGTCACCATGATTTTATGTCAACATTAACACCATTGACTTCAGCTGAGCCCTACAGGCACAAAGCTTGTGTGGTGGGGTGGGAAACTGGCCCAGTTTAGGATTATGTATATCGTATTATTTAAAAGACAAAGAAACAAATCCCAGGAGTGTGTAAGTATGCTGTAGTCTCTGAATGTAGACTTTTTCCCACTGAAATCAAAAGCAGAGCATGTGTGTACTGGGAGGAGTGGAATCAGGTGTTCCCTACCTGCTATTGGTAGGGCATGGCCATCAACAATGCACTTTTTGAGGCTGGATGCAGAGTGTAGGACAGGATGGATGCTCTGGAGAATAGAGAGATGACTAAAGAGAAAGGTGTGTCTTCCTCCCTGTGCACCTCCTCCTCCAGCTACAAATACCTTTTTATTTCTCATAGCTTCATAGACTAGAATCTATTTTAGAAGCTCCTTAAGTCAGTAATATAATTCTTGTTTTTTTATATGTGTATGAATATAGAGATATGTAAATCCAAAAAAAGACAGGAGGTGTTTTTTACCTGGTTGATCATTGTTTTGGGGTTTTTTTCATTTTTAATTCTTTTAGAAGTGCAATTATATTAGACATGTTGGACTGGCCAGTAGGATGAGTAAAACAGTTTGGGAGAAGAAAAGGTTTGTGAATATTTCAAGATAATTACAAACAGTTAGTCCCAGAACCAGAAAAAACATTACAAAAAAGAAAAAAAAAGCAAAGAAAAAGAGAGAACAGCTTTCGCCTGTTACTGATTTCCTTTTTGGTTACAGGGGCCATTGTTTGTTTTAATGACAGGAAAAGAGAGCTGTCAGAAGACATTTGCATAGTGCAAATAGGGTCACAAATCAGAGGGACTGTGTAGATCATGTAGCAGGGAGCCGGCACCCATCAGTGTGCAGCTATGAGGATGAGGTTGTTTTCTGTAGTATGAGGAAAAGCTGATAGTTTTTCCACATGCAATTGAGGGCTCAAGCAAATATGGGGGAGAAAGGCTTCCTGCTTGCGGCAAGGTCCGCTGGGCTCTCATGAAGGCGTTGCTGTTTGTTTATTTTCCTAGCTGTGTGCTTAAGATGCATTCTTTGAAAATTTAGCTGATGGGTCTGTTTGTATAGACTGCGCTGCTGGTGAGTTAGACCAGGGGTTTGTGTTCATTTGGGAAAAGAGAAAGAATCCTGGCCATCAGAAATGTTTACTATATCAGGAAATGAATTCACTACTTGAGGGTTCCAGTGGATATAAAACAAAAATTAAAACAAGAGCCTTGTATAAACCCACTTTGTATTGTCTCCTCCATAAACAGCCCCATACGTGACAAAGCTCGGACTGAGCGAGAGAGGTAGTTTTATTGGGGCATGTGGAAGCGAGTTAATTGCTGTTGTTTTTTGATTTTTTTTGCACATGTTGGTGAGTTTGAAGTGAAATCTGGTTGTCTTTTCTTTCTCCCATTCCAGGGAGAGCTGAGCCTTTGCTGAGAAATAACACTAGGCAAAATGACTTCAAGCTGTCACCATTACACAACCTAAACTTTATTTCTTCATTAATGCATTACAGAGCAAAAAAACAATGAGAGCATTCCTCTGGAATGTGTGTTTACTGAGCACAAAATGATATGTTTACTGAAATAGCAGTTGCTGCCGGGTTACCCAGTGGGAGAGAGCTTTCTCTTACCACACCGGTTCGAGATCCTGGTGTCGCTCTGCTCTTCGGCCTTTGACGCTGGTGATTTTCCCCTTGCCAAGAGGGTCCTGTGGGAAAAAGCAGTGGTGGTGCTAAGCAGAGCTGAGGCTTGGCATCATCCAGTGACACCTTTCTGGTGGCTCCAGCACGCCCTGGAGGAAAGGAGAAAAAGAAGGGAGATTTCAAGCCATCCCTTTCTGGAAAAAGCATGAGTCAGAGGAGAAGGGGCTAAACCCAGGATTTAAGGGTGGGTGTCAGTGCTTCTCTTGGTGTGGGAACGGGAGAGATGCTCAGAGCAGAGGACAGGTGGTGGTGGCATGTGGACGAGGAGTCTCTCCCTGAAGAGTGGGCAGAGGTGGTGGCTGGGGACTGGCAGAACAGCTCCTTGGTACAGCAGCATTGGGGGATGTGCTGCAGGAAGAAGGGTGGGAGGGTAGGTGATGTGCTTTGTGGTCACAGTAAGGAAAACCTCATCCCTGATGGCTGGGATGTGATGGGCATGTTGCAAATGCCCCAAACAAAAACAGCCAGGGGAGGGAAAAAAGGAGTCAGATAGACAAAGGCAAATAAAATCAGTGTTGGAGCTTTCTCCTTTATCCCAAGAGTTTAAGCAAACCATTTCTAAGTACATGTGTATATATGCAGGTGCACACACACACACACCCTCCTATGCACCCAGTCTCATAAATTCAAAGGTAGTTGGTTCCTTTCTCTTTATTCCACTAAGATTCAGAGAGCAAAACACCAATAATGAAGGAGCTTTTGCTCAGTACAACTGCCAAGCAGACATCAGGTTGGCTGCAGCACTCTTTGGTGTGGATATGGCTCTCCAGTGATTCATAACCCACCCAATCAGAACAGGGTTCATCGGTGCCCCAACCAACAAAAACACAACTGCAATGTTTTCCGCTCTTTCCCTTCTCCTTTAAAGAGAAATACACACACACACATGCAGAGGAAAAACAGGACTAGACAGTGCTTTCTAACCTGGTACAGCATATTACACTAATTAAGCGATGCTGTTACTCATGCATCATTCACGACCCTGCCAAAACTGGGAACAAACAGTCCCTACAATCTTGATAGGACTGTCTGAGCTGAACTTAACAGAGTTTTCCAATTTGAAAAAATCCAAATAGGAAACATCCTTCCCCACTTCTAACTCCTGCAGTTAGCAGCATACTGGGCAATGTTCTCACCCTGATCTGCTTCTCTAATGATATTTTTGTCCAGCACTGACTATAGGGCAGATGAACGGATCCACACAATGTTGTGTGCCGTCATCTTTCCACTGGGTTGCTGGAAAGACCTCTGAGGCTCCATGTTGGATAAGTACCCACCATGGTGGGAAAGTCCCTGGAAACGAGGATAAGGTCGTACTTGGACATTGCCTCTGCCCTGGTGGTAAAAGCATCTCCTTTCTTAGATGACCTTTGTTCTGCTACTGTAGTGTTCAGGTTTTTTGGTGTCTTGTTTGACACCACAAGGACAGGGGGCACTGCTTCCAGAAGTTCCAGAGGCATCGTACCTCCCCACAACCCTTCTTGGTGAGGTGTGAAGGAGAGCTGGGGAAGTCATAGAATCATAACATCATTAAGGTTGGAAAAGACCTTTAAGATCAAGTCCGATTATCAAGTCCTTCAAGGTGTTTCCAGCCATGGCTGAGAGGGGCCAGGAAACTGTGCTATTTGTATATGTGCCATGAATGCATCTCAGCACCACACTGAGAAGGATTGACAGGAGCTGCAGAAAGGCTGAGTAAAATTTTCCAAAATACCTAAGTGATGTGGAAGCCTCCTGTCCTATTTTTAAAACATGACTGAAGCACGTGAGACCCAAAGCCTTAAAGATACCTCTGCAGATAGCTCCTGTAGAGTTGGGTGCCTAAAAGAGGACCCCCATCCCACAGACCCCCAGTCTGGGGTCTTCTCCCCTCTCACTCACATAATTTCAGCCCCCAACACCCAACAGAAAGTTGTCTCCTCTTCAATCCTGCAGGGACCTGCACAGCCCGCTGTCTGTCCCACAGCAGAGATCCCCTCTCTTCCCTTCCACTAGTTCCACCAAGGCTGCACTGTACTTAGGTTTTGCTTTCAGCCATGCTACCTGTTTTTTTTCACTCCTCCTTTCTTTTACTTTTCCAGAAGCCCCTGCTGGGTCTTAACTCCTGTCCTGCAGAGCCCACTTCCAGCTGGGACTTGACCCTCCCAGCTCCTGTGCGCAGGCACATTGCTCACTTACAAGCAGAACTTGTAATTCCAGGGTGGGTAGCAAGGTGACTTTAACTGTGTCTTTTCCTGCTGGACAGTGGGGTCTGCAAGCTCCAGCCTGGATGGCTTGGCCCAAAATATCTTAGGCCGCTTCCTCAGCAATGAAATGTCTCCTATTTATTGCAGCTGATTATTGCTAATGACAAAGGCAGGTGGCTGGGGACAGCAGAAGGAGAATGGCAAGGCTCAGAGAGATGCGAGAAGATAAAATGGTCAAAAAGCAGTTATTTTAGCTGCCGGCTTGGTGCAATTTTGGAAGCAGAGGACTGTTTGCGTTAGATGTAGAAAGCACAGGTTTTAGCTGCAACAGCACACTCTTCCCACTCCGTGTTTTTGCAAAACTTTCTGCCTATTTGTAGCACCTCCTGCTGTATTGCTCACACCAGCCCTTGCTGAAGAAATATACTGGAGCCATACGTCGGAGCCGTATGTCTCATCGGCATAGTGAGACTTGAGCAGAATCTATTGCCAGAGGCAGAAATACTCTCATGGATGCAGCCAGTAGAATAGATGGAAATTTTCCAAATTTCTTTTTGCAGAGGGAACATTTATCCCCATGAAAAATCTGGAGGGACTGAAGAGAGGCTTAATAATGACTTTTATGACATGTCCCTTCCCATTCCTAGTGTCTTTTAATTGTCTTTTCTATCTTGCAATGCCCTTGTGGAGCCCCTACTTTCTTGCTGATGTCAAGGCAGGAATAGTGAGGAAAGAAATATTGTCACCCAAGCTGCGGTGCTGAAAGCTCCTTCTTGTCAGCACTGATACAAATAACCATATAGATACCAGGACGTGCTCCTAAAGTTTCTGTCATTGCACAAGGGCCCTTCTGGCCTCTCAGCTGCTGCTGCACTGCAGTGCTCTTGACTTTCCCCTGTCTCTCCCAAGAAAATCTTTTCTCTATGGGCCAGGAAATAGCACTGAGGGTGCTGCTTCACAACGGTGCTGCCGTCAGTGAGAATAGAACGAGAGCTAGGTAGGAGAAGATCGCAGAACACCAGCAAGAGGCACGCTGGGTCCTGGCAGCCTGGGCGCTTCAGCTGGCCCCCATGTTGCATGTGCTTCAAGGAGGGATGCCTAAGCAACCCAATATTGTGTCAGGATCCCTAACAAGGCAGCAGGAGAAATACAGTAATAGTGGGATTTTAGCACAGGAGCCCAGGAGCTTGCAGTGATGCAAGCACTGACATCAAGGACAGGTGCAAAAGAAGGATGAACCCCTGCGTGCCCTCCAAATACCATCCCTACCGTGTGAATTCACTTAACTTTTAAATGCCAGGCTGTCTATTTTGCTTTACTTTGAAGTTGTGTGATGCTGGTAGAGCCATTTGTGAGCTTGTTTCTCTGCAACCAGTCACCTGCTGAACCCTGAGGATCACCACACAGCCTTTGGGTACCATCACTTACACCCCTTCTGGCATGACGCAGCACTGGCCCTCACAGCAGGGAGCTGCGGCCATGGAAGCCATGACTGCTCAGATGAAAGCCTTTGATAAATGGCCACCCTCCCACTTCCCTACTGCATGGACCAGATAGCTGCAAGCCAAGGCCATTACTCAGCGTATCATCAGGTGTGTAGCTGTGTCCTGAGCACTCCAAATTGGCAGGGAGATGACTATTGGAAGGAAGCTGAAGCCAAAAGGGCTGTGGCATGTAGCCAAATCTGCTGTCGATTTTAAAGCTGATTCTGCTCTTCCTCCTGTGGAGCAAAACAACCATATTTTTCATTTTGCAAAGGACAAAGCTCAACAGGGCTTCATGTATTTCTTTTTTTCCTTTTTGGCTTTTTTTTTTCAGTTGTGCTTGCTAGGAATTTATTGAACGTTGTTACATTATTCTTCTTGCTGTCAAGAAACAAGCTGACTGCCCTCCAAAAGTTTGGCTACTGAGCAACTAAGCTGCATGGGGCTTTTTGGCCACTGGTGAGGCTACTGTCTTAGATGGTGGCCTATGAATGTCCTTCAAACACTTAGCATTGAACAGCTTTGCCATCAGCCTCTGGAAGTTCCCTTATCAGTGAGCAGTGAGTGGGTAGCACAGCTTTTGGGCCCGAAGAGAGCAAAAGCCTGCTGCCATAAAATCTGCCACAGCATCTGGTTTGGTTTATACTCTGTGTGCTGCATTTCAACCTGGGAGAGTGGCCTTGAGCTGCCCAGGTTCTGTGCTTCCAGGGCTGTTGGGAAAGGTGACCCATTCCCCAGCATCTGCAGCGGGTCCCACGGGCTGAGAAATACATAGTCCTGTGGTGGGAAATTTATAAAGATGAATCCTCCTTCCCTATTCCTTCAGCAAAAAGTATGGGGGGAAGAAACCCACAGTATTTTTCTGGGATGGGGATAAGCAGCAGAAACAGATTGCAAGAAGGGACAGTAGCATGAACAGAGTGGGAACTGGCACTCTTTTATACTCCCTTCTCCTAGTTATCCATCGTGATTTTGCACCTGACCCATCCACCTCCACCATATACAACAAAAATTTGGTGCTTGGCCACCTGCCAGCCATCCCCTGTCTGTGCTGGAGCGGGTCTCATTCTGGGGAAAATTCCCCTGCCCTGGAGAAACCGGAGTGAGAAGCAGTTTCCCTGGGTTTGTTCCATTATTCATTGTTATCCTCCCCTCGGGCCGCCCTGAACAATTTCCTTCCCCTCCCCTCTATGTACACCCTTCAAATGGTTTTAGAATACGGCACTGAAAAATAAAGTTTAAAAAAAACCCAAATACCCAAGGCATTGAAAACATTCAGATATATTGCTCAGCTCTTTCCTCCCTGCACCATTGTCTTAGGAGGGCTGGCACAGGACCAGACTTCTTTCTTATTACCAATCTTAACTATTCCACTGGGCATCGAAAAATAAAGCCCTATAAAAGTCACTAATTAAATAAGTTCTCCCATCTGACCTAATACAAGCAACATGGGAGGTTGTGTGTTTTTTAATTTTTTTTTTTTAGTCTTTTATTTTTTCTTTTTCTCTCTTTTTTTTTTTTGTAGAACCCACTTTTCTGACGGGGATTCGTTGTTTTCTGGTAGGGGAGAGGGATTTCAAGGTCACGGAATGAATAAATGATGATAATGTGTGGCCGCGGGGAGAAGCGAGCACAGCGAGCGCGACGAGCACGGCAGCAGCCGAGGTGCTTCCTGCCTGCCTGGTCCCTTCTAGTGAGGACAGGGCTGGAGTTATCCCTCACTGTAGCTGCTGCATGTGTGCTTGGCCTCCCTGCTTTTGTTTGCCATGGCAGCAGCTTTTTTTTTTAATTATCATTATTGTTATTTTCTTCTCTTGCGACTCAAAAGTGGATGATTATCTCATCTGAGTGTTCCCCACCCCAAGGCTCTGTGGGGCTGCCTGGCTCCGGGCCTTGCGGGATATGGGCTTGCCCCAAAACAAGTGAAACAGAAAATTAACGGCTGTATTTCCTGTTATTCTTGGGAATTTTGCATGGATTCGTATAGATACTCGCCACACTCAGCCACGGTGGTTCCAGTGCTGTGTGCCCGCGCTCTCTCTCCCTGCTCCTAAGGGAAATGAGTTGGGCGGCTCCAGCTCACTGCCCCACTGCCAGGGCTGCATGGGGCAGTGCTTTTTCCTTTCTCCTGACTCGCTTGCTAATGAGCTCTCCTCTTGCGCGAGCATCCTGAGGTTTTCTAATAACAGGAAGTGGCGCGCTGCCTGCGCCGGGGTCCAGCCTCATGCGGGAAGAGGTGTGGCTGCCTCCAATTTCGAGGAACACTAGTGTCATGACCTGCCCCAATCTCAGCGTGCTTTCCCCTTGGCACCCGCCTTGCTGCCTCCAGCATTCTTGCCCTTTTTATCACTTGCTACCTTAGTAACCCAAGGGATTGCAACCAGGATTGGCCTCTGCAGAAACAGACATCTTGGGGACAGGGTTGCAGCTGATGAAAAGTGGGAGGTAAGGGAGGGGATACTGAGTCCAGGGAAGTGTGCACTTTGCTATGGCTGCCCTGGTTTGTGTTGCCAGAGGTCAGAAGTCTTCAGTGAAACAGGTGCTGAAGAGTTTGAGGATCACCAGAGGATTCCCCAAATCTCTTTCCCTTTTTTAATGCAGAATCTCTGGCAGTGAAGGGTCTTGTCCTTTAATGAAGTGATGGATGGGATCTGCCCAGCCAGACGAGCTCTTCATCTGGAGAGCCAGGCAGCGCAGATCCCTGGGGACGCCTCCCAACAGTCCTGATTTAGCTTATTCTAGGCCATGCAGAGAATTATTAGCTGCAGGAGTCTGCCTCTCTCCTCTCCTCGTTGAGACTGTTTTTCCTATTTTAGCTCGGTGCTTTGCTTTCCCCCCACATGAGCTATTTATTCTATAGCTTTTACACTATAGCTAGGAAAAATAAACAGCAGCTGAGAGGGGGCTGTGGCTATCAGGGAGGGCAGGGGTGGGTGCATGGAGCTGGGAGGGGATGGTGGGAGCCTTCTCTAATGTTACCTCATGGAGCATGGTCCCTGAGCCAGGGCCGTGGGGAAGCCATGCAGCATCTGCCCAGCTTTATTCCCATGGCTGTTTGTTTTGAGCACAAGGTAGCAAAACAAACCAGACCCACCTCATGGAGCCGGCAGGCTCATTGCTTAACCCGTGGAAAGACTTCACATGGTTTTTCTGTGACCAGTCACTTCAAATCTTCCGTGAAATGCCCCCTGGCCATTAAAATTACGCGAATATTCTTGTGTACTCATTTATTAATGAGAGGCCCGTGGAAATGACAAACCCTAAACAAATGCAGGAGACTGTTCATAGAACAATTATATTTGCTTTGCACCAGCTTGTGGCCTGGAAAAATCCCTGAATTTGGATCATGTCAATCTAGTCATGAGACAAATATGTTGTGTGACTTGGCTTAAGTGATGGGGCTCTCCGCTGGCTTTCTGAGAGGTGGTGAGCACTTTTGGGACTCAGCAAGTTCCAATTCAGTTGACATTTCACACAAGTTGCATTATTTTTCTGTGCACCATCTGTAATCCCGAAGGGCTTCCTGCCTCATGGGTCTTGTGCTGAATATGTGGTGGAAAAGTATCCAAGATACCTGCACAGCCCTCTTAGGACATGATTTCTAGAAACAAAAAAGCAAATAAGCTGCACACCTAATGCTGGGATAAGAAGGGCATGGGCCTGGCCACGATGGAGCAAGCTCATCACCAAACTTCTTAAGGCACCGTGGATAAGGCATTGGCAGGATCTACTTGGCATCATACCCTGCAGCTCAGGGGAGAAACCCTTTACATTTCTGTGTCCTCTAAGAAAAATATGAGACACATGCAATGTAACCAATTTATTGCCCCAGGAAAGTTGATTAGAAGAGAGGCCAAGCCTTGAGTACTGAGAGAAACAGTCCTCCATCAATAGCAATGATAACTGAATTTTTATAATGATGTTGAGCATCATAGCACACCTGAAAGGGGAAGATCTGTGGACTTGTCCCTCTCTCTGGTGACTTTCTCTGGACAGCTGGGGACTCTTGTTGCCATCCTACATTGTGAACTTTCCTTGCAATACCTATGTTCCTGCAGGCTACCCAGAGGGGATGATTTATTTTTATGTGGGTTAAGACTGACAGCAATTATGGGTGTTTCGAGGTTGCTCTGGGAAAAGCAGGAGACAAGGCTTCTCTGATCAAGAAAGGCCATGGATAAAAGATAATAATGTAGTCTTCTGCAGGTGCTTTCTTTGAGAGACACTGCCTGTCTCCTCCTAGTGCTTGTGCTTTACGGTCAGTGCAGTTCAAGCTGAAGGCTTTTTTGGTGGGAGAACCTGGCACTGGATGGGGTCGTAGGAATTAGTGTTCTACAGGGCAGGAGAGGGCTGCAGGGCTTTGGGTAAGTAAATAAACCATTTTTTATAGAGCAGTAAAAAAAATTATAATTGCCACAAAGCTTTTTCTGCAGGAAAACGTCAGCTCATGATGGATGGCCAGGTTTAAGGCAACAGGGAAAAGAAATGGATCATAAATATATCCTAGTTTAGCTTCTAACAACAAACCTCCAGAAACAACTTTGGTTGGTTGGTGCTTAGGGACTCTAAAAGACAAAATAACTGAGATGTCTCCTACAGAAGGCATGCAAATGGATCACAGTATATCACAGTTGTGTTTAAAGGCATTAATGTACAGTACAGAATATGGGGTATTGTCTGGTATTCATGCATAGCTTAAATACATCAGTTCAACTGTATATTTGCATCAGAATAAATCTATAATCAAAGGCTTAGTAAAAAGGGCTTGTCTGGTTGTTTGGTTTTTTTATTGGTAGTGCTTCAATGGAAATATCCCTATATTTCTAGCTTGTTAGGACACAGTCAAGAAGGGAATAACCCATTACACACTTCATTATTTTCCAGATAGCAGAGGAAATCTCCTAGGAATATTTGAAATATAAAGGGTAGTATAATATCTAAAATCAAATTACATGGATTTTGATAATGTGTCAGCATTTGCAACTGGTAATGTTAATGCTGATTTTTGGGGAGCCATTCCTCAATCTGCATCTCAATAACAAATGAGATGAGAATTGCCTACAAGCAGTTGCTCTGTTCATTTTCTACATAATACCACAAAATACGGTGTAGACTGATCCCTCTTCTTTACCTTTCCTTATTTGCAAATCAAAGCTTCAGAATTATCCCTGATATTTTGCAACATCAGACTCTGAGATACAGAAATGTTGAAGTATATCCTGACATGCAAGCAGCATTTGATGGGCTAAAATATTCTTTATGATAGTCTTAAAATCAGAATTAGCCAGTCTAGTACATGATGAAATTTACAATGGTGCATTAAAGCTACGACAAACAACCTCTGACAAATAATTTGGTCATAACTCTTATTTCAGTACACATCATGGTGAAGCAGGGCTAGTGGAAAGGGGTGTTGTTAGGCAGCAGTGAACAGTAGTTTTCAGTGCCAGACTCCAGATTTTGACTTCAACAAGCAAAATTATCTCAACCTACTTTAGGCATTTTTCTCTGAAAAAAACAGGGTTTTTTTTTCAGAAAATCTATTTTATAAAATGTTTGAAACTTGAGAAGAAAGTGGATATGCTTTGTCTCCATGAGAACTACTTCATTCTGATAGATTTAGTGGAGAATGTGTCTGTGCTCCATGAATCTTCCCCTAAGAAATAGCTGAATGTATTGTTTCCAAGCACTAATTCTCTCAACTTCTTAAAATCCCTGGGCACTTATTATATTCATTCCTCACAAGCAGTAGTGAAAACAAATGTTCTTTGTGTAAACAGATTTTGACAGAATGTGGGAAACTTAAATAAATATGGTTATAATATGGTGTAAAAATCAACTTCAAATTTGAAGCAAACTGAAAGTGCATGGGTAAAGAGTCTTGTCACTCATCTCCAAAAAACATCCAAACCCAAATATATCCCAAGATGTATTAAAACAGGTAAATATCAGCTCTGAGGCTCCCAACTGCGTCATATGTTTGAAGACACAAGAACTGTGTAAATATACAATGTTAAGTAAAACAGTTGCTCCAAAATGTCCTTTCACATAGAACACGCTCTCGTATGTGTTACTCCTCTCCAAGAAAAATGAGCATCCTACCAGTGGTGTTTTCCTCAGCTGGCCAGAGGTGCGGGGTGTAGCTCTTCCTTTGGGCTGGGCAATGATGTCATAGGACTGATGGAAACCAAGGATATTTTGAAATGTTTACATGGCTTATTTAAGTTAGGGGGGAAAAAAATAAAAAGGTACTTACTCCAGAAAGCACAACTGGCCACAAAGACTTTCTATGAGATTGGATACCCTGAGTGGTTTTCTGAGGCATGAGGCCAAAGGCCAAAAGAGCAAAGCCACCCAAAAAGTGCCATAATTACCCTTTGGGGCAATGGCTGCATGAAATGGAACTTATGAATATAGACAAGGAAAACCCATTAAGTAATATTATTGACATGTGTCTGACATCGCCAATAGCCAATCAGCACTCGCCACTTGTGTTCTGGATTTCTGAAATCATTTCTTAATGGAAGAAGGGGTTTCCAATTCATAATGTCTTTTTACAGATGCTAGAGGATGCTGGTTTGCCAGCTATTCACGTTCCTAGCCTGCATGCTGTTAATAAATTCAAAGTTTAGTTGAAACATAGTAGTAGTCCTCTGTTATATCAGTATTGCAAACAAGTTTCAGCTTCATGCAATAACACAAAATTGCCATATATCAGCATTTCCTAAGCACCTGCCCCTGACAGTGCCAAGCCACTCTGAGAATTACAGGGGGAAGAAATGAGAGAGACCATTTTCCATGTGAGACGTAGAGCTGCAGCAACAAATACACCTTTTGATTACATAGTGCAAACAGACTTCAGTGCCAATTTCAGAGGCAAAATAAAGGAAAATAGGGTTCAGACGATGCTACAAGCCTGAAAAATGTGTCTGGACCACATAAGAAAGGCATAAATGGAAGATTTGTGACTCCTGAGGTTTTTAAGCTTTAGGGTCCAAACGGCTACTTTACTTCCATGTTTAATAGTAAAGCACTTCTAAGGGGAAGTGAAATCAGAGCTGGAGGAGATCAGCTGAGTAATGCAGTTCTAGGATCAAAGCTGAATACCCATTTACTGGAGGGTGATATGGTAGTTTTGAAGAGGGGGCTAGTCCTGAAGCCAGATAATATCTCCCTTCCAAAAGCCCTTCTCCTCACCTGTGTCATGACATGGACACTTTCTATTGGGCTGGATGTGTAGAAAACATTTTTCTAGAGGATGGCATATCAGCAAAGTACACTCCCACTGTGTGGACTTAGGGAGAAAATGGATTCCTCTCTCTTTGTAGGTACACTGAGATGTGAAGGTACTGATGGCTCTAGAGGGTTGATCCTTTTATTTGAATTTTATTTTTACAGCATTACAACTCTGCACCTTAAAAGTGTTTCTTTTCAATGCTCAGGGCAATTCTACATTTGCTCAGTTTTAGGAAGTTGACCCTGCTTTGGAGAAGTAATATAGTATTAGTAACTCCAAAATTCAGATATTAATCACGGCTAAAAGTTAAATTTTGGAAAGTGCATGACTGTTAATCTTTTGGAGGTGTTTTACACATACATCTGCTGGGTGAGTAGTACTTTACAACTTGAGTTGGGACGGCCAGTGAATCACAGATGCTATTTCTGAGACTTTTACTTAGCCTTCCTTATACATATGTTGTACCCATCTTAGCACATATCCTGATTGTTTTACTGTGTCCTTTTCATCACTGAATCAGGCTGCATGATCTGATGATGGATTATGCACCAGGAGCAGCTGAAACACAACCTTTCTGTCTTGCCTACACAGTTGCGGTTGGTGAAATGGCTGCAGACAGAGTTGGATGAGATCTGGCATTCTTTGTGGGAGTTTCTGCTCTTCCCTCTGCCAAGTAAGACGAGCTAAGGTCTCCTTCATGCAGTCAGTCATGCAAGGCACCAAGGAGGGACACAGCCCTGCAGAGCAAAGTGGATGTGGGTGTGAGACTTTCCCATTTCCTCCATAGGGATGCTCAAGCAGACATGGACCCTAGATTTTCATGCCAAGACCCTTCTCTACCTTGCAGGGGCTACACAGTGAAGCTGCTCACCCATGAAGTATCCCAAAGCTGTCCTTCCACAGGGTTTCATGGAAGGGAAGGGTCCGTTGAGGGAGAAGGCTAGGGCTGCCTGGCAAGGTGAGGAAAGCCAGCTCTTGGACCACCTCACAGTGGGAGGTGGACTTGTTTATAGCAGAGCTTGCCTGGTGCTAACCGTTTTCATTTTAGACTGAGTCAACCCCCCAGACACTGGTGAATGTGTTCCTGTAAACAAACACCATACGTTGTTCTTTTTTTGTTATTGTTGCTGCTTCTCTTGAGTGTTTTTCTTTCTTTTCCAGCTAAAACTGTTCTGCCTTCAGAAAACAAGGCAATGTCACCTTTGCAGGCACTTGAGCAACTTTTAAATAGTCTCAGTTGGAACGGGAGTCTTTTCTTTCCTGGTAAAAGAGGCATCACCATGGGCAGTAAATAGCTCAGGGGCAGTGGAGAGGACACAGTGAAGGTGCATTAAAAACATACAGAGAGGCTCAAAACTCTTCCTTGACCTCACCTCTTCTGGTGGCATGTGGGAAAAGGTGCAACAGGTGTGTCTATTGGAGCCCACAGTATCTTGTCTGTTGCTTTCAGGTTTCTGGTCTATTTTCGTCTTTGTTAAGTGACTTTTTTGTAATTCTGCTCTTCTCATGCTTGTGCAGCCCTGGTCACACTGATGGCTTCCCTTTGTCCTTGGCTGAGCATTAGTTGTTAACAGCACAGCGTGTCCCACCTGCTGGTGTATGGATGGCTCTTTAGGGACGCAGTGTCCCTTCCCTATCACCAGAGTGGATAGGATGCCTCTGGCAGCAGCACCACTGCAAGTCTTTGGTTTTCTCATTTTGTCCTTTCCTGGTCCCTCTGTCAGATCTGGAGGCCCAGAAAAAGAAGTAAGCTGTGTCTTGTCCCCGCCTGTTGCTCAGGTGCCAAGTGCTGTTCTTCATGGGAAGAATTGTCTCTTTTTCCCAAAATGCCTGTGCATGTCCTTTGTTTGCCTGGCCACAGCAGCAAATTGGAAGTGGTGGGGCCATCTAAAAAATCAGAGGGAATTTTGCCTTTGCACACCAAAGTTTGGAGGTTGAATGTTATGAAACTGCAGATGACTAAACTGATCTCATGGGATATTTCCTTAGGATGCTGCCTTCCCTTGGGTGAACATGCTCCCAAGGGTTTGTTTCATTCATTCATTCACTAAGCTGAGTGACTTCACTGTTGTTAGCTGTAAAAACACAAATTTTTCTGTGCTTACTACAATAGCTCAACCACACACTGGGAGTTTTGGAGAAGAAATTACACTTCACTTTAGGGTTAGCCAGCAAAGTTTCTTTGCTACCAGCTTTCCTCTCTTTTTTTTTTTTTTTTAAGTTTTTCCCCTTGAAGCCATTAAAGACCAGGAACCTCAGTTCACACAATGCTTTTGGCATCAGTGGACTCCTCCTTGCCATGCATCAAGCAACCCTGCAGCAGCATGGCAGCTCTGCATCCCAACACAATTAAGTGTGAAGGCATAGGGACATTAAGAAAAGCAAGTTGCAAGTTCCTGCCCCTTGCCTCACCTCTCATAACACTGCAAGACACAGAAGTTGAAAGTTACACTTTTGAGTTACTAGCAATTTCCACTTTGGTGCATTATTGACTTTCCTGCAGTGCTTTTATAAGGCTGTTTATAAGACAATAGACAATGGGAGAAGTTGCTGAGGCTCCCAGTGGACATATGTTGACAATAAACCCCTGCAAGAGAGGTCAAATTCGTGTTCTCCGAATAGCAGAGGGTAATTTGCTGCCTGAGGAGTGTCACACTGCAAACGAACCGATACAGAATAGAAGTCTGATGGTTTGAGCCATTGAGTCGGCTTGGCCCAAGAAGACTAATTTTCCAGAAGATCTAATCTCTTTATTTACTGCAAGGATGTGACAACATGTCTCTTCCACTGGTAATGCTTATGTGTATGTAAAGGTCCCTGTAGTCATAGATATAAAGCTGTTTGAAATGACTTGAAGTGTAAAGAGGCAACACCACCCTGAATGTCATGTTCTTGACCAGGTGCCCCCGTTGGTGGAAAGCCTCTCTCCAAGTGAGACACGAGAGTGAATCAGACAGCAGTTTCGTGTGGGTGGGGTGGCTCTGAAAGTAATGGGGGAATGAAGAAAACATAAAATGCTATGTCCTATTTTTAAGAAGTTGTAACTTAGCTTTGCTTTTCTCTTGTATGAAGTTGGGCGGGAAAGCATTTTTAATACATGGTTTGCAAAAAGAAAAAAAAAATACTGACCTAGTGGGGATTTAATCTTGTGCTGGCCACTCCAGCTCCTTGCGTTTTCCAAAAGGAATTGAGAGCTACTTTTTTTTCCTGTGGTTTCAGATATATTGATTGTGTTCTGATAGCCCGAAGGTGGTAGGATGGCTGACTGAATAGGACAACCCACAGTCATTTGTGTCAAAGACTAATTGCTGGCAGACAGGCCACTCATGGTGGGTTTCATGTTTTAGAGTCTGTCATACCTGGTGCTACAGGAGCTGTTGTTGTTATCTGGAGGGTGGTATGAATAGCAATGGGAGCATGTATGCGAGCACTGGGGGTGACAGGAAGGTTTACACAGGCCTGAGCAGTATTTTGGCAAACAGAAACTCTCTCCTTGAAAAAACATGAGTGTCAATCTACAGAAAATATATCCATTTACAAAGTGATCCAAAACTGGGACAGTCCAAGTCTCCTCCATATGCCATCTCCAGCACATAGGAGGTGAAGGGAGGTGAAGTTGCTAACATGCAGCGACAGCAATTGTTCTATGTTAATGCCTATTTTCACTTTTCTTGCCTCCATTTCCCCTAGCACATGAAGGGCTGGAAGCAAAGGCACCGCACCCTGGCGTGGTGAGGGATGTTACAGTGGGAACACAGTGCCAAGGTTGCAGGTAGATCAGTGGCATCACAACAATTTTATGGCCAACTTTGTCTTACGAACACCCAAAGCTCTGGGCCAAGAAGCAGGTGTTGGTTTCTTTTCATTCTGGAGCACATTAGTGGGCAGCCAACAAGAGATATGAAGTAGCTGCTCTGTAAAGGTCAGGTTCATAATTTTCTCTTGCAGAATATTATGTTGCTAAAGCCAGTGGAATCACTGAAAAACCCTGAGACGTAAACAGTGACTGCATGGCCAAGGTAGCAGAGGACATTCCACCCTGGCCAATCCTCCATGTTGTTCCACTTGCAAACTGGGCCTCCAGTTCAAATGGGTGTAGACTGGGGTATGGAGAGTGGGAGGGTTAATGGCACCTAGCAGAAAAACTGGATGAACAGTGTTTCCAACCACACCAGTGACTTCAACATTTCCCAACCAAAATATTGATTCTTCTTGGTTATTGAACTTCTGCAGCCAAATTCACAGCTCACCCATCCAGCCCGATACATTGACATCTTCACAGCAACTGACTCATTTTGAGCAAAGTTCCTTGAGGATTTTTTTTTTTACTGTTTTGAACTGTATGGCCTAAAATATACAGGTGGTAAGATAATTAATGCATATCCCTGGAAAGATGTATTTGTTCCTGGAAATCCTCTTCTACCTTCATAAATTCCACTGCTAGTGGTAAATTTTGCCTAAAAAACAGAAGCTAGCAGTCACAATCATGATCCAAACACCTCTTTACTAGTATAGTAACACCCTCTTGCTCAAGGAACTATTTCTTTAGCTCTTTTAAATGATGCACATGTTTGTTTGGTGGGGACATCCTCTTCCTTGAAGTTTTCGCTGTCCAGCCACATAACAGACCTCCACTCTGTACAATCCATGGGAGACGAAAACCTTCATCATGCCTTGCAGTCCAGTCTTAGCAGGTAGCTGATAAGTCTTCACATCTTCCTTAGTTTTTATGTCAAATACTTCACAAAAATGGCAAAATTCCAGAAGGAATGGGAAAAGTACCTGTTAGAAGCTCAAACAAAACAAGCAAATAAGCATAGAAGGTAAATCTGAAGACCTCAAACACTGTTCTGCAAAGCGGTTACCCATCTTCATCTTGTCTCATTTGGAAATTGAGATATTTCTTCTCCAATCCCTAGTAAACAGGTAACCATGAAAATGTTTTGCAGGTATTAAGACATTAATAACCTAAGGAATAACAAAATCCTAGAATTTGGGTTGGAATGGACCTTAAAGATCATCCAGTTCCAACCCCCTGCTCTGGACAGGGACACCTTCCACTACACCAGGTTGCTCAGAGCCCCATCCAACCTGGTCTTACACACTTCTAGAGATGGGTCTGGAAGTGAAGCCCCATGAACAGCTTCTCCTCAACTTCTCTGTGCCACCTGTTCCAGTGTCTTGCCACCTTCACAGTGAACAGATTTTTCCTTCTATCTAATGTAAACCTGTTCTCTTTTAGTTTGAAGACATTCCTCTTTGTCCCGTCACTACATGCTCCTGTAAAAAGTCCCTCTACATCCTTCTTGTAGGCTGCTTTCAGGTAGGGAAGGCTGCAATTAATTCTGCCTGAGGGCTTCTCTTTTCCAGGCTGAACAAACCAAATTTTCTCAGCCTTTTCTCACAGGAGAGGTGCTCCATCCTTCTAATCGACTTGATGGCCCTCCTTTGGACTCGTTCCAATAAGTCCATGTCCTTCCTGTGCTGGAGATCCCAGAGCTGGATGCAGCACACCAGATGGGGTCTCATCAGGGCAGAGTAGAGGGGCAGAATCACCTCCCTTGACCTGCCAGCCACAGATCTCTTGATGCAGCCCAGAACACAACCCCTTCATCTATGTCATTAATGAAGATATTAAGTAACACTGGTTCCAATACAGACCCCTGAGGGTCACCACTTGTCACTGATGTCCATTGGGACTTGGAGCCATTGACCACTGCCCTCTGGATGCAACCATACTATAATTTTCTTATCCATCTAACAGTGTACTCATCAAATCCATCTCTCTCCAATTTAAAGAGAAGGATGTTGTGGGGGACCATGTTGAAGGCTTTACAGAAGTCCAGATAAATGACACTGTCTTCCTTCCCTTGTCCATTGATGTAGTCACTCCATCATAGGAGTCACTGTGTTGGTCAGGCAGGCCTTGCTCTTGGTGAAGCCATGCTGGTTGCCTTGAAACACCTCCTTGTTCTCCATGTGCTTTAGAATTTTCAAAAAGGAGTTTGCCATTTTTTTGCAACCATCTTGGAGGGGAGAAGTGAGCGAAAAAAAGGCAGTAAAATCAGCATTGTATCATCATCTTCAGCCACAAGCATTGCACTCACAGCTCTCTCTTCTCACATCCAAAATGGACTCCATAGACATTTTTGTTTCTGGGCCACCACTATGGGCAGCAGGTGTCCCACCGAAGCCACTGATTCAGTTGCCCCATTGGCTGTCCTGTAAATGAAAAAAGCAAAATCTTCCTCTACCCCACAAATGCTTTCCAAGGTTCTCAGGCAAATTTGTAATGCACAAGGCAGCAGCAGTCCCACATTAACCCACAGACTCCAAACATTATGCAACCTGAAGCTTTCCTACTTTTGCTGTCCTCAATAATTCCTCCCTACATTCACACATCTGAACACTGTTGCACATGTGCAAAATCCAGGGTGATTTAACCTTTATTTTATCAAAATATAATATTTGATTTGCAAACAGCTAGGTAGAAAGTAATAGTTCCTGACCTTAGCAATTTCTTCAAACCCAGATCATGGGACTTTGATATTCAACCTCCTGAAGGAGAGGCACAAGGACCTGGTGCTGGTGGACACCTTGCTGGAAACTACCTTTGTCCACTACTGGTCAAGACTCAAAGTAAGGATGCCACTCAGCAGTGGCCAGTGACCACACTTTCAGCTGTCTACTTGAATTTTGCTCAAGAAAACACAATCTGGCTTGCTCAGCTTGAATGCTCCATTATTTTTAATGTAGATCAGCTGATTTGCACCCCTCTGTGGCATATGACTGTCCTGAAGCCTCTCTAGCAGGTCATGATAGGGTGATGCCCCCAACTGATCAGACTATGCTGTTCCTCTTTTCTTCTCCTTCATTAGTTGTGGAGAAAGTGAGGAAGAGAATGGGTAAGGCTTTCTTGCACTTACCAAGCGAACATGAAATATTATTTCTTGAGAAGTTTTGCAGGTGCTTTGATCCTCCTAAGTTCTGACCTATGCTAGTTCTGCATTGCCTGTCACGGGAGTAGCTAAACCTTGGTTAAAGCAGATTCTCCTCCCAGGAAACTGAGCTGGCAGCTGGGTTTCCACAGATGGAAACTGAAATGCTTCATGGTCTATGAGCCATGAGATATTTGGGTGAACTGGTTCCTACTGGTCCTTTTGCTGCTGTCTCCAAATCATCTAATTGCCTGCTGTGTTACTCACCATTTGGCTGAAGCATCAGCCCCTCTATTCTGTCCCTACCTGCATCTCACCGTCGTCTGTTGGAAGTTATTATCTTTTTTGGTGCGCTGTCTGAACTGCCTGGGCGGTTGCTTTCTGAGCTACTTTCAGTTCCTTGCCAACCAATCTGAAGGGGCAGCATCCTGCAGCAGGAGAGTGGTTCAAGATAGTAAGCTGTCCAGCTGGCTCAGTTGCTTTTGGAAGATGTGTGATCAAGCTGTAAATAGAACCATTTCCTGTGCCTTGCTTCCCAGACTTTATCTTGTTTATTCATGTGAAAGGTACCTGGGGAATAGCTGCGCCTGGCCTTGGTTTTCATTTGTCTGTATTTCAGCAGAGTCATGTCATTACATTGGTGCAACATCAGATTTGGAGGAAATTCATGTGGATGACCTCTTCTTGATAGCCCTTTAACTGTGGCCAGATGGAGCGTGACCCACGGGTGGCCACACATTGCACAGCGAGGAGCACATGTTGCTGTGCACGGCCGGGAATATGTCAGAGCTCTCATCACAGCTCGCGTAATACAGGGTTTTGCTATGTGAAGCATAAGGCAGACCAAACAGCTAAAAAGCTGTAGGGTGTTTCCTGGAGGCCTCTGGTACCCTGATCAGGCGAGGAGCTGCTCTCTGCCTCCTTTCTTCCAGAGATGTTTGGGGAGCCTTAAGTTAAGCAGATGCAAGAAGTTAAGAGCTGCAAGCACAACCCTTTACAGCAGGGTCTGCAGTGTGCCTGTGTATTCATGGGATTTCTGCTCTGCTTTCTTGTCCCTGGTCATTGTGGCTTTGGAAAAGTGCATTTCTCTGTGCCAGTTCCCCACGTGTCACCTGTAATGCTTGGAGCATTAAGTAACCTTGCACAGCCTTATCTAAGCCACCCACTTTATTAGTGTCTTCCCTGCAAGGATCATGAAACAATCTATACAGGGAAATGTTTTTCTCAGGTTTTACCAAAAGGCTGCCTAGAGCCAAAGGATAAAATGATCTTTTCAGGAACACTTTCAAACCAAGCTTCCTGACTGGACCTGTTAAGAAATAGTGCTTTCATCCATCAGTCTGGTCCAGTTCTGGTTCTTGTGGCCACTAAATTATTTTTCAGTGAGTGACTGAGAAACCTCCACTTTAGGACTCAGAACCACACTTAGCACTTGAACAGCTTACCCCCTTCATACCACCAGTAACCTAAAGCAGAACAGGAAGAAAATGTTCCGAGCCACTCAGATGGTGAATGTGAAGCTTCACCAAATATTTAACTGAGACAATCCAAACAGCCAAAGGATGGCCACCACCCATATTGCGAGGCAGCAGTGGGATGGTGAAATGCTCAGAGATGCTGAAGGGTGCACCAGTATTGAGGCAGTCAGGGATGCCTTTGCCTCCACCCAAAATTGAAGGTTCAGAGTTGGAAGTAAGCTGGTTGATGTCCACGTGAGCATGAGGTACGAGGTAGCCTTGGAGTGCTGTTTCCCATTTCATTACCATACGATATAAAATGTTTTTAAAGAAAACCTTGTTTTTTCACTGCCATTTAATAAAGCTGTGGAAAGGAAGACAGAGTTCTGCAGCATGTTGGGGAGATGAGATTAGCTGATTCAACCACTCCAGCAATGCACTTGGCTCAACACCCCTCACAGCCTTATATGATTTCCAGGGCCTGAAGGTCTCCTGCAGCTGGACCTATCACAGTGGTTTGTCCCAGGTGATCGAAGCAAAACACAGCTTCACTTTCTAGGATTAAACTCCAGGATTTCCTTGCTCTTAAGCAAGCTCCAGCTCTCTGGGGTCGGCAGCAACTTGGCCAGATCCTGCTTTCAATTGCATACAGATGTAAAGACAGGGTAACGTGGTGCTCTGCTATTTCCCCTGAGCTGAGCTGCTCTGCTGGATGCTGCACCTTTCCCCACCCATTGGGAGGCTGGACAGATCCCCTCAAAACAGCACAGTGACCCACTCCCCAGTGTTGCACTGGGACGTCGTGTGCCTCCATGATGTCTGGCTCCTCCACGGCTGGGAAAAGCTTTGGATGGAATTCATTCATTGCAATCAAAACCCAACAAGTACTGGAAGAAAGTTCAAATGTATGTGAAATAGCTTGTCCAAAAAGCTGGCAAAGGCAGCTTATTTTTCCTGTCTTACAAGAAGTTATGCAATCAAGTGATTAATTACCCGTGGCACAGTCTGAGGGGTGAAAGATTAATATTCCTGGAGACTGCTGCTGTTGACCTTGTGTTATACCCAGGATGGGAATAGCTTGAGCTTCCCAGCAGAATAAACCTTGCCCAGTGGTGAGATTGTCTTCTCACCATAGCTGAGTGAAGAGGTTAAAGTTTTATTTTTCTTCTAAATTCTGTCCATCCAGCAGGAAATAGTACCATCAAAAGTCTCCCACCCATCTCCTGGAGAAAAAATAAAGCTCAAGTCTTTTATATTTCAAGGGCTGTGCCTCAGCCGGGCGCAGCAGTGGAATGGGAGCCCAGCCTTGGACATGGGTGCTGTTGGGAAATGTCACAGCACTGTTTTCTGTGCTAATCAGTTTCCAGACAACGATGGGAACCATCACAACTGGTTGCAGTTAGTCCTGGGGGGAACGAACCTCAAATTCAGTGACAATTATAAACATTGATTCTTGCCTGCACAGAATGCTCATTAATGCACATTGTAACATTATTTTTTTTCCTGGGGAAAGAGGCATTTCCTGGGGTGTGACAGAAGTTAATTCTGCGTGCGGTTGCAGCACTCATTCATTCAAGCTGCTCATCATGTGCAGCCCAAGGGTGCCGCGTTTTTGTGGCATAGGAGGACATGCCTTCTCGAGCACATTGCTCAACCCACCTTTCTTTCTTTACGTTAGCCCATGTGCAGCAATCACTTTCTGCTGGAAATCCTGGACTGGCTTGCTGTCACCAATCTGAACTTACACCAAAAGTTATCTGGTACTTTTCTTAAAAGGTTGCTCTTCAGTAGCCTTTAACTTTGTCAAGCTAAGTGTTCACTCCAAGATGATGTTGTTTACCCAGAGAAGGGTGCAGCAAATCATCAGTAATTTTAGCAGCTTGATGTGCAGGGAATAAAGTGTAGCTTTCCCTATATATAAAGTCTTGTCCACTTTGTTATTAAGTGTTTTCAACACCATTCCTTGGAGTGTATCTTATCATATCCTACCTCTCACAGCTGAATTTGCAGTGTTACTCTTCTAAGAAAACAAATGCTCATTATTCAATTTTAAGCCATACTCAGTATAGAAAGAGGGAGTAGAAGAAAGAGATTGTACAGTTTTTCTTTCTCAAGTAGTGCTTTCCATCAAAGCAGCTTGGCATGTGAAAGCTCCTGGTGGAGGAGAGAACCAAACATAAGAAAGGAAACCAGAAAAAACAGGGCAGGGGACAAGGGGTTACTTCATATGCATTAAATAAAACCTCCCGTAATCTTTGGTCTTGTGAAAAGATCTATAGAGTGCTGGTGCCAAATAATTCCTCCCAGCAGGAAGACTGGACAGCAGAGAGGCTTCCGGGGCCAGTGGGTGCCTCTCAGCTGAAACGAATGGAGAGGATGAGGCCAAATCAGTGAGATGCTGGATGGGGGCTGGATGGAGGGCTTAGAAATGGACAGTGTTAACAGTCTTCAAAAATGTTGTCACAGACCTGACTTGGGTCAAGGTGGAGCTCACAGCTCCTCACATAGCCAAGGATGGCATCAGCGGTATGACTTGTGTCTCACTGCTGGCCTGGAAGAACTTGTGCCCACAGCCTCTTATCCTGCCACTGGGCATCATTGGGAAGAGTCTGTCTCCATCTTTCCCCTCAGATATTTACACAAAGTGATAAGATCCCCCTGAACCTTCTGTTCTCCAGGCTCAGCAGTCACAGCTCTCTCAGTCCCTCCCCGCATGATAGATGTTGCAATCTGTTAATCATCTTTAGGCCTCTTTGCTGGGCTTGTCCCAGTACATCCATGTTTTATCCTGAAACACTCAAAACTGTACCCAGCTCTCCTGTGTTGGATTACCTCCTTGGACCTGCTGGCAATGCTCTTCCTAAAGCAGTCCAGGATGCTCCTGTCATCTTTGATGTGAGGCCACTTTGCTGGTTCATGGTCAGCTTGTTGTGCACCAGGACATTAAGGTCGTTTTCTGCAGAGCTGTTTTCCAGCTGGCTGATCAGCCCCCATTTCATACTAGTGTCTGAGGTTATTCCTCCCCATCTGCAAGACATCACATTCCCTTTTAAACATTATGAAGTTCCTATTGACCCATACCTGCAGCCTCCTGAAGTCCCTCTGAATGGCACCACAACCATGTGCTCTGTTTCTGTAACTTGTCAAGGGTGTCCTCAGACCCATCATCCAGGTCATGAATGAGGAAGTTAAACAGTGCCGGCCTCAGGTTCAGCCCCTGGGGTGCACCACTAGTGACTGGCCTCCAGATGGGCTACATGCCACTGATCACAGCCCTTTGATCCCAGCACTGCAGCCAGATTTCAAGCCACCTCAGGGTCCATTTATGTCATCCATATTCCATCAGTTTGTTTATAAGGATGTATAGGAGACAGTGCTGAGAACCTTGTTAAAATTGGCATGAATAACAGTCACTGCACACTGAGCCACTCGTCTCATTGTGGAAGGCTATCATGATGGCCAGGAATGATTTCAGCATATCAAATTCACCAGAGCATGAGGTTTTGAGAAACTGGAGAAAGGGAACCGCACCTCATCTCCCTCTGGCCTTGGTTTTCATAATAGTTGGAGGGAAATTGGTGTTTTAACTTTTGTTATAACTAAGAATGTCTGTCTCCCTTCTGGGGAGTTATGTAGGAAAGGCAGAATTTACTGTAAAAGCTTAGTTATGTGTGCTAGAATTTTAGTCTCTGCTTTGGCATGGATTTAGAAAAATAATAATAATTTAAAAATAAACCTAGCTATTGTATTTAACCTTGGCCCGTGCAGCCAGTGATATTTTGTAAGACATTCCAGCTATCCACAGATTCTTTTCACTGAAGCTTCCCTTCAGGAAACAAAATAAATTAATGATACAAACAGGAAGCAGCTGTCTTTTCCTAAATAATAATTATAATGGGGTCCCCTTAGCAGAGGGAGGAATAAATGGGAGGGGAAAGACCTGAAGTATTGTCGGTTTAATTTTGACCAGCCTTCAGAGGACAAGCTTAGAATAACCTGTGAGGCTGGGAGGACTTATTTTCTTATGAGCCATTTTTGGATTTGAAAAACAGATAAAGGTCTTCTCAAGGGGCAGATGAGCAAGACAAAGGAATGTTGCTCTCTCAAGGCACACAGTCTGTCCTCTTTCGGTAGTATTCACATGGAAAGAAACATTAATCATCGTAATCATTGATGCTGTTCTTCAGCAGCTTTCATCTGCTATCAGCAATCACTAGGAAATTCCAGGGTGTTCCTGGTGTGGGTTTTTTGGTTGTTTTTTTTTTTTGTCTTTGTCCCAGACTGTTGACTTGACACAGTTCCTTGAAATTCCACTTTAAGGAGGAAGAAGGACAAGAGAGCTGGAAATTCTCATTTCCTTCCAGCTGGCTGGGAGGAGGAGGTGATGGCAAAGAGTGTGGTGGCTCCTGCTGTGGCCTCAGAGCTTGGGGTGGTCAGGGCTTCCAGATGTGGAGGGCCCTTGCCCCTGTGGGCTTAGCAGCTGATTCTGTGGGTGACCGCAGAAACATATCAGCTAGAGGCAGGGAAACCATGGGATAAAACTATGGCCAGCAAAAGCCACAAGCAGCACAAGAGCTGCTCTTTTCAATTGGGTGAAGCAGGGTATTGATACAACATGGCAGTGTTGGGCAAGGTGCATTTCCTAACAATGTGAAATAACACTTTATTAAAAATGAGGTTTGAGTTTGCTCCACCTCAGGGGACAATGTCAGTATGTAGTCATATGACCTGGCCCTGAGAGAAGACTTGGGATACTCCTGAAGCTGGTGCTCTGTCATTCGCTTGAGTAGGTGGGACTGGATGACTGCTGGCATTGGTTATAAAAGGAGTGGCTTAATGGCAGTTTTTATGACTGCAACCAGAAAACCAGTGTAGAAAAACCTGTGTCATAAGCCCAGTGGGTTAGCCAGTGACACCTCCCAAAACACAGAGTTGGTGGAATAAACAAGTTTTATGATTTAGTTGTAAGATTTCAAGGAAAGAGCCTTCTGTCCACTCTCAAACATATCATGGAGTTGCTGGATGTGGCAGGGATTTACAGGTGATAAAGAAGATGGCAGAAAGATTGGTACCTTCTGGTACTTGAGGGTACCATCAGACTATCACAGATCTTTAGAGGCAAGGAAACTCCAAAAAGGCCTGAAGACTCTTGTCCATGAATCCAAGTTGGCACCAATTTTGACTTAAAATTTTCTAAAACTGGTTGCTTTTAAGATGGGATGGCAATAAGGCACCTCAGCCTGAAGAAGATTTTAACGTGGTCCCTTTACTCTGCACTCAGCAATCCTAATATCTCTGCAACCTTTCTTCCATCTTTTTCTCATTGTATCTTGTCCTAAAAGCTGGTATCCTCTGAGTGAGCAGTAATACATGCTCATTTTTAACTGGGCACAGGAGTCTCCTGCCAGTCCTATATCTGTAACTAAAGGGACAGAGCTAATCTTATGGTAAAACTGCAAATGCTTCTTTTAGCAGCAAAGAGCTTAAAAGTGTAAGAAAGTTCAGCCAGAACTATCTGAGGCACTTAACAGCCTTCACTAGGTCACAGGAAAAACTTTTCCATGGAAAAATTTATCTTGAGTTACTTTCAGATAAAGACGGTGTACTCACAGTCACCCGGGAAATTCCCATCGATGTTCCCTCTGTGAAAAGGGAAACCTGCTATGGGCCTCTGAAGGAAAACATCGCATTTCAGCGTGAGGTTTTTGTGATTCTCTACTGGAAGTACAGTTTTGTCCCTGCTGTAATATCCCATAGTAGTTAAGATATAGACTCTGCATCTTTCCTGCCGTGAGGCACACTGGAAGGATAACCCAAGCCAGGGATTCTCCTTCAGATGCTCAGAAGGAAGGCAGGTGAGATGATTCTAGGCAAGCACAGATGTTAAAACAGAAAACTTCAAGGACAAAAAAAGAAGGAGTTGATGTTGCTCCAATGGTACAGAAGTGCCTCCATGGGGCCCCAAGAAACTGAGCAGATGGCATTGTAAACATCACCTTTATTTTTACAGACACTTGCACATGACACTTATACAAGTGGGGTTCCTAATAGTGGTAAACTTTTAAAATTTGGGAGAAATTTTCAAGAAAACATATTTTAATCCATGTTTAGATTCACGAAGCATACACACCAAAAAAAGAAAGTATTACAAGGGAGACATATGTCATTTGAGGCCTCTTGATTCCTGACAGTACATGTGTCCTCATTTTCAGTTCAAACTAAATTAATCTATTAAGGTACAGGAAACCTAATTTCACATCTGACTCTTTTCAGGCAGATGCTGGAATACCAAAAAAGGAGCTAGGTCTTTATTACAATGTACAATTCAAGGGAAATGACAGGTACTATTCATGTGGGTGTGACCTGATGGCTATGCTGATTCACTCTTCCACTCCAAAGCCCTCCCTGTCCTTCCTAAGCCTTGCAGTTCTTGGTGGTTGCCCTTATAAGGGTCCTTATTTGGTGAAGAGGGCTACATATCTTGGCCTACTCTCTTTCCTCCCTGCTACAAGTTATTGTTGTGGAAATGGCTCACAAAGGGGTGTGTTTTTGTGTTTCTTTTTGTTTTAAACATTAGGGTCCGATCTTTTAAGAATAGATTCTGCTGTTATTTGAGCAGCAGCAAAAAGTAAAAGGAGTATCAATAACATGAATGCTACCTGAGACAAAAATCCCACTACACCCACTGTGACAGTAGTCTAGTTTTGGAGATCTCAGAATGGTGCTTGGCTAATTTTGAAGCTTCCTCGGTGTCAATCCATAGTTGGTGTGACAAAAGAGATAGCAAAGTTAGGACCATCATTCTGCATCAAGTCCCTGCAGTACTGCAAACATGCTGATTCTTGGACATCCTTGACCCCAGAGCGTTTTGAACTGCAGCAGAGCTAGGGTTTTGTTTCCACAACAGATGGCTTGCTATCAAGTCCCCAAAAGCTTGAACTGATGTATTCATCTCGGAAGATAGCTCTTGGTGTAGCCGTGTATGTTTTTCCATCTAACTCTCTGGGAGATAGAAAAGGGTTAGTAAGCTCCAGGTATACATTTTTGCTTTTTCTTTTTTTCCAGAGCATTTTCTCCTACTTCACCTTCAGGGGTCACTGGCATTCTGATTGCTCTTGGTTTACAGCAGTTTCTCAAAGACGTAGTGAGAGACCCAGGACAGGAGAGCAGCTGAGAAGAGGTGAAGGGAAGGCTAACAAGGCCACTTGGTTGTTATTCAAAGACTCATCTTTCAAATACTGTTTTTCGGGGAAGAGAGGAGTGAGAAAGGCTCTGACTGTTATCGCTACAAATAAAGCTTTTAAAACATATCCCAAGTAGGATGAATAAAGTCCCAAAGCAGTTCATCTGAGATATGTACAGTTTTACACATCTTGGCACTTCAGCAATTTTTAACACAAATGTCAATAAGGACTCAACTTCCATAGCCAAACTCAGTACCAAGTGGTGACCAGAGCAGAATTACAATTTACTGCAAACAGTTGAGTTCAGAATAGTTTTGACATTGTTTGCTACAATGGGAACAAATAGGACAACAAGGAGGTGAGAGGGGTAGTGGTGACCAACAGCAATGTTATTGCCAAACATTTGATAGCACCAAACCCTGAGAGTGATGGACTAGTTGGGGGGGATGTCTATGTCAGGTGTCACAAACTTCAGGTTGCTCAACAAATTTGTGTGCCAGCATTCAGGATGTTAAGCTGCTCAGTCAAATGCAACCTGTAAAAAGGTGTGCACAGTGCCTGAGCTGTGGTAAGCAGTGGGTGAGGGTGCTTGAAGATGGGGAGTTTTGGGAAGGCACCATGCAGGAATGCATTTCTCCTGAATGTGAAGGTACAGAAGGACATAAAAACAGCTTCACTGGGTCAGACTAAAGGTGTCCAACCTGAAATCCAGACCCCAACAAAGGCCATGAGTGGAAGCCTAGGGCAAGTAAGAACAAGGGCAAGTATATACAATACTTCCCCTCCGTGTTCTTCCAGACTCCAACTATTTTCAGCTCAGGAACTTCCTGAGCCAGATACAGTTTCTATGTATTTAGTAACTCTCAGAGGATTTATGTTCCATGAACTCTTTTTGAATCCGTGCAAGCTTCTCATATCCACAACATCATTTGGCAAGAAGATTCACAGATCTACTTACTACTTGTTGCTTGAAGAGCCATCTCCTTCTGTTTGTTTTCCAGCCTGTCTCCTACTAACTTCATGTAATGCTGCCTTCTCTTGTACAGGAAAAGACAGAAAAGCCTGACCCATCCCTGCTCCCATGCCACTCATCAGCTCAGAAGCCTCTCTCATATACCTCCCAGTCATTTCTTTTCCAACCTGAAGATACTTGGCTTAGTTGGTAAAGACACTAAGCTGTAAGGTGAAACTTGTGAAGGACCTGGGCTATTTTATTGTCCAGTCTCATTTGCCTTCAGACTCCAAAGGGTCTTGCTGCGTCTTGCACATGTGAATGAAAGCCTCCAGCCTGCTCAGGGCTTGAGTTCTTGCTCTAATGCTGTAAGCACCATGCACTGGCAGAGCGTTGAGAATATAAATAATAGCTTGTACTCAAATAGCTGGGAAGAACAGTTCCTAACCATGCTGTACCCATGCACAAGTCATTCCTGGAAGCTTTCCATGATCCCATCCTCCCTTAGACCTCCCCAGTTTTGCCAGCAACCCATACTCCCAGCTTCACTTCCAGGGGTCTTGTGAGGTTATTCATGTCTGCAAGCTGCACTTTGTAGACAAAATCATGGAGTTTCTGGCAGTGACCAGCAACTTATCCTTTTCTGTCATTGTGCTGGCATGTAAATCTGCGGTGAGTGCCCAGGGAAACCAAGAGCCTGCCACCTGCATAAACAGTACAGAGTACCTACCAAAAGCAAAGTGTGCTCTCCTCTGCGTGTGTGTGTCACAGTGACCTCTGAGCACACCATCTAAAATAACCCCATGCATGGAACCAAGAATAGAAAGAAAGGAAGGATGCATTTTATGTAAATGTAGTCAGAAAGTCTGCAAGACAAATTGCTTGAAGTGGTTTGAAAGATGAAGAAATATGACTCACTTCCAGAAGGAACTGTTTTTGCTGGGCTGGACTGAGGGTAGCATTGTCTCTTAGGCAAGTACATGATTGCCATCAAGGCTTTACTTGACATCCACTGGGATGGGTTGGACACCCAGGATCCTTTAAAATGGACATGGAGAGCAAGAGTGCTTTATGAACACTGAGGGAGCTCTACAAGCAGGGGATGCACCTATTTATCTGCAGTGCAGATTAACACATAGTTTTTGCAATCAGTGGCACTAACATAAGGACCCTTGCCATGCTCTTGACAGAAAAAGGTCTGCAAGGCATCTTTGTCTAGGCAAGTAGGAACCTCCTGGATGGTTCAGAATAGTGCTGTTTTTAATTAAATGCTGTAGAAGATGAGGTAAAAGTGTTCAGAGACTAACAAGCTGCTAGCAGAAGTCTCCTCTGCCCCCCCAAGTTATCATCACTTAGCTCCTCCAAAGCATGAGGGTTTAGTGTTGTTTATCAACACTTCCCCTGCGAAACACAGCTCTGTGTACCCTTATTTGTCACACAGGCAGCATTCTCTTCCCAGTGTTTTTCTTTCACTAACTCCTTGCAGCAACGAGCGATTTCACTGAATTAATCTGTGGCTGTTGACGACATTGGGTATTTTATTTCAGACCGTCTTTCCTCTCCATGCGTCACTGCCTGGTGAAACCAGGGTTGCTGTTGCATGTAGGAGAGCTGAGACATGTTCTTCATGTGCAGCTCCATGGCATGTCCCTGCCCCACTGTGCCAGAGGAACAGCACAGGCAGGTCCTTCCTCCCTGGCCAGGCATGCCATTTGGGTGGCATAACCTACTAGAAGCCTATTTTGGCCCAGGTGCGTGTCTGAGCAGGACCCAGCTATCATTAACTGCTGGCTGCTTTGCAGCAGACCAGACTCTGAATTTTCCAAAGCCCTGCTTCCATCCACAGCCATTGAGGACAGAGATGCAAGTTCACCTGTAAACCGCCTTTCCCTTTTAAATGAGCACATTTCTGAGCGGGTTAGGTATTTTCCATCTCTAGATGCCACATTTTTTCCACTGACTCTGCAGGCAGCGCCAGGAGTTTCAGCGAAAGCCTAAATCCATCAGCGCAACAGGAAGTGCAGGAAACCAAACACCGAAACTTCCCATCCCATTTTCAGCAGAGGGGTCAGAGCTGTCTCTGCCCTGTGGCGCGACGACCGATTTACCGTCATCCCTCCAGCGCCGGGACAGGAAAGCGCTCGCAGACGGGCTGCATCCCCGGCGCCCCCAGCCCTCTCAGGGATCCCTGCCCTGGCGCTGGCGCAGCCACCGAGCTGCGGGCGCTGCCTCTCTGCACTCGGGGGTTTTTCCTTTCCCTCTGCCACCTCTTCCTCTGAAGATGATGGCTGAGCCAGGCTCTCCCGCACATGCCGGGGCCGGTGGCAGGGTGGCACAAAGCCGGCATTGTGCACGCTCGCCGCCCTGAGAGGCGAGCTAATTGTCTTTCCCAGCTCGGAGCAACAATTTGCTGGCAGCCGGACTTGTGTCATTATATAACTGGAGATAGTCCGACTTGTAAACGGATCTCCAGAACATGTCTCTCTTCCCTTATTTTGGAAAAACAATAAGCTTGGGGCTGGCTGACACCTTGACGCTGTTTGCAAGGTTTCTCCCTTTAAGGAAGAAATTAATCCAGAGTACCACCTCCTCTTCATCCAAGGCAATGGGAATTCAGCAGGGGAATCCCAGGAAAGGCAGGAGCTTTAAGAATAAACCTGGAATTCTGCAGGACTCCTTCCTCTACACCTGACGCTATACAGCAGGTTTTCCTCTGACTGGGAGAGGAGCTGTGCAGGGAACACTTTCCAGTAATAAGCCTGGAGAAGCCCAGAGAGTTAAAGAGCAGGAATTTGATTTCCATGCTCACTTTCCTTCCTCCCCCTGCCCAGCTCTATCCTGTGCTAACCATCTGGCCATAAGCAGGTGAAACACAAAAACCACCCTCACCTACTTGCATCTGCATTTCCATGCATGACTTCCAGGATGGCGAGAGATGCCCAAAGGCATCTTCTCCCATTGGTTGCCAGAGCTGGAGCTGAAGGCATCATGTTGTCATGGTCACTTGTGCTCCTTAGGCTCCTTCAGTTTTCCTCCCTATTTGTTGTTGCTCTGCACTGGTGCCTGTATCCTCATTGGGAAAGAGAAGACACTACTGTCCGTTTGTGACTTCCATTTTTCTATCCTTCTACACATCAGTGGACAAAATTTACACTCTGGAAAACTGTTTCTCATTGACTGCAGGAAGCAACTTAATCTTCAAGTTAACTTCAGTGCTGGGGTCTCCAAAAAGCCATTTTGCTGTCTGAGCCTGAAACAGGGAACCAGAATGGGACATCATTACTTATTAGTCTGTAATTCCCTCTGAATTTTCTATGTAAAGACTAAAAAAGGTTGAGAGGAAAGGGCTGATAGAGCAAGGTCAGAGCCTGCCTGAAAGCATCTGCAGTGCTCTCCTCACTGCGTAGGGACTGCACCTGAATATCCCAGCACCAGAAATGGGCTTTTTACCTTGTGATGGTTCCTCCATGTCACACCTTTCCTCTGCTTTGAATGCTAACCCTGTCTCTACTGTTTGTCTCTTCTGCCTCGCTTTCTCTGGGCCTCCAAAGCTCTGATCATCTCACCCCTCCCCCAGAAAGAGGATAGAAAAATACTGGGAGAGTGCTGCTCTATTATAACTTGGCAGCTGCTAGCTCTGTGCGTCCATCTTCCTCCACTCCTCTCTCCCCCACTGCTTGATTCGATTTCATAAATAAATACCCTGCGTATTGACGTCAGTGTAGGCCTTGAGAAATAATACTTCTGTCACTTTCTTTGCTACGTACGGGGAACAGAGGCGAGAGGGAGGAGGAACAGAAGCAACAACGTCTTGGAAGATGAAGTCTTGCTATTCTCTTAATTGCCTTCCTCCCTTTTCAGCTATGCCCCAGCTGTGAAGAAAACAAAAATTACCATTATCAGTGTGCCCTTCTGGCTTGAGACAGGACAGTCAAGTACTCAAAATTCCTGTTCTTGGTGATTTTTTTTTAGTGAGGGGAGATGATGGGAAGAAATCTGCACTAGAAGTTGGAGGGGTAAACACATGGATCTGTGATCTTCACATGGAGCTTCAGAAAATTGTGCCCAAAATGCTGTCACTGATGAAATGAAATAATTGGTTCCTCTATCCAGGGAGAGAAGACAAAAGACAGTGTTGCCACGGGAATAGGCATGATCATAGGTGGCTTTGTCTGGTATTTAGGAGATGGTTTCTAGTCACCAAAAGTGGTAAGTCATCATTGGCCTGCCAGTAGCAGCAATGAGGCAAGAAAACTGGATGCTTAGCGGGAAGATGTCTATTAATTAATAATTTGGTTTTTTATAATGTTTGTTTGCAATGACAAGCATTATAATAAGCTCCCCGGCTCTTGACTGCCTTTCTAAATCAGTTCTTTTCAAGTTTGACACAGCTGAAGGATGTGGTCTTGTACAGAAGGAGCACGACCTTCATTTAAACAAGCTGGTGGGAGGACAGGGAGGCAAAGAGACTGTGCCAGTACTTCTTCTGTGGAAAAGCATACAAAAACATTGTTTTACATTGTAATCATAGGTATCATTTCACCTCACCGTCTTTAAATTGTGAGCTATGTTCTTTCAAGAGCTGGCCAACAAAGAAGCACAAGCATGTTCAAGAAAAAGGTGTGACAACATTGAAAAATCAGCATAAGCTGAATTAATTTCTAGTAATTTTGAAAAGTGAAACAGGTATTTTATTGCTGTTGACAGGGTGTAAGTTCTGCACTTGTCTCTGCTGCTCTACTTGTGAGTCACTCAGTATTTGAATAATGTCTTTTCTCTACCCAAAACTGTGATATGCTCAATACTTTCTGGTCAGTGCTGTGTGTCGTGTTGCCCTTTGGAGAACACACACAAAGACGGATGTTCTACCATGGGGCTTTCCTCTGATCACTGTTGCATGCTGTGCCTGCCCTGGAAACCCAAACCCAGAGCTACAAGTAACCAGATTAAGAACAGAACAGCCCATTTTGCATGTCAAGTTTGACCTCCCATGCTGCCCAAGCCAAAAAACATCCTAACTCAGAAATTCCCTGCCTTCAGGCTATTGCTGGTCTGTGAGCCAGAGCCTGGCAGGTTGGAAACCTCAGCTTTCAGTGCACTGTTGGCAGGTACAAGAAGGAGGCAGGGAAAGAGGCTCTCGCAGGGCTCTCTGCAAAAGCTGACATGATTTTAATGAGCAAGTGCATTCCTTGGGTTGTGCACAGCTGGGAGCGCAGCAGGAAAGGAGGCCAAGATTCCTGTGAGGACTTGTGCCTTTCCAGCAGGTTGAAGTCATGTCTGCCACTGCACGCTGCCTGCTGACAGTCAGAGCATCCTTCAGCTACCTGGCAGGGGGGAGAGCCAATGCTGGCACCTTGGTGGCAATGACAGACCCCTCCTAGGACATGGGGTCTATTTATCTTCGAAAAGTAGGCTTCCCCCTTCACCTGCACCAGGAGGTATGGAATTGCTGTGTTACCCCAGCCTCGGGGTGTTTTATGTCTCACCTGCCCTTCAGAAAACAAATAAAGTGGAGGGGGAAAAGGTATCAGCTGCCAGAAAAGGCTGTTATAAGTGCTTTGCTTTATTGATGCTGCATTACAAATGAGAAGCACAAAAGGTGCAGAAAGCATCTGAGTCTTGTCTTCTGCTGAGTCCATACAAGTGAAATAATCCATGCTAGAACAGTACCTTTCTGAGGTGTCCCAACAGCCACGTAAAACATCAGTGGACAAAAACAAATGCAACAAGGAAATCAGGTATATTTTAGAAAAAAATGAACATTGTTCTTCCCTTCATCTAGTGCAGCTAGGTCCTTCATTTAGTGCAGTGAAGTGCATCACTGAAAGACTTCTGAGAGCGGGCAGGATGAAAGAAATTATTCTGCTATGAGATACAGAGGTAGTCAGTTTGGAGTCTCGGTCCATTGTGATGGCAGTAGTATGACACAGAAAGCTGAGTAACAGCTCAACTGCACCCTGAATTTAAAAAATAAATTAAAAAAAAAGCTAAGAAATAATGTAAAGTGAGGGAAAAAGGGTAAAGTATCCGTTGGTTGGTGGTGTTTTTTCCCCCTGTGTCTCCCTCTATCCAGACAAAGACAGAGACACTGATTTACATACCTTGCAAACACTGTGGCCACTTCCATACAGCAAGTTGGACCTTCCCTCTTCCCCAATTGCCCTGTGTGTATCACCTGGGCAAATGCCCTCCACAGAGATGCTTTATGCAAAAAACATTTGCCCTTTGCTGACTGCAGAGCTATATGACAATGCTGAGACCCAGGGGCCAGAGCTGGGGCTGGGCTAGGATGCAGGGTTAGCTTTCCCAGTCATTCCCGAGTCTCCATGCAGCATTTAGGACTTCTCGACTGAAACTATCCTTTGCCTTCCCACCTTCTTGCATGTCAGCAGAGCAGAGGTCCCTGGACCAGCTGGGCTGGACATGGAAATGCATTGGGAGTCCAGACCTCCCAGTTGTACCTCCCTGGGGATCACTGCCGGTTGCTGCTGCAGCCTCCCATGCTTCTGCAATCCAGCAGCTAAGCACTTGGAGCTGTGCCTGCAGGTAGAGGCATCATTACAAAAATCAGAATTAATTCTGCCTACCCATCTGAGAAAAAAATGGCAGTCTTGGGTTTGTTCTCAAGCCTGCAGTCTGAGATTTCCAAGCAAAGCCCATGACTTGCCTGCCAACCTGCAAAGAGGCTTTGCAGGTGACAGAAAGATACTTGAGACAAAGCAAAGGTCCAGTTCTGTCCAGACTCCCACCCTCTGGCCAAGATGATGCTCAGAGGTGGCTGGTGCCTCTCCAGGCAAGTAAAAGGAATCCTTGACAAGCCAAAAGGCAAGATGGCACATTTTGAATATTGATATCCAAAGAAATGAGCTGCTCTGGTCTGGCCCCATGGTGACTCCTCACAGGGTAAGGCAGAATAGAGGGTTTGAAAAGAGCCATGCTTGGAAATATCATCATCATCCTCATGGTGCTTCCAGCATTGCTGCTTTGCTCCCTGGGGAATGAAGGCAAGAGATTTGTCTGAAGTTTTGCTTGCTTTTTAATCATCTCTAAATGCCCCCTATGACAGCAGCTTACACAGCAAAGAGCAGAAAAGGACCAAAGCTCCCAAACACAAAATTTCCAGCAGTGACAAGTAGAAGCTGCAATAAAATCTGTCCTCACCCTTGTAGGGACATCTTTTAATGCAAAGAAAACCAGTGGCAGGTGTGGGGACAGGAAGGCAGACACATCCTTTTTCCACCTGCAATAAAGTATATGTCCAGAGGAAGCAGTCAGCCCTGCATCTGTACAAAACCCGCCCTGACCAATCACAAAAATCCCAAGAGAAAAAACTCTGTGAAAAAAAAAATATTTTTTGCTCGCTGCAGAATTTTGAAAGAAAGTGGTTTAAAACATATATTTTTAAGGGCCTAAATCAGCAACTCCACTTTTGAGGTGGAAAATATTTTCTAGCACAAGTCATCTGGGGAAGGAGGTTGGACTTGGCAAGGTACTTACCCCACAGCATGGCAGAGGCCTTGGCCATGCCAGTGGGACTGCATATCAGGTGTGGGAGTGATTTGTCAGATTAGGGATGCTTGGGCACAGTTTTACAGCTGCTCTACTACCAAACTGGAACTGCAGCATTTTACCTCCTATTTGCAGTGGTGCATGATGGTTATATGTGACAAAGAGCAGCTCATTGGGACTCTTAAAAACTTAAGAGAAGCTGTATTTACCCCAAGAAACCAGAGGAGCACCATCTATCAGGAAACCTAACCTAATACAGCATTTCCTTGCTCTTTTTTGCCATCTTCAGTTCCCATCCGGCTTTCAGGTCTCTGGGAAGAGCCCAAACCGGAAAAAGCCAAGCAAATCTCAACAGCCACTGGGAAACACTCCCAAATCCCATCAAGAATCACTGGGCATGTATTCATCTTAGTGGTTTCAGGGGGACATCTGCTACAGGAGTGAGATTTTTAAGGGCACCTCACCCTCTCTCGCAGTTCTGAGCTCACAAAGAGGAGTTGGAATGCACTCTGTTCCTCAAGGAGTGGCTTTTGGTGTGGCCTTCTTCCCACCCAGCTCTCACCCCAGGAGCAAAAATAAATGAAAAGTAAAAGAAAAAGTCAGGCTTCATATTCTGGATGGATATTTATTTGCTTAACAGATTTTCTTTTTTTTTTTTTTAATTTTTTTTTTTTTGGTACAAAGCATCCAGGAAAGCTTTTACTTCTCTTTTTAAAAAATAAAAACTAAGTTTCTTTTAAAAAAAGACACATGAAAAGGAAAAAAAAAAGTCAATTATTTGCAATTTCTCTGTTTTTATTCTGCCTTCCCAACCCACCCACTTCCCTTCCCATCCCCCCACCCTTAATTTGGACTGATTTTCATTCTTTTCCATATATATTTAATAAAATAAATAAAGGACTTTCTTTGTTGTGTATTGCAGTGCCATTTTTTTAAACAAAGGCTTCATGGCTCAACATTGCAAGGTAATAACAAACAAAAGGATTATACATTAAAATCCTCCCCCTCTCAAAACTCCCCCTAGCCCTCCCCTCCAAACCACGGAATAGAATACAATTCAAGTAGTCTTTTTTTTTTTATGTTTTAAATGTATGGATATATAAGACAAAGCAAGTACAGAACTGGTTAACAGAGTGTCCCCATTTTATTAGCAAGTGAGAGTATATTAGGGAGATGTAATTGATTCCCCCCTTTTTACGGTTCCTAGACAGATAATATATATTATTTTAAACCCAACCTATTTTACAGCCCTCTGCCCACCTCTCAAACCCATCCGCTCACCGAGTCCCGAGCCTCGAGCCAGAGACTTGCCTTTCCCCCCCGCCCCGTGCAGCGCTCCCAGCCCTGCAGCCACCCCAGTGCAGGTGCAGCCCCTCCTCCCGTGCAGCCCCGGAGGGGAGCGAGGGGAGAAGGGCAGGGGCGTGGGGCAGGGACGCGAGGGTCCGGCGAGAAGGACACAAAGGGCAAGAGAAGGAAAAGGAGATGGCAGGGCGTGGAACTGCTGCCTCTGCAGGGGCTTGGTGTGGAGGGCTGCCCACCCGCCTGCTCACTGGAGCATCGGCAGTCGAGCAAGGATGGGGAAGAAGCATTAGCTTCCCCATGGCTCAGGAAGCCAAGCTCTGTCGGGGATGGGGGGGGNTGTCGGGGATGGGGGGGGGAGCCGTGCAGAAGCAGGGCCTTGAGTTCTAACTGGCAACACCTTCACCATTCAAAGTAGTTTGTCTCCAGAACAGTTCCCTTTTAGTCTAAGTTGCGGTGGTTTTGTTGTTTTGTTGTTGTTTTTTTTTTTTTGAAAAAAAGGATGCGTGTCGATGTATTTCTGTGTGTGCGTGCATCTGTGTACATGAGTAACAGCCAACTAGCTCATATGGTCATGACCAAGCTATATTTCAGAAGAGAAAAGAAACACATTTATCACACTTTTCCTAAAACGAAAAGCTAAAATTTCAAGTTCAGTATTCGCTATCTTGTCCTTCCCTCCCCACCCTCCCTTGCTATTTCTGGGTTTTTTCCCTTCCAACTTACTTTAGCACCATAACNTGTCCCATAAAAATAGTGCTTTTTTGCCAAAAAAGTTATATAATATATTATATATATAAATCAACTAAATCCGTGGCAAATGTGCAATGCAGACGCCTCCTCCATTTAAAGTGAGCATCAGCTCACTTTTTCTTTTTTTCTTCTTTCCCCTTTCCTTTTCCTTCTCTCTTTCTTGCTTTCTCTCTCCTCTTCCTCTCTTTCTCCCGTCATCGGTGATTTCAAAAAGGTGCAAGTCAATTTGGAATCTTGTAATGAAGCACACACACAAAAACGCAGATGGGGGCTCCTCGGAACTTCTTCTCAGGTACATTTTTCTTTCAAAGGTGCAAAAGAAAGTTATAAAAATAAGAAAAACCAAAAGAAAAAAAAAACACAAAAAAGAAGAAAAAATTGGGGTGGGAATGAGGCAAAAACATTTTATCCCTCAATATTTCTCCCCGTTTTATTGGTTTTTTCACTTTATTGTCAAGAAAGACACGGAATGGACTCTTCTCGAGAAAAAAAAGATTAAAAAAAGAATTTAACTTCATATCCTTTTTCCCTCTTGCTCTTTCTTTTTGTCTTCTGGCGTTGGCACCAGGGATGTCACGCAGCACCCGGCAGCAAAAAGTTCAAGTGCCAAACTGTCCCTTTGCAAGTACAGGTTTGGAAATACTGGGGGCGCGGGGGAATGAAACAGGTGTGGAAAACGAAACAACCCTCCCCCCCACCCCAAAAGGAAGATGCCGTGGGAGCGGTGCTGCTAGCCACCGCCGCCGCCATCCCCTCCTTGCTGTGTCAGTTGTTTGGTTGGGGCCGGAGCGGCGTGAGGGCGCCCCACCACCCCGCTCCTCGGCTCAGCGGCCCCAGGGACGGAGGGGCTTGGGGGTCGGGAATCGCCAGTCCTCCCGCCCTCCCCCAGGAGATCAAAAATCGAGACAGCTGGTCAGGGTTCATTTCTGGGGGCCAGCCGTTTCCGGGGAGGCTCGCGCCACCGGGGGCCTCTGGCTGGGCAGGGAGATGAGGGGACGGTGCAGCGCCTTGGCCTCCTCGGCTGCTTGCAGCCCCTCCGCCTGCCACCGGTACTGGCGAGCCCGCACGATGCTGGGCACGTCCCGCTGCATCCTCTGGGAGCTCTTCTTTTGCCACACGTCGTACTTGGAGTACTTGGCGTGCGAGGGCTTCTGGAAGCTCTCCTGCAAGGACAGAGAGAGCAATATTAGCCTCCACTGAAGCCTGCCTGCTCTCCAGATGGGGCTTCCCCTCTTGGACCTCCATCCATCCTGTGGAAACATTGCCTCATCCCTGGAAGCAGTCACAGTCAGGTTGGACAGGGCTCTGAGCAACCTGATCTAGTTGAAGATTCCCTGCTTATTGCAGGCTGGTGGCATTAGATGACCTTTAAAGGTCACGTCTAACCCAAACTATTCTATGAATCTGTGACCCAGCCCACCTCTGGTTCCCCACCTTACTAGGAGCTGACTTTTGGCAGGCTATTCAGCACGACTTGCCAATGGTGGCTGTCTCTCCAAAGCTCTGCAGAAACAACAGACCTTGCAGCTGTGGTTTGTCCTCTCCACCCACGGCCTTCCCATCTTTTCTCTCTCTGTTTATTTCAGAGAAGAGCCACCATCCCTGTGCAGCCTCCTCACCTTGCCGAGCGCCGGCAGGCCCGCCAGGGAGGTGGCGGAGAGGTCACGCTCTGATTTGACAGACTTGGCGCAGTACGTTTCCAGCAGAGCCAGGTCGCAGCTCCGGAAGCAGCACTCCTCCACGATGCCCCGGTTGATCCGCCGGTTATTTCGTCCCACCGGTCTACCTGCAACAGCAGAGACCCTGGCTTTACCCACCAGCCTGAACTGGACCCTGTCCCCACCTTCACAGCTTCTGTCCCCTTGCAGGTCACCAGTCACCAGAGATGGGTGGGTTCCACATGCTTCAAAAATAACAGTGCTTCTCCCAGACCAGCTGACACGTGCCCGCAAACCAGCCAAGTTTCATGTTAGGACTTTCCCAGACAAATGCTATTGATGCCAACACGTGCCTCCAGCTGTAGTTTAAAGGCATTTTAAATGATGGGGGTTTATCTCCCTCATACATCTCTGGCATGGGTGGCCTTTTGGGCGCAGCCGAGGTGAGGAAGCTGAAGCCCAGCCTGACCGCCAGTGCTGCGCCGATCACTGTGACTGTCTCAGATGTTGACCCTGGCAAGCGATTTTTATTAGAAAGAAGCAGCACAGCGTTGTGGCTGCCAACCTCCCTCCGCCAGATCAGCTCTCAGGCAGGTGAAGCGAACCAAGGCGGCTAAATTTTACCAGATGGGACAGCTCTGAGACAGCTGCAGAAAGAATACAGGCTCCCACACCTGCCAAGAATAGCTATTAAACTTAATCTTTTAATAAGGGTTCCTCTCCCATTTCTGCCTCCAGAAGGATGCAAAAGCCCAAGTCTGGTGCAGCAACAACCAAGTGCATTTCATATCACTGCTTAATGATGGCCAAAGCACTCCAGAGGAAAAGTTTACATCAGTTTTGCTGCTTCCTCCCTCTCTTGAAATAAAGAGACAGGTAAATTTGAATTTCTGATGCAAAGAAAATTTGCTTGGGAATTGTGTCTTACAAAACATAAACTGGCCCACAACAGAAGGATTTTCTCCATGCTTTTGCATGCTGCATGTTATGCTCTTGTGCTGTTGTGGAGTGTGCAGCGAGGGTTCTGCATACTGCCATGAGCACCTCTTCCCAGAACGAGGAAGGTGCTCCAAGGAAGGCAAACAGGCCAGCATCAGTGGGACTTGCAAATAGGACCTAGTACCACATCCCAGTAAGGAGAATCTGGGCATGGGAAAAACTGAGAGCGAGTGGTGTAAGCACAATGCCTATGTCATGCCAACCCTCACCTCCCAGCTGGCCTGCAGCAACACACCCAGTTGTCCACACTGGCCCTGTGCATGATCCCTACTCCTTGCACTCCTGATGAAGCAGGCACTCAAGTATTAAGCCTCGGTGAAGATCTAAGGCTGGCTTACAAGGAGCTGACCACTTTCTCTGGGGTAGTCTCCCACCCTGGGTGCCCAACCAAAGTGCCTCGGGACAAAGTGCAAAGCACAGGAGTTCTCTATGCACACAGTGCAACCCCACATGTGAGAAACAGCCCCAGATGTGCAATACAGATAATGCATGTGGGGTGCAACCCTGTGTGTTCAATGCAGCTCTGCGTGTGCAATGCAGACATGCAAAACACCATGACAGTGCCTCACTGCTGGCTCCGTAATAGCCCTGCGACAGGGAACCTGACCTCTGTTAGAATCATTCATGCCCCCGGAGACCAGGAGCTCTCTGGTCCATGCTAGTGCATTGCCACCATGCTCCAAGGTCACACAAACAAACACAGCATCGGGGTGCTGGGTCATGGGGCAGCTGACTCGTACCATGAGACCCACCTTGGGAGTTATTTAAAATGCTCTTCTTTATGTATTTGTCATCCTGTGCCACCACCTTCCTTTTTTTTTAAATTTTTTTTTCTCTAGAAAAATTTCAGACATGACCTTTAACGAGACTCACAGGAAGGTGAGAAGGATGGTTCCCACTTGGTAAAGAGTCAGTGAAGGGCACACTGTTAGGAGTTCAATTTTCTCCCTATAAATGCTTGTGGCAAACAAGCACACTGGATTGGGCCCTCCCTTTAAAGGCAGTGCAGGTGTGTTGGGTGCCCGCCCACAGCCCAAGAGATGTCAGAGCAGGCAGAGTGGGTGGAGATGTCCAAAGGAGATGGGGACAGGAGCCAGCCTGGGGCCAGCTGCAAGTATTCTTCTCTGTGCATGCAATGCTCAGTGAGGTCCATGGGAGAGGTGCACTGCCACCTACATCCTGCACTGCATATGGCCCTTGCTCAGCTCCTATCAACCCCAGCGCCCAACTCGAGGCATGGCAGGCTGCTGAAACAGTAGGCTGCTCCATAAAGGCGTCCTGACATGGGCAGAAGGAGAGTTTAGAAGAAAAAGAGAAAAAAATTCAAGTCACCCCCTCTTGCTAGCACATCCCCTAAGGGCTTCATTCACACTCCCGCTGAACAGAAGGTTGCACAAGTGATGACACACATGGTTTGAGGAGAAGTTGAGGTTTTCAAAGGTTACATATCTCCTCTCAAAAACAGAAGTTTCCCACTTGCAGTTATGTGTTTGTTTGGAAAGAAGAGGGGAGGAAAAACCAACACTGAAAGCAGGACTATATTCACCGCTGTGCCATCAAGGGCAGTTTCTGGCATGGGTATGCATGGGAAGCTCATGTGTTAGCAAATGCCCAGGTGTGGCACTGCCAGGGTGAGCTCCCAGCAGGGACCACCACGGTGGTACAGCCTCTTCCTCCCTAATTCCTGTCCCTGCCCAGCCGTTGGGTACACGTGTGGCCCCCGCCCCAATGTGGTGCCCTTTCTCTCCTGCATAAAGCTGCTGCAAGCCATTCCCCTTGCTGGCACCACTGCCAGCTCCACCGTGACTCTCCCATAGGGCACGTTTCCCATTACATAATTGTCCGTACGGATCTCGCCAAATGCCACTACAATCCTCCGTGGGAGAGTTACTTGAGGAAAAAAAATGAGCAAACATAACAAACAGGGGTTTAGTCACAGAAAGTACCTGGAGACAACAGGACATTGCTGGCTAGCAGCAATATCACTGCTGACCTGGATTGGGAAGAGCATTTGTTCCGTAACACAGTTTACACAGGGACTAAAGGTTGAATTTCCTGGCTTTTGCCCATGGGTGGCATCTCACTTTACTGCCACTGCCAAACCCAGGGAGGGTTTTGCCACTCTGTCCCTTGCCCGCAGGGGAGAACTGTGTGGGCAGCAGGCTGCAGCACCGCGGGGGCACGCGAGCCATTTCCCATCACAGCAATGACCGCTTCCTCCTGAGGAAATACACTTCCTCTCCGCCTTCAATGAATGGCTACGCTCTCTCTTTCCCAAAACTCTGCTTCAGCAAAACCTTCTACAGCACTGCTGAGGGGACAAGCTGTGAAATACAAAGTCCAGTGATGCAAACCCTGGTGGTGTGAAGCTCTCCAGCTGTCTGGGGTTATTCCTGTCTAGGTGTGGGCTATCCTGACAGGGCATCCCAGAAGTGACACAAAGCCAAACCTGTTCCTGGGAGAACCAAGAGGCCATGTACCTGCAGCTCAGCTATGCCACTATTTCAGAGGCAGTGACACTGCCGCAGCCACGAGGGACAGGAGGGTCCCTTCCCTAGCATAAACACCCCACTGCTCCAGGCTGCCCACTCTCACCAGGGCCGGACAGATGCTGTGGGGAGGGGTGCATGGTGCTGGTGCCACCCTGGCTGGGTCCCCTCTCCTCCGGTCAATCAGGCGGTCAGCCGAGTGGAAGGGGACTTTGGGTGTAAACAGTCCCTGTGCCCCTGTCGCAGGAATGTTGGGAGCAACAAGGGGGCCTTTGTGCAGTACCGGGCCCCGTCCCAGTGCCCCCGGCCTGGCCCTCCCCCACCCCGGCACCGCACTTTCCCCCCTGCTTTTTCCTAGTATTATTCGGAGGAGCGGCGGGTGCGCAAGAATGTGCCCCGTCAGCACAAGCGGCTGCAAAGAGCTAAATTCTTATCAGCTGTTGGAAAGGAGGAAACAGGAGCTGTTGTTTACAGAGAAGTCGGCCGCCTCTCCCCCTGCAGCCCCTTCTCCCTCCCTGCCAACACTGCATGACAGCAACTTCAGGGCCGAGGCTTCCTCCAGACCTGCCCTGCTTTTCACTCCAGGCGGGACTCAGCATCCTCTGTAGGCTGTGCTGCTGTCCCTGGGTGGGTGCTGGGGAGCAGGGGTCCCAACCCTGCCACAGAACCATGGCAGGAAGCCACCACCTTGACAGCAGCTGCAGGCCAACACAAAAGCCTTAAAAGTCACAGAGAGGAGGCATCACCGGGGCAGAGCAGAGCATGCACAGCTCCAGCGGTAGCTTGCCCAGGCATGCCTGGGATACGACGCAGGGCTGGCATCACCATGCCCACCCTGTGTCCCACAGCTGGGTAACCTTAGGGCTGGTGGCTCCTGCCCCTGTTAGAGCAGCTCTTTTTCAGCCCCAGCTCTTGGAGGCAGCTTCAACCTCTTCAGCCACAAGCACCTGCCAGCCGCGCAGCCTCCCAGGACACCTGGAGGCTGGGACTCGCTCCTCACGCCAGCAGACAGATGGGTATCCCAGTTATCAGGGGTGCACCCTCCTCAGTCCAGGTTGCACACCTCCCCACCACCTGTGGGGTGAAACACCACCACTACACTGCATCCCCTTGCACCGATGGAAGGAGCACTGTATTTCACAGCCAGCTTCACTAGCGAAGTGCTCTCTTGTAAGAATGCAGAGCATCACAAGTTCTTAAATAACTGCAGCAGCAAAAAAAAAATAATGGATTTTCATACCATTTTTGCTTTTTCCAGTGTTAGCAGCCAGATGCTTCAACAACCCTTGTCCAGCAAGTGGGGCCCTCATGTACCTAAGGGACAAGGCTGCCAAAGTAATTTACTTCCCATATGAATGACTGCATTAGCACAGGCTGCTCATCAGGTCACACATCCCACACTGTGAGGTGCCCAAGACAAGCCCAGGCCCAGTTTTAAGATGTAAACCCACCACTGTGTAGCATAACCATGCCCCATGGCATCTTCATAGTGACAACAGTGTAGCCATGTGGGTTTAGGAGTGAAGATGAATCCAGTCAAGAGAATTATTCACTTATGTGGCCAAGTGATGGAAGTAGAAGGGGAAAAGTTATGTGAAATGGGGATGTCCAAAACCCTCATCAAGTAGAGGCATTGCCCAAATGTCTTCAGCCTTGCATGGCACAGGCTGGTCAGATGCTGAAGGAGTTAAAATATTGGACTGGGGAACTTTGCTTCATTCCCAGCACCTGAGCTCACCAGAAATATTGAAAAAGATGAAGCCTGAAGGGGGGGGGGGGGGGGGGTGGAGGAAGAGGACATTAAAAAAAAAGAGCAAGAGCCCCCTTACAAGCACCAGACTGGCCACTTGGCACCAAGAGACTTGTCTGCCTTCAGAAGTGTTTTTATTTTGGCCTGGGCAGCTGGGTTATTTGAGGTGAAAGGAGGTCAGTTTGACCTTAAAACAAAAGCCCCATTCCCTTTCATCCCCAGAGAGGGGGAGGAGGGAAGAGAAACCAGGGAGGGAGACGGATGCTCTTCTACATATAGAGGGAGAGGACGAGTTGTGAGAGCAGGAGAGGCACTTGCCTCCTTGCCGTGCCAGTAAGGGAAGGGGGACGTGAAAAGAAGAACGGCAGCTGACACGCAAACCCTCACTGCTTGTCTCCATCAGAGGAAGGAAGTGCACTCAGAGCACCCCAAAATGCTGCCTGCCCACAAAACCCAGGAAGCCATGAGAAGATCCTGCTGCTCAGCCGGGACAGAGCAGGGTGATTGTCCCCAGAGCTTCAAAGCCACCTGAAGCCCAGCCATCTGCCCAAAATTACACAGCCTGAACCCTGCTGCGGCTGATTGTGGGATCCCAGCACTTCTCCCTGCCCAACCTCTGCAGGCAGCACCAGCCAAGTCTGGCAAAGCATCCAGGTTGGGAAGTGACATCCAGGTTGGAAAAGGACATTTAGAGTAATTTCCTAACTTTGCAGCACCCCGTCCCCTGCACAGGCAGACTGGCTTTCAACTCCACTACTCCAAAAAAACCCTCTGGTTACTTGAAAGTGACTTTTTAATTTCTTCTCCCAAGGCAGAGGCAAGGCTGCCAAATGCTCAGTACCATGTGCAGCTGGTATCTCCATCCTCTTGCCCCCTTGGCTCTGCATCTTCCCTGTAGTCAGTCACTCTGTGGTTCAGTCCTCAGTGAGGAGTAAGACACAGGATCTTCCCACTCCCAAGCAGAACAGGAGACCAAAACACCAAAACAAGGTATCACACTCAAGGCACATTTGCCCATAGATTACTGAGCATCCATTGCTACTGATTTACTCCTCATCTTCCCTGTTTACCAGCTAAGCCACTGTATTGCCAATGATCCAAACACCCAAAGCATCCTGGTGAAAAGCCCGCTGCAACCAGCTGGCCTGAAGCCGTCTGCACTCTGCATACAACAGCAACGCTGTACTTTTTTGCATTAGCTGCACTGCAAAGGGGTAGGACATCCCCTTCCAGCAATAAGTTCACCAGCAGGTAGCTGCGAGTTCACAAAGCTACGTCACGTAGCTTTGGAAGCAGCCTAGAAGGTGCTGCTCTACTCTAAACCTGCCCAGGAAGGGGGAGCACTCAGTTTCCTTCCTGCAGCCAGGATGCAGTGCTTAGACAACTAAATTTTAAAATAAGCCAGGACCCCAGCTCAACAGAGAGCTGACTGCAGGCATCCTTGTTACTGTAATGACTTGCCCGTATCACTGGTAAGCCAGTCACACACAGTTTCCCAGCATCATTCGACTTTGCCAAACAACATATGTGGGACCCAGTTTCCCCACCTAGTACCAGACAGTCCCCAAAACTGCTGCAAGGTGGATACATGCCACCGCCGTGAGCATGTCCATTCTCTTGCTCCTTTCCTGGCCTACTGCCATATACAAGGAAATAATGAAAAGCACCAGGCTGGGAAACCCCTCCTTTCCCTCCCAGCCCAGTCCTGCTGAGGCAAGGCATGGGGTAGGGGGAGCATCCTGCCCGCTACGGGCAGCTGCCCAGCACTTACTGAAGTAGAAGCCCCTGTCTCCACAGACAAACTGCAGCGTGTCCACCAGCTCCCCACCGCAGAGGGTCTCCGCCGTGCCATATGCAGCAGCCGAATCCAGCGCGTAGGCCAGGAACGCCAGGAGCAGCAGCAGCATCTGCCTCGCCGCGCACATCCTCTGCACCTGGGGACAGAGGCACAGCGTTAGCACCGCCAGAGAGACCCCTCTGCCACCTCCCCCAGGCCGTGCCCCCCGCCCACAGCAGGCCAGGGGGTTGATGCCCAGACATGTCAGGATGCTGCTGCAGGGAAGGACCGGCAGCGCTGCGACAGCCGCTGGGGTGAGGCCGGCTCCCTGCACCCGGCCTGCTGGGCAGCCACTCCAGCAGACAAGGTTTGCATTGAAGCAGTTTTTCCATTGGAAAATCCCACTCCAGCCTACCTCTGAAAGGTTTTTATTCCCCTTGCTCTTTCAGCAGTGTGATTTTTTTACTTTTTCCTCCTTTTAAAAGGGAATTCATTCAAATTATTATCAGAAGATATTTTTTTAACTCTTCTGATGACAAGTTTTTGTGCCCTACCTGAAAACAAATCCCCCCAAAGAAGAAACAAGTGAAGTTTCAACCTGTCCCAGAGATGCTCTTGAGGAAAGTTGGGAACATCAGCCTTTGTCCTGGGCATTTGAGAGATTCGAGAGACTGGAATGGCCGAGGCTCAGGCAATCAAGAGGCTGATTGCACAAGCCTTGTTTGCTGACAAGAGTGGGGACTGAAAAGACGTCCCTCAGGAACAATGCGGTCTCATGGAAAACACACCTGAGGCATCACTAGGGAGGGCCAAGGCAGTGTCAGAGGGTGCAGAGCATTAAAAAAGAAACTCCCTGGATATTTGCTAACTAGCCCGAAGATTTCCCCTGACTGGGCTCCAGCAAACAGCTTTACCTCTGTGTCAGCTTCTGCAGGTGTAAAGCAAGGGTGCTATTGCCCTACTGCATGGGACAAAACCCATGGACAGTTCCAGGCATTACAGTCCCTCAGTGATGAGCCTCATGGTATACATACAACCACATAAAGCTGGGTTTTGACCAGACAGGTCAGCTCAAAATGAAGAGAAGCATGTCAAAATAGCAGACAGTGTGTGGCAATCCTAATCTCAAGCACAGCATCCCCTCTCCTTGCTAATATTCAACCAAGACACTAGGTTTCACATCCAGCTTTCATCACCATAGCATCTGAGCAACTCGAGAATAATATCAGTTAATGAATATTACCTCACCCTCCCGGGATGCTCGGAGATGAAGCTGAAGCCCAGGATAGATTAAATGACTCGCCCAAGGTCACAGGGGAAGTCTGCAGTGCAGCCAGGAAATTAGCCCAGCTCCCCCGAGGCCCTGCTATGGTCCTGCCAGCAATAAAGACACCCTTGCTCCCAAATTTTTACTAGCATGTAGCTCAAATTGTCACTGCTAGAAATGCATCATGCTTATAAGTCATGAGCTCTACCGAGCAGCAGGAGGACAGGGATCAGCTGCAAGAAAAGCCAAAACAGAGGTTGCAAGGTCTGGGTGGACTGTGGGGGATATCCCCTCTGCTTGAGTTTTGATGCCCACAGTATTGCTTAGCCTGTCCTGGCAGAGACGAGCAAGGCTGGCAAAAGCCCTCTATGGCTCTGGACAAGAGAGACAGCAGTCCTGGAAACAAACTGGTCTCAAACCAGCAAGTGATGGTACCAGAACCAGCCTTTCCAGTAGCAATGGTCCCTCCGGCACCCTGCAGGGACTTCGTTCTGTATTACAGTAGGACCAGAGGGACGGCACCAGGCTGTGGCACCAAGCTGCAGCATTTTGCCGAAACCTTTACACCTCAAGTTTTTTAATCAAGCAGCCAACAGGTGTTTACTGGGCCTTCCCAATATGACCACAGCATCACCTTTACTGTTGGAATCATGCCCCTGGTGCTGCAGCATCGGCAGCTAGATGTCCAGCTGCCAACAGGCCAATGATCCTGCTCCCTTCCCTTTCTGAGCCTGTTTTTAACATGCAGCTCCTGACCGCCGGTGTCCCCAGGGCACAGGTAGTGTCAGCGCTCATTGCCAGGGTGATGGATGTGTGCCAGCCAGTGCTGCCATCAAAAGCATGGATGTGGGACTTCAGGACACCCACGTAATTCCCTGTCCCCAGTTAGACCCAAGCTGGCTGTGAGCACTGTGGCTAATGACCAGGCTGCATACTGGCCCCCCCCAAGGCACAGACAGTCCCCGCAAGGAGGGGCTGCTCAGTGGCACAGGTGACAAACACCATTTTTCCTCCACATTCAGTCTAAAGAAAGGGGTGAGATGCTCTGAAGCAAGGGGAGAGCAAGATTTTGTCAGTGGACGATATTTGATGCTGGGGAGACCTGATACCTTCTGTGGAAAAACACTTGTGCTCCTCGGAAAATACCCGCTCCTGCACAACCCGCACTGCAAGTGCAAAGCAGCCCTTGGCAGCCTTCCCTGCCTCCACGTCAAGCTCTTTCCAGGTGCCCACACACCCCAGAACTGTGGTCAGGAAACACCCCTGAAGCCACAAGAAGAGGGACAGCCCCAGTGCTGTCACTCAGAGCGTGGCTAACGTGGAGGTGTGAAATGCAACCGAGTCCCCCTTTGCCCACACACCAGTCACCAGCCCTTCCCACTGCCGTCACCTTGGCGTCTCCCTGCTCCTTACAGTAGCTGTGTAATGAGAAACCAGGCAGCACAGCAAAGAGCATCTTTATTTACTACCCAGTGCTGCAGTTTCTCTCCAGCTTGATGGAGCCACAACTCAACCCTGTAAGCCCTTCCCTCTACCTTTGGCCCGACTGACTTTGCTGAGGAAAAGGCCACAGACTCCTAGGCAGGCTCCCAGGGTGCCATCACCGGCTCAGCATGTCCCAGTAATGTTTCAATTGATCCCTCACACACCTCTGCTAGTAGGGATGAGCAGCACCTATGCAGGAGAGCTTGCACCCACCTCACCACAGCTGCCAGAGCAGGTGCTGCTCCCCAAAACAGGATGCCATGGCACAGCTGGGTACCTGCAGCCCATGACCCGGCACAAGCAACATGCCAGCTGCACAGGTTGCATGTGGCTTCAGTTGTCATGGCCAAATGCTGCTCAACATGAGGAGTCCAAGCCCTGTGAACCCCTCCAAGACTTCATTCTCCACTGGAAACATGGGACAGCACAGCTTTTGGCTTCTAGTCCAAGCACTAGGACAGGAATGGTCTCCTCAGCTGGGAAGAGGAGTAAATTCACACCAATGGTTAGAAAAACCTTCATATTTTATTAGAAAGCCTCTCTTACAAGAAATGGAACAGGAATAAGGCAACAACAGAGAAGTCGGCCACTTCCCTAAAGGATAAGGTCCTGTCTCTGCTAGGAGAGAGGCTGCAGCCACCACTGTTCCATTCTTGCCAAAGCAGGTTGAACCAGCCTTGCTGGCTGCCCTTCTCCCTCATGTGCCCAGGGAGAGCTCAAAGGTTTTAGGATGCAGTGGGAATGGCAGCGCAAGGCATGCCAGATACCCAACAACCTGAGTTCTAAATTCCCCCTAAGGAGGGCTTGGGCCCCACATAGTGTGTGAGAGGGTGATGCAAGAGGAATTTGTTGGTTGCACAGGTGACCTGGACTGTCCTGGGAATCGCACCTGAAACTCCTCCGAATAACCCACATCTGAAGCGGCATTATCAGTGCAGAACAGGCTCAGACAAGGTATCAGCACATGCTGCTGGCCTCTCCTTCACCAGAGAGGATCTGCCTTGCTCTCCGATCCTTCATGCCCCTCTCCTGCCTTTCCCTGCATCCCCAGCACCTGACACAAAGCCAGGCTGCCACTGAAACCAGCTCAACCACGAGCTGCCATATGCAGGATGCTGCTGCTGCCTTGGAACTCCTGTGTATTCCTGCCTCGCAGCACAGCCTGCTGTACCCATGGCCAGGGACCTCCAAGCACCTTTTGGCAGTCCCCAGCAGAGAGGGTCCTCTACAAGTGGCTGTGGTGCGCTGGGAGCGAGCCCGAGGGCAGGTCTGCAGAAGAGTGACCCTCCCACCTGAGATCATTCAAGAATTTTTTCAGGATCTGCTGCTGTATCAGCTGGACTGTCAATTTCTCTCCAGCTGCTGGGGGGTCGGGGGCCAGGAGGCCACAATGTGCTAAAAGGTCCAGTTACCAATCTCAGAGTACAGCTCAGGCATCCCTTGCATCCAGGCTTGTGCTGAGCAAACCAAACCACGGTGCCTCTTGGGCAACAAACATCTCCCCAAAAACAGAGACTAAACCTCCTGTCTGACCTAATTCCTTCTTCAGTCTGGCCTTCATTGCAATTTAATATGAACAGAACAACGTAGGAGGGAATTGACAGATGGCCCAGTCTGTAAAATTTGGATTTGGACAGCAAAAAGAAAAGAAAAAAATCTCACTTCTCTATGGAGCAGTGCAATGTTTAAAAGGGAGCACGGCAAAAGAAGTCATCAGCCCAAACCCAGGGGCATGCGCCAGAGGGGAAAACCCCAGTTTGCACATCCCAGCATCCCTCACACTCCACTCCTTCAAAAAAAAGTGGGCAGACTGATGTTTCACTAATCCAATGATTGCCTGTGAGAGATGCTGAACATCTGCCTCTCTTCATTGCTCCTCTCAGTGGACAGCCCCAGGAGAGTGGGGAGCTGACCCGGTTTCAAGCGTGGCAATCCCAAAGGGGCGGGATGTGGGTGTGTGCCAACTTCACAAGTGCCAAGTGAATGCTGCCCCTGCCCATGGGGCAACCCAACCTCATGCAGGGCGCCGGGCCATGACACCCCGAGGTGCCAAGGAGCAAAGGGATAGTGGAGGCCAGTGTGAGAGGCAGGTGCCTTGGCAGCTGAAAACCACCCAGGGGCTGCAACTTGGTCAGGGGCACAGGGATGCAGTGGCCAGCAGTACCTGAAGGCGGAGGAGCCACCTCATGATGTGCCACAGAAGAGCCTCCCCTTTCATCTGAAACAGAAAGGAGATTTCCAACCACGCACAGCTTGGAAGAAACAAGCTTCAAAACACAAAACTTTTGACCACTGAGCTGTCAGGAGAATAAAACCGACCCAGGACCAGGGGTTTTGCTGTTTAGCTCAGGCTTGAAAAAAATAAAATACCTCCTGATTCTTGGCACCTGGCTCACATGACATTCATATGGCTGAGGTTGGCAATACTGCTGCTATTTTTAGCCCTCACTTTTTTTGCCTTCACTGTTCATCCCCATCAGCCCACTTTGCCCCACACTGGGGGGTCACCTTTCTGCCTTCCATCCTGTGAGCCGGGAGAGGGACCTGCCTCCTCTGCCTGTGGGACAGAGGCTGAGACAGGCAGGGAAGTGCTGCCCACTCCCCAAGTCCATATGTGCTGCAGGAGAACTATCGTGCCTGTGGAAAAATCAAGCTGAAAAAGGTGAATGGGGTATTCAGTACCATTTACTCACCCCACTGGGGAGTAAGAGTGTATTGCATAAATTTTGGTATGCAGCCCAGAAAAATTTGATTTATTGTATTAAAAAAAAAGGAAATGCAATCTTGCTTAACTCTTCTAAAGACAGCTGGCAGGACCCAGTGAAGGGATTTAAGTCCGTTTTAGTAGCCTCACTTAACTCCTTTCTTTATTGTTCCTCTCTCCTTTCTGCATTCCCTTCCAAAACCTGGAGTATATCAGGGAAAGTTAACAGCAAGTTAAGCTGTTAAATCAGAAATTGTGGTGACTGGAGTCTACTGGCAAGTGATATTCCCACAACACGTTGAACTTGCTTTATGTCTTGGCAGAGCAACCTTAACCCTTTCAGAGCCGGACTGCAACGCTAAGGCAGATTTCCTCCCCTGGTGCCCCCCACCTCTCCTGACCCCTCACACAACCGTGCCGAGGGAGGCCGATATCACTTTGCCCCGCTAAGACACTCATCAGCTTTTAAAAGCAAAGACAATCCAAAGAAGGATCGGAGAGGTCAGTCCCAGGACACGAGCTGGGAGAGGGTGGGCCACTTACAGTGCTCGTATGCACTGCTGGAAACACACCAACTCCTCGGTCCCTCTAAAAATAAGACCTCACCTGCTGTGTTTGCTTTATTTAAAAAAAGAAAAGTACAGAAATGCTTTTCTCTGGTGCTCCATGAGGCAAGCTGGGCTCGTGCTGAAGCCTATAGGAATCAAGGGGGAGACACGCACTGACAACTCCGGGTTGACTGGTCAAAGCAGCAGCCCTCCAGCCAGGCTGAAAAAAAGATCACCTGTCAGAAAGAGCACTGGGACACACACACACAGACACATTTTGGCTCTCAAATTTCATGCGGTGGTGGGAGGGGACCTGCGGTGTCAAATCTTTTATCCTTTAATGAATTTTCACAGGAGCTGGGATAGCCCCTTTGAAAGGCTGAGTGAACTTGTGTGGGTGTCAACAACATGGAGAAAGATTTACAGCTCTGACCCATTCACCCCCACCAAAATTGTCAAGTTGGGTCCAAAACAGCACAGTGGAACTCAAATCAGAAGTGTCAGTCAGTTTTATACCTCCAGATGTCCTTAGCACAAAGTCACCCTTAACAAAACCCCACGACCCAGGCGCCTCAACTCCACTTTAAATCACGGCAAGAGGAGGAATAAAAAACCCAACACGCTGAACCCTGCAAAGTAAAAGGGGAAAAAAAAGCCACCCACATACACACACAACCTGACAATAAACAAACCCAAAGGAAAACAGGCCCTGGTCTCCCAAGCACATCCCGGCATTTGGAAGAAAACTACAGACTTTGTATAGGAAGCCTGGGTTGAAAGCAGCGGCTCTCCCGAGGTGTCTCTTTAAAGCCACCCACACAAACCTTGTTTTTACACTTGATTGCTCCACGCCACCCTAGCGAGACCTGGCGTATCAGCAGCCCTGCCGAAGTACCCCTGGCTGGAGGCGAGGCAGCCACATCTGCTGGTACAGTTACGCTAAATCCGAGTTCCCTCATGTGCCCCAATTCCCTACTGCTCAACAGAGTGCTAAAACCTTTCCAAGTTGCGCTCTTAAAACAATTACTGTAGGGAAAAGCAATTGGGAAGGAAGAAGAAGGAAAAAAAAAAATCTCAGAAACTCGAAGGCTGCACGCCAACCATTAACTCTCACTCCATTTTGGCTTCGCTTTCTTGGTTTTCCTCTCCGTATTTTTATCCCTCCGAGACC
>VZRZ01003773.1:601788-645914 GCA_013398175.1 Climacteris rufus | reverse complement strand
AAAAAAAAAAAAAAAAAGACACCGCAGCTGTTTCTGAGATCCTCTCCAGCAGCTTCAACAGAACAGCCATCACTGAGTGGCCAGTGGCAATGTCAATGATGGGCCATGCCAGAGGTGATTGCAGTCCTTATATGCACCAATATTCCCTTGGTGCAATTTCTTGGTGACCTTCCCCTTGGCCTTGTTGTGCAATCAGATTGGAAAAGTTTCCCAGGTGGTCAGGGTGGTATTTCCAACCCTCTGCCCCTACTGATGCAGCTCATGCATTTCAGATGCACCCCTTGGAGGCGCATGGCTTGAGCACCCTTTCAATACTCTGCAGGAAACCAGACACAAGAGCCAGCTGTGAACACCACAGCATGGTGGTGTTCCTGGGTTATTTTCCAAGTGCCCAAGGGAGCTGATGGCATTGAGCACAGAGGGTGACGCATTTTAGACAATATATGTGGGGCCCTTATTTGCCACAGAGAGGTGGAGTGGTGCAGATATGTCTCTGTTGTGTAATTAATGGCTTTGAAAAAAAAGCCCCAAGCCTGTTGGCTAAGCCCAAATACCTCTGAGGGGTTCTGGAATCCCAGCTATGTATCTTTCAGGCGTTTCTTCCTCTTTTTTTTTTTTTTTTCTTTTTTTTTTTCCCTTTTCTTTTTGCGTTGCTGCTGTGCTTCAGTGCAGGTCTTTGTTTGCAGCTCTCATTGTCTTCAGTCAGAGGGTTGGGTGGCAGCATCTCCTCCAAGCCAGGGCTTCCCACTTTTTCAAGGACCCCTGTCTCCACCTCCAATAGCCATAACTTTTTCAGGCAGGGGCTTTTTGAGCAGGATAAATGTGCTGCCAGGCCTAGCAATGGATGCCCTCATGTCTGAGCTGAAGACCCCAAAGGAGGATGTGGGTCTGGGGTCCCATGGGCAGGTGGCTGTGGGCATGGGGACAAAGGGCAGCATGGGGCTCACACAGAACCTTCTTCTGCCACTGCATCTGCACATCACCCTGGGCAAGTCACTTAATTTCCCTCTGGTTTTCATCCCTATCCACCAGCTCATGACAGGAATAAGTCTGTCCCCTGTTGCCTCGTTGCCTTAGAGGCTGGGACTTTCAAAACCTATGTCTGGCAGGGGCTGTACGGGAGTTTGCAATAACTTGCACCCTCACCTTACACCCTTTCCTGAAGCAGGTGGCACAGGCACACCATGTGCCCACCCATGCTGCCAGGATCCCCTCCAGACCACACTGCCCTTGCCATGGGTGATGGATACTCAAGGAGAGGGGAGGACGTGTGGACAATTTGTTTTCTCACTTAAACAAAACTCAAAACTCTGTCTCATAATCATAGCGAAGGAGGGGAGGCAACAGCACTTGGCAAAGCAACTTACACTAAGTGCACTTCACTAGAAATGTTGTTTATATTCTGCTGCTGAAAAATTCACCGAGCGTGGCAATAGCGTGGTGTGGTGCTGGCAGAGCCAAGTTGGGCACTGTGCCCTGAGCCAGGTCCCAGCCAGGGTGGGCCTGGGGACGTCATCAGCTCATAGCTATTTCACCTTCAAGGACAGGTGTGTAACTGGGGTTGGCATCTCTGAGTAGTGTCACAGGGCAAGTAGGTATAACACAGTCCTGTGTGATGGGGAGGAAGGTTTTTTATGGTGCCAGCTGTGTTTCAGAAAGGCTCTGGTGAGAGAAGCAGGGATGTTGTAGAGATCCCAGCGCTTCTGGAGCAGGAGACCTCACACAGGGTAGGACCCTTGAGACGGCTGAGCTAATTACTAATTGCTTGGAAGGTAACCCTCACCAAAACCCATGCATGTAAGCTTTTCAAAACAGCAGGTGGTATGCTTGCGTAGCACGTGCAGGCGTGTGTGTGTGTGTGTGTGTGTGTGTGTGTCCAAATGTATTTTTGGGCTGAGGGGGAAGCGAGTGCTTGTCTAAGTAGGTAGAGCCAAATGGCAGGTGATTCAGATGCTACCCCCTATTTCCGGCAGCACTTTGGTGGTGTCACTTGAGTCCCTGTCTCTTCATCTGCCAAAGATAACAGGCTCCAGACAGGTTCTCTGTGAAGCCCCAGTGCAAGCCCTGAAGCCAACAGGCAAAGGGTTAACTGAATTCCCAAGGCAGGTGGGAGCTCAAGTCAGGCTGGGTGATATCGCAGACATGTTATTTGAAAAGCTAAGAAATTGTGGAATTCCTCACCTAATCCAACTTCCCCACAGTTTAAAGAAAACTGCAGTGCAAGATACTGCTACAGCCAAGGGAGACCCCCCACGAACCTTTCCCTGCATAATCCATACGTGGATATAGGCACTGTCAGCCACCTCCCATGGTGCTGGGCTTCTAACCCTCGGTGCGTGTGTTCCCAGTGGAGCTCCTGGGATGCCCACCTTCAATGCCTTGACCCACTGAGCTGGAGGTGTCTCCTCATTCCCTGTGACATCACCTGTGTGCGATGCAAGGCCTTCCCCAGCCCTGCAACAGCCCCTCTGCCTTTCTCTGAGCCGATTGCAAGGACTTGCTGCTGAGGCAATGGTAGCCAGGGATTGATTAAAACACCTGCACGACCAGGCATGAGACAACTCAAAAATTATTGCAAATAATGATTTTGACTTCATCTGGTCCCAGTTTAGGGCATCCCTGTTTATGACAGGTGGCTGCAGTGAGCCCCTGTAGCCATGCAAATGCCTGGACAAGACTAATGATCAGCAAGTGTAATGACAGCAATGGAAATCGCATCCCTGGTTAATATCCGCCCACCTCTTCTCAATTTTTCCAGGTGGATCTCTTGCTCAGCCATCTCTGTCCACCAGGTAGGTCTTCGTGCAGAAGAAATTTTTTTTTTGCCTGGAAGTAATTTGCAGAGATTTTTGTTTAAATTTTTTTTGCATTAAAGGCAACCATTTCAAATATGTAGAGATCACACGGGTGTTTTTTAGTCAAAACAAGCACAGTAACCACAAGAGGTGCCAGACTGGAACAATCTCTTCTCCATGAACCTAATCCAAAGTGGAAAAAAATAAAAAGATGTTTTCCAGAGATAGAATGAATTCTTTGTCTCTGCATATGATACAAGGAGAGAGAAAAATCTAGCCATGGATAGCAGGCATCTCCTTTCCTTTTAGAGGAAAGTTGCCCTCCCTCCAAGAAACCTTGGTGTCCAAGGTGGGGAGTTATTTCAGGCCATACCTGCTGGGTCCCACTCCAGGACTCCTGTCATCGGAGACGATGAGTGCCTACAACTGCTGATTCCTGTGAGCTGCTTCGGTATCACTTTCTGAGGGAACCTCACTGTTTCCAGTGAGTCAGCCCAGGGGCTTTGGGCTCATTTGGGCAGGCTGAGTACTACCCTCGCTCACTAATTAACTTATATGAGCGTCATCTCATGTCTGTCTGAGTCACTGGGGTGTTTCAAGAGCTCCCATCCCAATCCTGTATCAAGACCCCACTTGTGTAGGGCAGCAGGTCCTGCCTGCCCCATGCCAGAACTGCTCTGGGGAGGGTGATATTTCTGGGGATGCCTCACTGATCCTTCCACATGCAGCAGTGCAGTTGGGGTGCAAACCCGCTCCGGTGGCTGATGCTTCATGGCCGCTTTCTCCCACCCACCGCCGCCCTCGCCGTTCCCAGAGACCCACATGAAAGCAGTAATAGCACTGTCGGGGTATACAAAGTAAAAGATGACTCACTGCTAAGCCTTTGCTCCCACCTTCGGGAGGCAACCAGATAGGGAGTAATCTCTTGGGGAAGGGGGGTGGAATTTAAGTCAGACTGATTTTTTTTCTGAAAACCTTTCATTTAGTCTAAACAACCAGCTTGGGATGTTGGCACTTGGCTTTTAAATTAGGTATGCTTTTCTGGGCATGATTCTGCCAGGATGGCAATGGCTGGAGCCAGGTTCTGGTCATCAGAGTGGAAACAGCCCCAGATGCCTGCAATAAAATGGAAAAACAGCCCTTGAGCTTCAGTATCTGCTTTGAAAGGTCTGCCTTGGCTGATGGGTAACTCATGGGGCATGAGATCCAGGGAATGGTGCTAGATTGCAAGTGGGCTACGTAATCTGCACAAGGCCACTGCAGAAAGCTGGGGTTGAGGAAGTACCTTCCACCATGATTGGAGGATTTTGGCAGTGGTTCCCATCTTCTGGACTGCTCTTCACCCTGCCACTGCCACATGGCCTCCAGTTACCAAACATGCCAGCTCTTGTGACCTACCTCTCCCTCCCACTGGTTTCCAGCACCAGGATTGATCATGTGATGCTTTTGCAAGATGGAGTCAAGGACCTCATGATCTCTTAAGCCCAGAGGGTGGACGGAGCTCCCTTGCAGGCAGCAGCATCTCTGCATCCCAAGCCCAGCTGCCCTAGGCTCGAGGGGAGCTGCGGGGTCAGAGGTGGAAGCACAGGAGGCTGCAAGAGCCACTCTGACCCAACACAATGGGCTGTGGAGTGTGGCACTTCACTTGGTTCAACCTGGCTGTGCTCTACCTGGCTCCAGTGTTCAACACCTGACTGAGAAGGCACTGCTGACACACATTTACCCAAACAGCATCTGCTTTCCCACCTGCCTCTTCCCTGGCGTGGCCACAGCAGAAGCTGTGGGGAGCCAACCTCCCAGACACAGCCTTTATTTCATAATACAAGCTGCTCCAGGGCTCTCTGACAGACAACCCTCTCTACCACGGGGTGTTTCTGAACTCTGCCACCCTGCTGCCCTTTGTGACTTTGTCAGGAAGGCAAAGCAAAGCGTGCAAACCACAATCTGGAACGGAGTGGGGAGGAACAGCTCTTCTGTGAAGTCAGGGGACCAACTGCAGACAAAGCAGTGGTGTGTTGAACCTTGCTGTGCCCTGGCGAGTGCTTAAGCTGGAGCCCACATCTCTGCTGGGCTGCCCAGAGGACACACTCTTTGTTGTCCAGATACAGTCGAGTAAAATGGTTTGCAGCACAGGTTGCAGGGACTGGGTGTGGTAGTCAAGGGGAAAGGCACCACACCAGAGCTCCCACCATCCTGTGGGATGAAGTTTTCTCCTGCTTCTGCACCACCCATCAGGTGTTGTCAAAAAGGGAATTTGCATTAGCACATGTGGAAGATATTACAGACTAAGACTGATTTTAGAGGGCTGCTCATATCTAAAATGGATTTGCTGACAGATTGGTTTTCTTGCTGATTTGGAGTTGATCATAATAAAAGTCCAAATGAATCACTGCTTGAACCATTTTGCATTGCCTATTTCTCCTGATTCCTACATTGAACCTACCACAGGGTTTGCCATTTCATCTTCCCGAAGGCTTCCCAGTCCTGGTTTGCTGTGAATGAAACAGGCTCAGGTTTTGAAGGAGTCACCCACATCACAAGCATGTGCTGGCGCTCCTCTCAGATTTATTTGGAGTAACTATAAACTGGAAATACCAGGCTGTCTTGGGTCAAGGTGTCTCCACTTAAAAGCTGGGACCAACTAAAAGCACATGATGGAATTGGTGGGACAGACAGTTGTCTTCTACTGTAGAGCTGCATGAGATTTCTCCTGACCAGGGAGGAAGATTTAATTGAAAAGCAGTGTAGAGAGAAGGGAATACTTCCTTTCTATGGATTTATTCTCTTCATTTTGTCCTGGCTTTGGGAAAAGAACAGTAAGATCAGGAGGCTGCCAGGGCTAGTGACAGGATTCACTGCCACATCTCAGCTGTAATGGGGTAGGCTGCAAAAGGGGTTGTCTTCCACCTTCACTGCCCTTGGCTCTGTTCCACTGAACAAGTGTCATCTTCCATTGAATTACACCATACAAATCTTTGGTGTTGACAGCTGGACTATCCCTCTGAGTAGCTACCTCTTGCCCACCAGCTACTCCAGTCCAGACGGGCTTAACTCCACCTTCTAGACATTAAATCTTGTAGGGCATTTGGCCGCTGTGCACCATCAGTACTCTTCTCACAACCACTGTCATGGTTGCCACCAAGACTCTCTCAACCTTTTTTTTTTCAGATAAGTAGAGTGAGCTTTCTTGCTCTCCAGTAGAAAGGCAGGTTTCAGGCAGGTCAGGTCATTCCTGCTGCTCTTTTCTGCTTCTTCTCCCAGCTCCCTTTCATCCCTGATGTATTTAGTGGTGAAAATATGTCCCATTGTCTCTTATCAGGCTTGCAACAGGCTTCACATGGGGTGTTAATCAGCCCGTGGTTGTGCTCTCCATGCACAACACCTTCCTAAGACTCAGTGCTATGCTTTCGCTACTTAACCGCCCTCTGCAAGTGATTTAATGGCATTTATCTCATCCAGGTCAGAATCCTCTCATGGGCTTGTCCTAACACAATCCCAGAGACACCTGACTTTGTTACATTACTTTTAGTTATGGATCTGCTTAGAGACAAGTTGCAAAATTGTCCATTGGTGCTTGAAGCACCTTCATTTAAAAATCTGGGGAATCTACACAGTTAGGAGTGGACCAGGAATGAGGCTTTGTTCATGTGCATTTGGGAAACGAATTATATTTCTAATGTTGTATGAGAGTGGAAAGGGCCTGCCACCACTGAGGCAATTCATATAGAATAATTTAGGCACTTTTCCTAACATAAGGGACTGTTATAGGTATTGCCAGATGTTAAGTCTTTAATTCATTAAAGTAATATACAAATTAGCTGTGTATTGCTCTGTTTGGCCTAAATTCAAAAAAAGATCTACCTAAAAATGTTCATCTGGTGGGCAGAGCCAAGCCTGACCTTCCCACAGCTCCCAGCACACAGACTGCCTCCTGACTCCAGCACCTACATGAAGCACAAGGACTGAGCTGGTGTTGGGATGGAGGTACAAATTGCTTTGGAAATAAAATGCTGTAGGAGTGATTCCTTAGTAATTGAGTTGCAGCAATTACTTCAGTTGGAAGGCCTAAAGCCCAAAGCTAGGAGCCCAAAGCCAGAACTGAATGAATGGAGGAATTTCCCTTGGCAGCTTAGAGCAGGCTCTGCAAAATTTCCCAAGCCTAAGAGGCTCAAACATGTTTTTCACTGTGGATCCTCATCTCTGGCTCAGCCAGTACCTGAGGTCTCCAGGAGAGTTCATGTCAGATCCATTTCCCCATCCTCTCACAGCTGAGCATCACTAGGCTGGGCAGCTGAGCCAGGGTGAACCTTTGTTTCAGCACCCTATCACTCCCACCTTGGGCTTAGTACATTTTCTCTGCACTTCCCAAGCTGTCCTGGTGCATCCTAAAACTCTGAGCACTCCCTCTGCTGGCTATAGCATCATTTCATAACCCTCATTAGGGCCTCATACCCTGTGAGAGATGCCAGCTGGGGTAATGGCTGTCCCCAACAGCAGAAAACCTGGTCGAAGTTGTGTCACAGCTGAGGATAGGGACCATGATCCCATAAAATGTGATGTGTGGGAGTGAGGATTTGACCACCAGCCCCATGGCAAAGTTGGGTATGGAGAGGTCCCAGCTTTGGAACTTTAGTGTTTCCATTCAGGACATATATCTATGCTCTGGCAGTCCTTCAGCACCAGGGCGAGTCAAAAGAGCCCAGGGTGTTGTTGCACAGCACAGGTTCTTTGCAGCAGGAGGTTATTGCAGACCTAAACCTTGGTCTGCTCAAGAGGTGATGTGTGACATGAAAACACAGGCCCATGCAACCCAAACCAGGCCACAGGTCCCTGTACATCAGACAAAATATTGGGCAGAGCACACAGAAAAGAGGTGGACTGCAGGATTGACAGTGAGCTGGTGCTGAGGGTGCCCTGGGCGGTGAAAGCCAGGCTGGCAGTCCCAGCTTCAAGTGCCCGGAGGTTCAGAAAGACAAGAAAGACAACCGCAATCTTCCTTGAAGAAATATAATCTTTAAACAAAGAACAGAGCACGAGCAGCATCAGCAGCCCAACTCCTCATCGCTGCAGGTCTCTGGCTATGCCAGGGGCTGCCTGTGGCTTGACAGGCAGTTTGTTCTCATTGCTCCAGCCCTCTTCTTGCTGCCCCAGCCCTGTTGGTCCCAGATCTTGCTGCAAAGTCTTACTCCAGCATCACATCTTCAGGGAGTTTTTCTGCAACACCTTGCACAGTCTGTATTTATCAGTCCTTCTCCCCCAGTTTTTGCGGGTCCCTGGTGGCCGTGCCACCGTGCAGTGCCCAAGACAGGGCTGCCAGGCAGCTGCAGACAGGAGCGCGGGATCCAGCTGTGGGCTGACCTGCGCTCCATCCGCTGGCAGCAGCTGGGACTGCAGGAGAAGGGAAAGTCGTGGCAGGAATCTGTCTTTAATAGATTCCCAACATTTTTGTGTTGCCCTATTTTAGTGACAGAGCCATGGATAATTGCTTTGCTCTGAACAGATATGTGAAACCTCATGATCTTTTCCAGGTTGTGAGGACTGTGAAGCCCAACGGGAGAGGATGAATTCCTCAGGAAAAGTTCCAGAGACTAAAACTGCATGCAGGATAGAGGAAGAAATTGGGATGTAAAAGCCTTTTTGGAGATGAAGAAGATAGTGATGTAAGGTTAGCCAGGCCCAAGGCAAATGGCTTGAAAGTTGCTCCCAGTCCTGTGTTCTTCAATGGGATCCACAGAGAAATGGGACAGTCAAAGCAACAGCTCCACGGGGTGAAGAAGGGCAAGCATCTTGTGGATGATATCCAGGCTCTGTAGTCAAAACCATAAAGAAAAAAACAGGCATGATGTCAGTGCTCAGTGCCACTCACTGTTCTGGGGTGAGGTCAGGGATCTTGCAGTGCAAAGGAGCTGCTGCTGGAGAAGTGCTTAACAAGAGTGACTTCAGCCTTTGGTGGTCCTCCCACATGCTTAAGGCATAAGCCAGGCTGAGCCAGGTGCCCCCTCCCAACCTTGGATGCATGAGCTGAAGTGTGACCTTGTTCCTTCCCTGCCACTGCTTCCTCACCTCAGAGAAGCACCCATGGTTTGGTGAGCCAAAACACTATGGGAGCACAGGTTTGCATACTGGACACCTGTCTCAGAACACCTGGCCCAGGACTAGGACTGAAAAACAACCTGTCTACATTTCATCAGAATTTCTTGGGCTCAGTTTGTTTCCTCATTTGGGGTTGAAATTCATCCTTTTGGGACAAGGTGTCAGCATCTGGAAAAATGTGACCAGGTTTAGGCTGCAGACATACTGAAAAAGTAATTTCAGAAGGAGGAGAGGAGCAGGCTGTGGTAAGCAATCTGACTGTGGTTTTACTAGGTCTTGGTCTGTTTCACTGTGATTTCTTTTTCTTGCCACTGAAATCAGTGGAAGCCCAGGGGCAAAGAAAACATTTATTTGGGATGAGTTTTATAAATCTCCCCCAAATAGGTAGGAAAAGCTTGAAACCTGTGTGTGTGAGATCTGCTGGCAGGCAAGTCTGCAGAGCCAGGACTCTGCTGGGTCCCAGTCTCCAAAGTGGAGGAGGTTTCTGATAAGGGGAAAAAAAGGGTAGATTTTTTTTCCATTGAAACTTCCACAGAATGGTTTATCGTCAGTGTAGGGTGGGTGGTGTCATTTATATTTGATTTTCCGTTTTCTGATTAGAAAAGAGGAAGCTGCATTATTTTCTGACAAAAAGTTACATTTCAGAAGTTGGCAGTTATGTAAAACACCCCCACTGCCAAAATCCAGCATTACAAAGCCCAAACGACAACAACCTGGAAATCAAAAGCAACATTTATTTCTGTTATCCATTTTGTTCCAAAAGCTGAAAATATTAGTGGGAAATTTCAGTGTGAGCAACCACACGCATTCTGGAGATCCTGGCAATCCTGGCATGTACCAGTCAGGAGAAAAAAAAAAAAAAAAAAAAGCCATATTTTGTCTGTCATTTTCAGCAACAGAAAGGATGTTTGGAAGAGCTCGAATAGTTTATCCACCTTTTATTGGCAGTCCTGAAGACGACTGGGAGCAGAGGGTAAGGATTGAGGGATGGAGGAAAATTATTGAGGCTCAGATCATTTTCTTGTGCACTCCTATGGGTTTGCTTCACTTCCTGTTATTGTCCTGGATCTGCTCCTGCCTGCTCTGCCCAGCAGGACTGGGGGGGTATGTGAGAGCCAGCCTGGCATTTGGCTTGGAAAAAACCAGCCTCCTTCCTCCCCACAGCATGCAGGAATAATTCACCCAGAGACAATGTGCTGGCAGTGACTTTCCAGATCAATTTAGAGCCTGACCTAAAGTTTTCTTCCTGCCCATAGTGAAAGGAGAAGGAAGATGGGCTATTTTTTGTTCAGAATATGTGTCTTTGGTGAGGTTGGTCTAAATCAGAATGAATTTGAGGTCTTGACACTGTATCTGCTCAGTGCATGCTTTCCAACTCAAGCCATCACTGCAAGTCTGTGATTAGGGAATCACTCTGCAGATAAGGAGAGAGGTTGTAAGCAGGTTTAAAACTTCCTATAAAGCTGATAAGGTGGTTAAAAAGAAATAAATTCCAGAGTATAGTCTAACTGTTTCTTAAAGTGAATCTATGAGTTCCTGGAGTCAGAGAGAGCTCTCTATCTGTGGTTTCCCGGAAAGGAAATAATACAGTCAGATTAGCTCCGGGAAAGTGGCAGCCTTCCCTTCCTCTCCAGATAAGCTGGAGCAGCACAGCCCATCCAGCAACCTGGAGGACATGATCTGCTACTCAACCACCAGGGACCCCAGTGGTCAGTGCCCTGCAGCAGCTCCCCTCCATTCCCCTTTCTGTGCACATCACTCCCCTTTCCTCGAAACCGTAGTGGTGCCCTTTTGGATGAGGGTTTGTGCACGTGGCAGACAGGGGCAACTTTGGTCCTTTCTTTTCTAGGCAGTGTTAACAACTCAACAGCCCAAAGAATTTGTCTTGCAATCCCCTCTGTGGCTCAGCTTTCTATTCTCTATTCAGGCAGCATGAATGAACCAAAGCCTTTATTTGCATTCTCTTCAAATTGCCCTCCACCACTAGCATGAGACCTTTGGAAGTTTGTTGCAAGAGTAGCAGAGCCAAGATATTTTAGTCAGGCGTGATGCCCCATTGCTACCGCAAAAATCACTTCAGAGCAACTGCTGAGTCAGAATAAAGGGGACTGGTTGTGTTTTCTTCCCAAAGATCACAGTGCAAAGCCTGGCAAGAGGAGCAGCACGGAGGGAGGTGAATTGATGCAGCATTCCCTGTCCTTGAGTCATTTCTCCTAAAGGAATTCATAAGATCTGGCATGTCCCAAGCACATTTGAGAACAAGGAATGGCCTGGGCAAGGACACAAGGATTTGAGGGGGGCTTTATGCAGAAATTCTGTCCTGGACCACTGTTAAAGACACAGTTAAGGATGCCCATTCTTGGGTTTGAGTGGGATAGGGAGCTTAATCTGCCTGCTCTGCCACCACACAGGGTCAGCAAACAGCAGCATCACATTTGCAAGCCAAGGAACCATGTTTTCCAGGGTGGAAAGTGCACAGGGTTGCCTTCAGGCTTCCTTTCCTGGAGTTACAGAAAAAGGCGAAAAAGCACCTTAGTTCTGCTTTGGCCTTCACCTTACTGCAGCTTTTAAAAAGTGAAGAGCTGGCCCTTTATGCTATTTTCAGTTTTGGAAAGCAAAGTATAGAAGTGTAGAACTTTTTTTTTTTTAGGCTTTCTACATGTTTAAAATTAATGCAGTATTTTCTTCTGCACCTCCTGGAGAGCAGCATAGCTCACCATAGAGCATTTGTCTCCAGGGCAGCTCTTGCTTTGGGGAGGAAGGGAGCAACAGCACCTGCATTTGCTCTGCAGAGAACTTGGGTCCCTAAAGTGGACATGGAGCCATCTGTCCCTCCCTGACCTTAGTGGTCACCTTCTGGAATCTTTCAGCTGAAGCAGAAGTGTTCGTCCTGGGGTAGCCCAAAGCCTGGTGGCTTGCTTGTGGTCTTGGGCAATTGGATGCAAAGGATGAATAGCAGGCACCTGAACCTTCTGTGTCTCTTCATCCCTTCAAATCCTGCCTTGCTAAAACCAGTATGGTCCTGCAGGGAGTGATGATTTTGATGAATCAACATTTTCCAGCAGGAAAAGTGGCATTTGCAATTTCCCAACCAGTCCTAATTGAGAGCATTCAGAAAAAGCAAACAAACAAAGGATCAGACCAAACAATGGCAGAGGGCAGAAAATGAGCTGGGCATCTCCAAAGAGCTGTCCTCACCCAAGCAGAGCTTTGCTGCCAGGGCAGGAGTGCCAGCAGATAAACGGGGCTGGGACAGATGTAGGAACCACCAGGGTTGTGTGAGCTCGGTCTTGCTGCAAGTGACTTCTGGTTCCTTCAGTTCTAGTGCCTGTCTGGCAGTCAGACACTCCAGGCTCCTCTTACAGCACCTCTTTCTCTTCCAGTGTTCATAATTCCAACCTTTGCTGTCAGCAGATCTGTACAATTTTGCCAGGCAGGTACAGATGGAAATCTCAGATCTGTGCTAGAAAGTCTCAGTCTTGTTTCAGAAGAGCCTCTCTTGTCATCTGCTTTCCATGGACCCCTAACTCTGAATGCAGGATCTCAATCCTAGGTGATCCAGGACAAATCTGTGTGACTTCAACAAGCCTTGGCTTTTCCGCTGTGGAGAGGAACGCATCTCTTGGATGTGCTTTCCCTCCAGAACATGCAAACAGACCGGAACCTCTGCCTTTGGCATCAGGGTGGTGTCTCCTTGGGGTGGGTGGATGGTTGGGATTGCTGGAACTTTGCTGCATGCCTGAATATGTTGGTGGTCTTACCATGAGCAATAGCTCTGCTATTTTTACTGCAGTAACAGCTGTCCTGACCTCGTGGTTCACCAGGGCAGGTAGGAGAATTGCTTCTAGGGAGTCCCCTTTAGAAACAACTGGGGCTATACACTGTGAGGTTTGGTGGGAGCCAAGTAGCTCAGAAACAGCAAACATCTTGCCATGCTTTCATAACCACAAGATTTTGGCCCAAGGCTGCTTGTCACAGTCACAAGTTCTGCCGCTGGGAATATTCAGTGGGGCCCAGCAGAAAGAGCAATGGAGAGGGATTGAAGGGTGGTCAGTGGGAACAGGACTGGTGTGGCACCCACAGGAGGAGGCCCCTGTCTTGGGATCTTGGATGTATCAAGGGAATTTGTATGGAAGGTCATCATGGGGAGTCATGAGTGCTTTCTGATTTCATTTTTTATGTGTATATCTTCTTTTCAGCAGCTTCTCCAGATGCTCATCCAGCCTTTCAGTTTGTAGTGGTTTGGCCAGTTTTGTTCTCAGGATAGGATCAGGACTAATGCATCCTGGCAAGGGTGAGATGGCAGCTTCCATCTGTGCAACCCCATTGGAGGCAGTTGGAACTGGTTTGGGAAATGGAGCTGTTAAAACCACAGCCTCCTCTCAGGCCAGCTTTCAAAATCTGTCACCAGCAAAATGCAGCCCTGGCCACTGCTGTCACCTCTTCCAGGCTGAATCCATCCCAGGGGAACTTCCTGCATGGCTTTCACTAGACTGCCATGGAAGTCCCCACGCAGAGGGAACACAACCCTTCCCTACACTCTGTGCCACTCTGTCCAGCTGGCATTTCTGTGGCAGATTTTCCTCCCAGAAAGCAGTGATTCTGGGGCCAGATACTTGAAAGAGGTTTGCAGCAACAGGAGCAGGGATATTGCCCAGCATGTGGCTGATAGACTCAAAACTCCCTCTGGATCAGAGCCACTTTCGGTGCATGGCTTGTCATATCCTTGTGAACAACAAGCACATCCCACAGCAGGGACTCTGCCTGGGCCTCCCACAAGCAAAAGTGGGAACCAGACACACTTTCTGAATTGGCCATGGTGGTTATCCATGATTTTTTTGAGTACAATGAATAGGTGACATAATTCTTTGCTCAATCTTTAGTGTTTCCATTATGTATCTGAGGAAGTTTGGTCTCCAGCTGCCTGGCTATATTTGGGCTGTGAACTGCAGGAAGTTGATCAGCATGACGTTGTTACAGATATTCCCCTGTAACGTTTCCCTAGCAAGAGAAGCCTTTTTCAAATCTGTCTGACTTCTCGTTCTCCAAGCACTGGGAGTGTCAGATGTTCCATATACCTGCTCCAAAGCTGTGTAGCACCCCTCCCTCCCTCACTCCCATGGAGTTCACTTGCGTGGCAGAAGGATAGTGTGAAGTGGTGGCTTAAAACTGCCTTAGCCAAGCATGGACACTGACACCCTAAAGCAGACATCCCCCAAGACATGCATGCATGAACCAGCACAATCCTTCCAATAGATCCACAACATTTATTCAATTGCTTTGAAGGTGCAGTAGTGTAAGTGCGTGTGTGTGCCAGTGGCCCGCGAGCTCCCCAGCGCCAGCCCTGCCCCTAGTTGCAGTAGTTTTCCAGCTGGTAGAGGGAACACGTGTTGTGGCAGCATTGCTCAACAATCCCTCGCTTCACTTTCTCAAACTCCTCCTGCTGGAAGGGCAGCTCTCCCACCTCACCGTGCAAGGGACCGCTCACTGCCAGGGGAGAAGAAGAAAAGAAGTTGTGGGACATCACACAGCATCAGCCCTGGCTCTTGAGCCCTGCAGACACCCCCTGAGCAGGCACCAGATTTGTAAGCCAGAGTTGGCTGGAAAATGGGACGGAAATTGCGAAGGTTTCCCCAGATTGATGCTGCTTGTAGCACCTCCAGGCCCCCTGTTTCCTCTCCCAAAATAATCTTACCATGTTCAGAAGATGCCAAGATGAGTGGCAATCAGCAGTGTGAGGGACAAAGGGATACAAAGGCTTTATTGAGGAAGCTGTGTGGAGAAGAAGGGAAACCCTGCACTCTCCCTGAGGTGAGCAACTAGTAAGTAAGATGATAAAATGGGATGGTCTGCTCTACTGAGAAGAGTTGGTTGGGAGTGCAGTCCCTTTTAGGCAATTATCCACTCTTCTGGGAACCCAGACAGACAACCGGGATGTTTGTGGGATTGCAAGGACAGTGCAATTTTGAGGCTGGGTGCATTTCCCAGCTCTTCCTGAACAACTGCTTCAGTTGGCTGCCTGGATATTGCCCCAAGTTGACACTAAAAGCATTTGTGTGTGTCTGTGTTCACAGCTGGGGGCAAGTTTTTAGAAGCAATGATAAATTAAGGAATTTGGACACAGATAAAACTCAACAAAATGTCTTATCTGCTGGTGAGAACTTGAAAACTTGTGCACAGATATGTTCAGGTTTTAGTTGCCCAATGAAAATATGGAATATGGCAAATAAATCAGTGATTTTTTTTTCCTGCAGGAAGAAAAGAGCTCCTAACAACAAAGAGAAAATGCCTGGAAAGTGAGAATGAGATGTGGTTTCTAGGGCAATACAAGTACAGTACAAGATGCAAAATCCCCAAGCCCCCAAAGCGTGATGCAATGAACAAGGCACAAGAGTAACACAAAATCATTATGCTAGCACGCTAGAAGGGAAATTTGGGAAAAATTTTGTCCAATGTTAAGTAGAAAAGGAAATAGCTAGTCAATGTTTCATGATTTACTTGTCTTCATCCTTCAAGCCAGCTGTGAGCAGACTGTAAACATATTGTGTGACAAAGAGGTGGTGGCTCAGGCAAAAGTCTTGGAAAAAGAGGTATAAAGTCCTCAAGTACTTGCAATCTGTTTGGCCCAATGAAATTCTCTGTACAGTATTTAGGTAATTTGGCTAATGAAACTTCCAGCCCATTTGTGGTGGTCTTGAGAAATTAATAATCAGAGAATGGAGAAAATAACATCCCAGCTAGACATTCCAAGCAAATCGCGGCAAACCCTCTGCTATGGCATTATCTTGTTTCACCTTACAAAGACCTCTAAGACTACATACAGAGGAGAGGCATTGGATACAAATGAAAACATTATGTGATGGGAAGAGAAATGGTGGGAGAGATGTACAGTAGGCGGGGGAAGTTAAGTAAAGGTCCATCTTGAAGTGAGAGGACTGAAATGGTTGCTATTTGGCAGGGCTCTCTTCTGCATCTCTTCAGAGTCTTCATTTGTGTCTTGGAAGACAGACTAAAGATTGTGCTTGCTGGGTCCGTGGAGGAGCTGCCGCTGAGGAGCCACAGGTACACCCTCCCAGGAGGGTCATCACACTTGCACTACAGCTGGAGCATTACAGTCCTGGCCCTGTCTAGATACAAACACCATGCCGAAAGGCAGCTCCCTGGACTGTCTCATCCCACCTGCACTGCAACACAGACACCAATTGCTGGACCACAGGCAGTGGCCCAGCACCACAGGGTGTGCTGGCAGGGCTGTCCTCTCCTGACTCCTGGCTCTTGCACTCACCAGTGCCTCGGGAGTCCTAAGGAGAGCGACTAAAGCAGCTTCACCAGCATTTTTCTGCCATGAAATAAGAGATGATAAAATTCTGTGGGGTCTACAAGCCTCCTGAAGGTCGGGATTAGTACTAAAATGTACCTTTGAAACTATAGAAACATGGCAAAATGGGTTCAGTAAGCAGCAGAAAAGATGATAAGGTAAGCAGGAAGACTGTGCTGTACATTCAGGACAAGGATTTGACTCTGGCAGCAAGCCTTCAAGGACTGCTGATCTACCGAAGACGGGGGCAAGGCATCCAAGGGAGACAACAATCATTATAAATCAACAGTGCACTGCTATTTTGAAAAAGGCAAACCATCCGTGTAAACAGGACCAAGGTGTGAAAAACATGCAATATTGTTTTTCCAGTTTGATCACTCTACATGGCACTGTCAAAGCCTCAGCTGGAGTCCAATGTGCTTCTCCAGGCCTCACCACTCAGTAAGGATGTGGACAAATGCAGAACAAAGAGATCTAGAAAATATGACTTAAGAAGGTAGTAGGATTGTGTAGCTGAGGGCAGGTTAAAGCTGGACATGGAACAGTATTCAATAAGTTTGAAAAGCAGTTGTAAAGAAGAAAGGTGTAAACTCTTCCCCACGTCCATTGTTGAGAAGACAAGAAATAGTTTAAAGCAAGGAATACTCAGGTTAGATATTGGCAGGAAAAACTCAAGAAGGTCAGTTAAGCTTGGGAATGGGCAGTTTCAGAAACAGGAAGAAGCTTTCTGGGGATTTTTATGAATGTACCAGACAAGCATGGGTAAGGGATAGAATGGGGACAACTGATCCTGTCTTGGGGCAGAAGGAGGCTTCTGGAGTTCCTCCCACCTTTATTTTCTATGAATACTCCCAGATTGTTGTAAAGAAAAAAGAAACAGATGAGACTGAACTTTCAGGCACAATCCTTTTGCCTCATAAATCCTCTTCCCCTGCCTGCCTCCTCATCTGCCTTTTTAACCTGAAGAGCTTTTCACTGGCAATGTGATGCTGTTGGTATGCTGAAAGTATTCCTGGCATTCCCCGTCAAGGACATTCCTGGTGTCACTGTCAAAGACAGGCGGCTGTTGCGTTTCACATCGCACAGCACACGGCTGCTCTCATGGTCTGCCCGACTCACCTAGAGGCTGCTCAGCATCCCGCCGGGCCTTGGGGTAGTAGAAGAAACCCCTCTCCCCACACACCAGGTACAGGGCCTCCACCAAGTGGGAGCCGCAGAGGTGCTGGTTGACAGCCCCGTGGCTGCTCCCGGGGCCCAAAAGAGCCAGCAGGGCCAGGAGAGGCAGTGATCGGATCCACAGAGCCATGGTGAGCAGGCTGAGGCCTAGGGTTAGGAGGGAAAGGAGACATAGGAAAGTCTAGGAGGTAAAAATACGTTGTAATCAATCAATGTCTTTCAGCTCTTTTGGCATGGAAATGAGACCAACGTAGGAGTTGGACTTTCTAGTTTGAGATGGAAGGAGAGCTTTCTGCATCAGTCTTTACAAGTGACAGTAAATGATGATGATTATAACCATAACTCCATCTCCATCCACATGCTCACATCAGTCTCAGTCTCCCTGTAGCCAAACTAGGTTGGAGAACCATCCCACCAAGCCCTATAGCATATGTGCCCTGGGGAGACAAGACCAGCAGACCCCTTCAGAGGAAATACTCTCTGCCAAGCCAGAAGGGGCTGTAATTTATGATGATGGCCCCAAACCAGCACAATGTGCTCAAAGGCCTGAAGAGACCTCATTTTCTTGGGCCAATGAGCCACACTTATCACTACCTGCTACGCAACTTAAAGAAAACAGCTCTGCAAAACAGATACAAGATAAAAGGGAGGCAAGCACACTTACCCAAAAAGGTGGCAGCAAGAGGTGAAGAGAAGTTTGCTCTGAGGGATGAAGATTGTTGGTGGTAATATCCCCATTCTCTCTCTCCCATATTTATATGCTTTACGTTAGCCCAAGTGACACAAGAGCAACCACGAGCCCCACCTCCTTGATGACGCTCTAGCCAAAATTTCTGCTACTTGTGCAAATTAATTTCCCTCTGTGTAGCATCCACAGGTCTTTATCCAAGTTAAGACAGAAGCGACTGTTTGCAGTTTCCATCTCATTTAGTCCATTCCCGAAGCTCTGTCCTGAGCCATCAGTGACCCTTTTAGCAGGAGATAATGGTGCTATTACAGCTGCAATGATTACTAATGACACTAATGCTGGCAATAGACAGTGTTGGCATTGAGGTGGTTCAACAGCTGTTTCTAAAAAGTAAAATTAAAAGCAAACATGTTAATCTGTTTGATTTATATCACCTTGGAAAGTATGCAGCAATGGGACCAAGTGGTTGGTGAAATCATGCTACTGTCAGGTGTTAGAAGAAGGAAAACACATTATTGTGCTGAGGCTCTCTGTGGCCCCACTCGCTGGCCATGCGGTGCACAGCGAGAGACACGTGTCCACAGCTTGGGCAGGGGGAGGAATAACACCTGCATTTTGCAGGAGACCTTGGGTGGTCGTTTTGGCTCAGCACAGAGCCAGAGTTTGAGCATTTGAAATTGTGTGTGTGGGAAAAAATGAACCTTTCCCCCTTCTCCCACTGACAGGCAGGCTCCCTCCTTTACCTGTCCCTTCAAATTCCTGTTGGCAATTAAGCAAAGACTCGGTCTCTGCCGTTTGCAGGTAAGAGGTCTGAGCATCTCAGCTCTTCTCTGTGGGCCACTGCACAAAAGGGTGTCTTCACCACCAAGAAACACTTATGGTAAGTCACAGTGAAAACCAGGAGATATCTGATTATTTCCATTCTGGCTGGTAAGTTTGCTTTTGACAGAAGATGGTGGGCCAGGTGTTGTCCACTGGCTCTTAGAAGTCTGATTTTGGCAACAGATATAGCTCTCCTTTTCACAACATTATCCAATTCTTGAGTACCTTTGTGCCCAACTTTTCTGACTTCTCTGCCACCAACAGCAAACTTGTACCTTTTTCTGTTTGAAGCATACTTTCTTTTTCTTTTCTTCTTTTACTTTTCTTTTTTTCTGCCTGAAAAGGCACACTTTAAATGCTGGGGATGAGATCATCTTCAAACTTCCCATTGCTCCAAATTTTGAGATGACAAGTGCTCAGCACCACTGAGTAGGAGACGTTTATAAGTCTGATTCTCCATACACAGCACAAATCAGAAAGAAGTTCACCAAAATCAACGCAGTGCCTTGAGACTCAAATCAGATCTTTGATTTCTTGAGTAGCCAAAGCGATGCCATCCACCAGCATTTAGGAGGTAGGAAGTCCCATATGCCCCTGTCATGGCTTTGAGTGTGAAGTATCATATGTTTGCTAAATGACTGTGACTGCAAAAAGGCTCCTGAGAAGCGCTAAATCTCTGATGAGCTCACAGGGAGGGGACCCATTTGCTCAAACGGATGCAAGACAAGGTTATCAGTTACATCCCCTGCCATGTAGGTCTTTCAGCCCCCTGCTAATAAATCCAAGTTGTGATGTTCAACTACAGTTAATAGCATTTCTGCACAATGTGTAACACTATCTCTGCCTCTCTTCCCCTCAAAAAAGATATTGGATGTACTTGAATGACCTAGTGATATATCCATGAAGAGGGGCTCAGGTTTCAGCAAGATAGGAGTTCAGGGAATTCACTTATTGACACCTTCTTTCTACTGGGAAAAGATGGGGAATTAGCAGCTACATAGGATAAAACCTGGCATTCTACCCTATTTGAAGTAGGTTGCCAAAGCCAGGAGCAGAAGTCTTATGTGACTCATGCTTCTTCCCGAGCAGGGACCTCACACTCAGCATCTCACACAGAGAGGACAACCTGCAGAGTGACCCTCCAAATCCCCTTGGCAATCATTTGCCTGAGGTCATCACACTGCATGAGGTTCAATGGACCTCAGTCCAGAGATTGCCTTGGGAAAGCTCTGGAGCGGGGTGTTCCCCAGGTTAATCACATGCTGAGATTTGCCATTCAGGGCTTCCCTTATTCCACCTTTGAATGTCACCTGAGCTCACCTGAACTCATGTTTTGTTGACAGAGTGACTTTGTAAGGAGGCTCCTCTATCCACCATTGTCTCTCTTCTAAGCAGCTTCCCTGCCAGACTCTCCTCTTCCCTGAGGCTTATATCACTGATGTAGCAAAAAAAGCTGCTTTATTTTGTTTTGGAAATGCCTTGCTTTTAGTCTTTTGCTTTTCTTACTCCTGGCTAACCAAATCCTGAAGGTAGCTTCAAAAAGCTCGTGGCATTGCTGCAGCATGCTGCAGCAGTGGAAGGGCTGACTGTACCCAAGTGTTCAGGAATTCCTCTTGGCTCACTGTAGTTTGGGTACAGAAATAAGCCAGAAGATTTATTGGAAGGAAAAAAGATATCATGCTGGCTCAATGCTCAGCACAGGCCAAATTTTTTTTGCAAAAGTTTCCTACTACGATTTTTTTCCCCTTCCAAGCTATGATCACTTTGATTATTTATTGGAAAACGTATTTTCTTACCATAAATGGTCCTTTGGAATATGAAAAATGCTAGCAGTCATATAAATGGATATAAAACGGATACAAACTGCGGAAAGTTTTGTCTTAGAGGGAAAACTCCCATGTCAGCAGCGAACTGAGAGAGGGGGCCAACAGGGGAGTCCATTTCTAGATGGAAAAGCTTTTACCAAAGAAAAATCTCAGTTTACTCCTTCCAGGCTGGGCTTCCCCATGATTTTCATGTGATTAGGCATTGATGAGCCAAGCACTCATCCATTGTTTCATCTATGCATGCCTCTTGTGATCCCCCAGATCCTCAGATTCACATTGGGCTTACTTGGCTGAAGGGTGAGAGCAACTGGGTGGGAGTGGGCTGCTCCTGCCCTTCATGCTAAACCACCTCCAGACATGGCTCAAAACCACCTCCCTTCCTCACAAACCCCCAAGCCTGAGCAGTTGCATCAGTGGGAACAAGGTTTAGGCAATCCCTAGTGTCATGTAATCGAGTTTTACAGTCTGCTGCCTGCACAATAAAATCTTTACTACTGTAGATGTCTTGCATTTTCAAACCCTGTCCTGAAAAAATAACCAGCCCGCTACAGGGGAACTAGTTAACAATTACAAGTTTGTGCAAGTTTTAGTGACAGCAAAGGTCAGGGCTGGAGGTAAGTGACTTCTCAACACCGAGGGACCCCAAAATGCCACCCACATCCCCCTCACTGCTCTGATGCCCTTTGGTGGCTACTGCTGTTCTTCCCATGCCTGTGTGTGCATTGCCCCAAAGGAGGAGCAGAGTTGCACACAGCAGTGATCACATGGCTCCTCTTCCCTGGAGGGTGAATTCTGTGGCTTGTGAAGCAGATAGCCCCAATGCACATATGTGCTGTGCCAGCAGCCTCCCAAAACACGGCCCCAAGTCACCCTGAGGGGTCTACATTCCCAAGAGCAGATTTTGGGGTTAACCCGCCCCAAGTAGAGGCCCTCGTATGGCCACTGGTGGCCACTGGGGATGTGCAGCTGGGACAATGCTTTCAAGCACATGGGACATTTGAGCTAGAGATACAGATAGCATTTCACTTGGCACATGGAAATGGGGACCCCTTCAGGGCTCAGTAATTGCACCCTCCAGGCTTTGCCCCGTTCCCTATGCAGGGTGCAGCCACAGCCAGTGACATGACATGGAGTGGTGAAGCCAGCATCTTTGGTGCTTCCTGTTTCCCTGTGGTTTCCAGCGGCTCTGCTCCCACTCATGTGTCCAAGCACACGTGCAGCAGCAGAGTGCAACCACTCTGCCAGTGGCACTGGTGAGACGAAGGGCAGGGAGGTGAACCTGGCACTGAGGAGGGGGATTAATCCTCGGAATACCTGCAAAGATACGTGGCAGGTGGGGCAGCCAATGTGGCCTTGGAAGATGAGAGGGGGCTGCTACACCAAAGGATGAGGCTTTGGCTTATCTGGGATCACACAATGAGAGATGCCCTGGCCTCAAAGGGAGCATTGTGCAAGCAGAGCAGGGGGAGCTCACTGGGATACAAGTAATCCTGGCTGCTTCCATAAACTAATCCGGCAGCTGCCTGGCTGCAGGGCATGTGAGCCATCCCCATTGCCCCACCAGCCACCAGGCTCAAGGGAGTTGTTCCTGCTGGACTGTGGACTTCACCATTTTCCACACTCTTCCAGGCCAGGGATATTATCCTGCTGCTTAGAGCACAAAGGATGGATTTATAGAACAGTGGGTGTATCCCAAAGCCCAGTGTAGCCAACCAGGTCTGACCAACAGTTCCCATCAGCTTTGGGTTAGCTGTGAAGAGCAAAGTGGGTTGTGAGTACAGTTGCATGTCTGGAGATGCAGCTCACTGGTAGAAGTTGCTCCAGGGAGCAATTCCAAAAAGCCAACAGCTTTCGTGAAAGAACATAGGAGATTCCCAGGTGTGCTGCAGCTCTGAGAACAGCCTCCTGCAACTCAAACCCTCTGGCCACCCCTCCTGACTACATAAAGCCTCTCACAGGGAAATGGTGACCTTGGCAAGTCCAGCTCACCAGGGACCACAGGATCTGCAAATTACTTTGTCTGCACCTTGCTTAAGCCCTCCTGGCCTCTGCAGGCTCAAACCTCTACACCAGTAGAGCTACCCAAGCAAGCTGGACCAAACTTAATGTTCTCTAGAGTAAAGCTCCCAAAACCTTTCCTGTTCACCTTCGGATGAGCATACGCAAGGTTATAAATAGAGACGGAAAAAACAGGCATGCTCCTTTTAGCCCTATGAAAATATTACCAGCCACATATTTTTTGAGAAGGTAAAGAAGAAAATAACACCTAAGAGCTGTTAATAGTTCCTAGACATGGCTATTAGCAGACACAGCAGAACTAATTAGTTTGTTTATCAATGAAGAGAAGATTACATCTGTGGCTATTAATGGCCCAAAAGTAATCCTTGATGTAGATGGAGAAACATTAGAAGAGGTGATGACACCCTGCTAGAGGACAAGTACTGAGAAACAGAAGTAACAAATAACTTCCACTGAGTGGAGAAGCACTGGAAAAGTAGCCTGATCAGCACCAATCTAAAAATACACTTTTTCAACACTGATACCACATCTGTCCTTCGTGTTGTCGAGTCTACGAGAACAACCAGAGAGGATCTTGACCCAGTCCTCAGGAAATAGCCAGGACAGGGGCCATTGAGTCCATCAGGGAGTTTTCTCCAGTGTCCATAACTATAGGCACCAAAATCTCATGGTGCCACCACCATGACTTCCACAGCAGGTGGCATCACAGGTACCCCTTGGACCTGGAGAAGCCCTTGGTAAAACAGAAGAGAGGATGACCTGTTCCTTGGCCATGATGCTGGAAAGAATGGGCAGGCCACCAGAGACCAGCAGACACAGCAGAAAGTGCTGGGTGCTATAACTGGGCTCTGTAAGCAGCTGAGGCAGCAAGCGGATAAGAAGAGAAAAGCCAAAAAATGAAGGAATGGTTTTTGCTGGCTCAGACTGGATTTGTCCCAGCTGTAAAGTGGTCTCATGTATCAAAAATAAATTATTGTGTCGCTTACTTCTGTGGTTTTTGCCACTGTCCATCTCTGCAGCTGGGCACCTGCCACACTTTGCTGATGATAAAACTGGGGGCTGCAAGTGATCTTGTAAAAGGACATTGAGTAGCAAGGTAGTCATTCTTGCACCACACTTTCTGCTGAGTTTAAATACCAACATTTGAGAACCCATTTTCTAGAAGAAGCTTTACTTTTAAAAACCTTGTTTTGCTATTAGGGTACACTTGGAGATTTTGCCCTGATGTCACTGCTCTGAAACGCCACTTTTCTCCGGGACTTCTGGAGGTGCTGCTTGCTCCTTCACCTCCACAGGGTACTTCAAGTTTTAGCACTTCAGGTTCCTCCGTCTGGGTTGGAACCTGAGATAGGAGCTGTGATTTTTTGCTCCTTCCCCCTCACTCCCACTGTGTCATCCATGTGGGAGTTCGTGTTTTGCCAGCCGGCACAGCTCTGTGCCAAAGAACCTCTCCTAACACTGCATCTGGCAGTGAAAAAAACCCAACCCACCATTGCTTTGGAGCTGTGATTGTTCCTAGGCATCCACCTTCCTGTCATTGTCCCCAGCTACACTGGTCATTCCTCACTCCCGGGTTGCTCCACTGGGGCCAGGAGGGCTGAGGACTCGCAAAAGGGCTGACCCCCTTCCTGCTTGTGGTTGGCTGGACCCCACTGTAGAGTGCTCTGATCTCCTCTGCCAAGCAGTGGGAACTCCCAGGTCTGATACCATTAATTATTGCTGGGTAAGTGGATTGTTTTGAGCACTTAAAGCTACTTTAAGGATTTGGATGCACATCGGTAACCAGTCCTTAGGCTTTCCTACGGGTTCCTAGACAAGGAGGTGTAAATCCCACTGATAAGGCTTGTTAGTGATAGGGGGCTGGGGAGGGGAAGAAGCAGGGGTGTTTGGAGCCAGGCACAGGGATCTCCAGGGGCCGGGAGGGTTAAGCCCACTGCTGCAGCCCCCTCCTCGTGCTGGGGAGCCCCTGGCTGGGCGGAGGCACTGGGGTGCTGCGGGCAGTCAGGGTCAGGCTGATTTACAGCAGCAGAGGAACTGGGGCTGTTAATTCAAAGTTGCCGCTTATCGGTGTTTAGAGAGCAAGCTCCGATCTGTTGGTTAGCGATTTGGCCTTTGCTGTAAATAGAGGGGCCCCGTGCTTTGCTCTGACATTTTTGTCTTATTATCTTGTCTCAGCCTCCGAGAGAGGCGGGAGAGTTATTTAAGGCTGACCTTAGTGGAAGGAAAACGAACAACTCCCTTACCCCACCCTGTTTTTCTCTCATAGTCCTGGGTAACGACTGTTGCATTGAAGTATCTGTGCAAGATACTTAATCCTCCACCATCCCTGAAAATATTTTGTAGATCAATTCACCCTGCTGCGCCCAGAGAAAACAATCACAAAGAGACTGAGTAGAACTAATGTCAGGAGTGAACAAAAAATGGATTTTGCATCATTATCCCTCCAGGAAACTAGTCCATGAGGATGGGCCTTGAACCCATCAGGGAATGGAGTTCCCCACTTAGCCTGTTCAGTCATGCCTTGCTGTAGTTGAGGCCTGACTCAAATCTGTGTATCACAAGTTTGAAAAGCAGTTGCTTCATGCCTAGCTAAACCTCTGAACACCACATACAGAAACACATGACAGTAGTTGGTTGGAGCTGGGGAGAGTATTTTCGATTTGGGAAAATTTAGATTGAGACCCAAACCCCCTACAGCTCTGGAGTAGATTGTTTAGGGGATGCACAAGGAGTCTGTGTGGGTTGCATCCCTGTTGGAATGTCCATGGATTTGGGGAGGTTTGCTGCGCAGAAGTAAACACGTGCATGTCCTACAGCTGCTCCTGAGTGATTCACACCTTATACAAAATGTCCAATGTGAATTGGTTAACAGAGACAGGAAGAAATCCTTGTTCTTTTGGAGACTGAAAAACATCTAATCTCCACATGTTTGTTTTATTGACCTGTCACCGCCAGGCCTACCAGCTGCACAATGAGAGTGCTGCAAGGCTGCAGTAGCACATCTGGGGTGCAGACACATAGGGTTTTCGATCCCTTACCTCATCACTTCAAACCTCTCTATTCAGTTAAAAACAACAACAAAACTAAAACAAAACAAACAAACAACAAAATCATCATCAAAACCCCCTCCTTATCAGTTTTCAGGGTATTTCAGATACTTTCAGCTTCCAGTTGTGCCAGGAAAATGTCAAAAGGTCATTTTTCCACCCAGAAAACCTAGCATTTTTCCAAACATTGTAATGAACAAGTGTCAGAAAACTGAGAACAAATTCCTTGCAGTGGAAAGTGCAGTACCCATTCTGGTTCCTGGGGAAAAAAAAAAGTCTGATTTGAGCTGGATTAGCTTTATGAATGACAGCTCAGGTCAGCCGCAGCCTTATCTGAATCAATTCCCCTCTCCGGGGAGGCGGTGCGTGTGTGTGTGTGCATACCTGCGGCTATAGGATTTGTAAATAATTGAGTTCTTCTGATCCCTACCTCCACAGCACAACAAGAAAGATTTGGTCCTGAGGGGGCTGACAGAGGTTCAAGCCCCAGATCTGCCACTTAGACGCTTCTTCCCAAAGCTGTTTAGGCATGTAATTACTTTTCCGGCTCTGTGCCTGGTCTGAGCCTCTGATTCTCTGCCTCCTTTTATCTGTCAGCTTTTTACAGGGACAAGAGTACTCCTCTACCTCCCAAGCATGTAATGAAGATGAATTCATTACAGCTGTAACACTTTAACGAGTACTGTGAAGATACAGGTCCTAAATTAGGAAACTCCCTCTCAGAGTGTGCTGGGGTGCCTGGATGCATGGCCCAGATCTGTGCTGGCAATACATTAATCCACCTCGGTCCATGATTCTGGAAGGGATTTTAACAAGAGGAAGGGCCTGGCTTTAATGTAAAAGCCAAGCTTGCAGTAGTGACTTGAATTAGTTTCCTTAAACATAAGGATAACTCTGGAGTGGGAAACGCTTAATGTGGCACTGGGCATATCTTCTGGTCTCTGGGGGTGCATTCCAATTCCTGGGCATCCTGTACCCCATCCACATGGATGCAGCAGACACAGAAACAGTGAGAAATGCTGGGAGAAAATGTACTTAGTGAAGGCAAGTCCCCTGGAGTTTTATTATTTAAAAGAGACCTCCCAACTACTGTTTCATGCATAATTGTGCAATTGGTAATATCCTGCCAAAGAAAGGCTTAGATCATCTCGTCTGCAAAGGCGGGAGCATTTTCCATCTCTAAATAAACATTCTGCACGAGCAAGTTGCAGGTTCCACCATACTGTGCCCCAGGCTGGATTTTGCATACTGCCTGCAGGCAAGGCAGCCGACCCGAATCTGGACAGCAGAAGGATGCAAGAGTCAAACTCAGGATGCTAGACCAGAAATATATTTTTTATTCTTAATATCATGTCAGCAGCAGCACAATTCCAAAATGAAAAATAATTGTTTCATATTTCTTTACACAGAGAGACAGACAGACAGACAGACAGACAGATCCACCCACAGCAGCAGCAGCAGCAGTGACAACAGCGAGACCGCTCAGTGAGACACTGAGACAGGCACACACCAGAGGGATCGGTGGGGCCTGGCTCTGAGGAAGGCTTTTCTCCTTTCTTCCTCCCTTGGCAGCCCATGCTCCATCTCTGGGAGGGTTTAACCTGGGCTGACCCACCACCATGGTTTTCCCCAGTCAATTTTTATAGAACTCTCAGTCATGCTTTGGGAGGTCTGGGGAAATGGCTTGAAGGGCTCCCATCACCCACCCAAAGGACATGAGCTCGTGCTTAGCTCTAAGCAGCCACGTAACCCTACAAATCTCTCCGCTGTCAGGAAAAGGGAATTCATAACATCTTTTGGTGAAGGGTGTGACTGGGTAGATCCTCAAAGCCTTTTTCTCTGAGTGATCTCAAGTCCAAGCTGGATGGAGGTCTGAGCAACCTGATCTAGTAGAAGGTTCCCTTTTTCTCTGAGTGATCTCAAGTCCAAGCTGGATGGAGCTCTTGAGCAACCTGGTCTTCTAGTGGAAGGTTCCCTGCCCATGGCAGAGGGGTTGGAATGAGGTGATCTTTAAGGTCCCACCCAATCCAAACCATTCTATGATTCTATGATCTCATCCAAGGCAACTCTACAAATCTAACCAGCCTTGTGCACAATACTTAAGGGATACCTTAAGACAAAATTGAAAGCATGGGAAAAATCCAAGACAACTCAGGCAAAAGCCTGAAAACAGAAATACTGGAGGGCAACAGGAAATCCCAACAATATCAGAGATTACAGCAGGGGCTGTGGGCGCCTCTCCAGCCCACAGGAAGCCGATGGGTGATAGAGACCAAATGTTCCCCGATACGGGAGAGTGGACAAAAAAAGAGACTCAAGGATTCACCGCCTCTACTAGTGGGACTGCTGTGGGAAACAGCAATAGTCTATACCAAGGCAACAACAGAATATCGGCTGCTTCAACAGGAAAATTGTGTGTTAAAAGGGTCTATCAAGTGACTTGAAATAAGTTTGTCTTTAGAAAAGGAATACCATCTAGTGGCCCAAAAAGGCAATAAGGATGTGGAATGGCAATTAGAGAATCAGATGAATTTAGAAAAAGAGAAGGAAAAGCTACAGAAGCAAGGAGAGTGATTAACATATATAGTGCAGTGATTTGGCCTGGAGCAAGGGAGAGCTCAAAAGGGACCTGATCATAGTAAATGCAAAGCTAAAATTAGGCACTTGCAAAAGCAGATTGGGATGCAAAAATTAAAAATAACTGCTGGAGTTCCAGAAAGTGGTGGAGAGAACTGGATCGGGAGTCATCGCAGGAAGATGATTTCACGGATGATATGGGCAAATGGGAAAAGAAAGAGAAGTTGAGAATAGCAGCCTATTCCACAAAGACTACAAATGCTGTCCCGAGGTAGATGCATATGGCAGATCAAACTGCTGCATCTGTTAAAATGAAAATAAAGTGACCCCAAGGCAGGTAGCTGCAGATATGAAGCCACTGAAAGAAAGCACAACAGCAGAGAAACTGCTTAAATTTAGAATTAAATGGGGATTAAGTGGTGACTTGATTAGAGCATATGCTTTACCAGTTTTTGCCCACTGTACATTGGGAACCATGGGCATTTAATCAAATTGCCCAGCAGAATGGTAAGAACAAGGATACAATTGGCAGCATTACCACCAGTCCATAAGCTCGAGGAAGATGGAGAGTCTTTAATAAAAGTCTTTAATAAACTGATAAATGTCAGCAGGACATGATACCATGTACCAACGACCCACTCCCAGAGAAGCACAGGTATCTCCATGGTCCCTGGCAGCCCTGAGGCTGAGTCAGGCTCCTTGGACAGAGGATGAATTAGGAGAGGTGGTGGCACAAACGCACCTGCACGATTCACACTAAGCTCCCATATGGCAAAATGCAGGGGATGAAGCAATTTACAGAATTGCTTTCACATTAAGAGACAAACAATATGCTTTTACTTGCATCCCACAGGGCTGAGCACCTGCCCTGATGCACATGCTTGTGTTAGCAATGAGTTTGAGTGATGTATTCATGGGACAAAGAAAAGAGGTTTCCTTATGTGATGTTACCACAGCTACAGAAGTAGAGGTACAAGAGAGAAGTAGCTGAGTTTTAAAATTAATAGACCCGGTGGGATTTAAATTCTATTTCAATACGGCACAATTAAAACAACCCCAAGTTCAATGCCTGGACTCTGGAACTGGTGGAACAAGAAGATGGATAAATGCTAGAAAGGTTAAACTTTGTGTGAAATAAGGACTCACACTAATCAATCCCAAATCTGAAGAGTGCTGGGAGAATTTAATTCTTATGACAGTGTATCTATAGCTGTGCTAGGATCTTATGGCAGTGTATCTATCTTCGCTAATAGCAGCAGAGAGTTATGGAAATGACAAGAAAAGAATCAGGAAGGGAGCATGAGCAAAGACCAAGACAATGCTTTATCTGATGTGAGAGAAGCTGCTAGAAAAGCTTCTGCACTAAAACTCCCAGTCAAGGGAAAATTATTCATAATAAGAATTTCAACGAGTTGATACTGTGGGAGCAGTGCTATTAAGAGAAATAGTGAAGGAAAATGGATACCGGTGGTATATGAGTCCTCTCCAGTGGCTGGACCAAAATTTCCCTGGCCATGAGAAAGCCTGGTCAGAGTCAGTGTGGGCTGTGATGGTGTTTGAGGCTTTGTCCCTCGATGGAGAAGCTGTATCCCAGTCTACTCATACTCTGCTCTTACACACAAGGAGAAGAAATGGATATGAATGTAGATATCCTTTTAGTGGAAACCAGGAATGAACCAAAGGTACTGTACACTCATGGGATTGCTACATTTGAACAAAGAGGAAAAATAATCCAAGATACCACTATTGGTGGAATAAGGGAATAAACAGTGGTCAAACTAGAGAAAGGATCATGCCAAGCAGCTTACAGGCTGTCAGTAGAAGACAAACCCTTCTACACAATATTTGTCTACAGATAGCTACTATGCTGATAATAGAACAAAATAGGGGGTGCATGATGGGGAGAAAGGCAATGTCAAGCACATAATGGGACACCTATGAAGAAAACAGGAGTTTTATCTTACAGGCTTAGAGGAAGAGTGGGAATAAAATATATTTACATGACATTCAAGTAATGTGAAGAATAAAAGCAATACTGAGAAATAATTTAGTGAGCAAGTAGATAAATTAACTCACATTTTGTTTGCTGAAGCCCCAACCTGGTGTCAGCTAAAAAAAGAAGATGAGGTGAATGCTTTGGCCAGTTAAATGAGAGCAAGTTTTCTTAGACTGTTGTAATGAGTTACATAAAGAAGTGTAGGGTACTCTTAAAAGTTTATATTTGGCCCCAAATGAAGCAAGAAAACAGAGGACATAAATAAAAATTACATAAGGTGTGCAATGATGCAAAAGTGGATTAGTAAAAGAAAGCTGCCAACTCTATTGCATTGGCTAAACCAAGGGCTGTGACAAATACTGCAAAGGGATCACCTGTTGCCCTGAGTTTTGCAGTTCTTCAATGCTTTCATTTTTCTGTAACAGTTTCTCACGCATTCTCTGTAAACATAGCCATGTTTTTCTAACTGTGTTCTATTGTTTGCATTCCTTTTTCCTGGGCAGAGATATTTGATGGATATTTCCTTTGACCAGTGTGATTGAGGGGTGGCAGGTTCTCCCTCCAATCCACTGTAGTTTTTAAGAGGATATATAACATAAAGTCTGGGGAGTGCTCACAGTGCTCCCCAGTGCTCCCCAGAGTCTTGGCTCTGTCTCTCCAACACGTGTCTGCATCTTTCATTCGTTCCAAGTGCAACAATCACACAGATAAACTGTCTCAAACTATAGATGGGTATCAGTATCTCTTTGCCACAAGAAATATCTTTTCTGGAAAGGTTGAAGTTCTTCCACCTAAAAGGCTGGAACTGTAACAATGCTGTTACGGGAAATTGTTCATAGGTGTGGAACAGCACCTGAGACAGGATATGATGAACAGCAGGGAGGGGTGGGAAGGGGAGGTTGTAAGTGAAGTAACTCAAGCCTTAATAAGTAATCTGGGGATTAAGCAAGGTCTGTGTATACGCTATCACCTGCAATCACACAGACTGGTAGAAAGAAATGTGGCGGACTATCAAAAATAGACCAAAGAAAATTCTAGGACAATATCCAAAATGATGGGCTGAAAAGTTAACCTCTCTATCAGTAGCTTTAAAAGCAGTGACAGATTAGGGACTGGTTTACAGCTTTACCATATTTTGATTAGATAGCCTGTCCCTTAGTGGCCCTGCGTTTAAGACCCTAAAACATTATGGCAAGATAAAGAAGACAACAATGCTCTGGTAGAAGAAGAACATGAGAAAAATGGCTAAAATAGGAACACAAGGATCCAATTCATATATGGCTTATGAAATAAGGAGCCAAGTAATGTGTTTGAAATCAGATAAAAAGGCACAAGCCTTGGACACAAAATGAAAGGGGACGTATTAAGTTAGTAATATGACAAATCCTCTAAGATGAGGGCAACAGTAAATACAAACGGGTTTGTGTTTCTCAGATGTCCCCCTAAGGAACCAAAAAGTTCTGGAATCTGTCATGAATTTGTCAAGAACACAGACACAGAAAATGCCCCAAAGAGGGACCTCCAGCGTCTGTGCAGCCTGAGCCCCTGTGCCCGCAGCCCACCCCAGCACAGCTGCACGTCCCAAAAGCAAGGGGTGCAGCCCTCCTGGTGCTCACCTCCCCGCTGGCTCCAGCATGTCTGTTTGTGTGCTTGCATACTCATGGTGTGTTTTGCTTATTTTCTGTTTTTGCAGGACAACAGATTTTACTACAGCTCCTCAAAAAAGCAACAGCTGACAGAGTCAGAGAGCAGCAACGTGAACTCCAAGGCAAGGCGGAGGAGTTGAGGTCTCCTGCAGTTGTAAGGATTTCTAAATAGGATTTTCACTCCATATGAATAACTTCGGTCTTTTTACAAATTGCAATAATTTTAGCTATTTAACAAGGCAAATAATGACTGTGAAGTGCTTTGGAGACCTAGAGGACCTTCAGACCTTTACAGTTCTGGAGGCCAGACCAGAAAGCGAATGCTTCCACAGATACTCCCTGCCCTGTCCTGATCAGGAGCCTGGCATTGCTGCAGGGTTTGGAGCATCCTTGCTGCACTCACGGGCAGCAACCCAGGAGCTGGAGACTACCAAAGCAGAGGAGAAACAGTGACCTGCAGACCAGTAAAGTGGCACTGCTATTGTTAGCAAGGCCGTAACCTGTGCATTAACTACACAGACTTCTTTGTTACATCTTTTTTTTTTTTTTAATTTTTATTTTATTTTAGTCTGTTTTACTGGAGTCACCAGTAAGATTTTCATGGCTAGATAGCTAAACTATGGCCTAGCCTGCCTTAGTCTTGCATAGCTTGCTCCAGCTACTTAATCTAATAGTAATAACTGAAGAACCCAAATGAAAAATTGTTACAGCTCTTAAGGGAGCCTTAAGAGTTACAGCTCATGATCTGGATCCACCCAGATTGGGAAATCATAGCTGCAGTTTTGGAAAAAGTGCTCTAAAATGACAATAACTGAATGAACTAAATAGTTTTATTCGTTTACAGGAAAATCCAAGGAGAAGGAACAACTTGAGGAAAAGCAGCTAGCTCTGGTGAACTGCTGATTTCAGTAATGGCCTTTTAAGCAATTTAGGAGGAATTTAGGAGGGAGGGTCAAATAAGAAAGGAAACATAAAGGAGGGATTGAAGCAGGCTGGAGACTAAGTGCTGTCAGTAGCTAAGGAGTTAAAATTTGAGAGAACTGGGGGTTAAGCATATATATGTGAAGGTCTGAAATGGGATAAAGTGTAATGGATTGTAAACTATTATGACTGAGCCACAGTAGAAGTAACACTGAAGAACAATGTTAGCCGTGTTAATAGCCAAAACTTCACTGCCAAGTCTTGCAGTTCTTTAAAGAGGAAATTATAAAAATCATATATCGTGGATAAGGATGGCAAAAGTCTACACAGAAATGTTATAAATGGTCATGCAAACAACTCTGTGTAACTCTCCCCTTCGCTGTCCCCCACAGCTGTTTAGCTGCCTCCACACATCCCAAGCCCAGCTCTGATACTGCACAGCTGCATAACCTTGGGCCAAACTTCTGAGCAAACCGCTAAGTTATGAGACAGCCTGCAAGAAGATAAGAAGGGCAAAAGCGGGGGGAGGAAAACTGAGAGCTTTGGGTCAGATCAAGCCATTAATATCTACAGTGAAAACTGCACAAAACTGGGTTTGAGCATCCTAACCAGATGTTTACCTTCCTCAGTAATGGCCAGCAATAGCATTAGTCACACACCTGGGCTACATCAGGTGATAGCGATATTCAGATAACTAAGAACAGGACTATGCTGTGTAATAGGCTGGAAAAGTGAAAGCTTTTTGCCAGTCTCACAAGGACTGGTAAACTTAGGACACCAGTGGCCCCACGCAGTCTGCAATAACCAATAAACCTATGACACTCAGAGGCTGCTGAAGCTGCCCAGGGCCACCAGCAGGAAGGAACATCAATAGTTGTGCTGGCTACCTGCTGTGAAGGATGGCAGCTGGGCTCATCAGCACTCCATGCTGTGGGAGGTTTTAAAAGAGGGCTTGAAGGGGGTGCCCATGCTGTGCTCTGGAGTGGCCAGAGCTTGTTCTGTGTGGTTGTGCTGGGGACGATGAAGGTAGATCTGGGCTGCTCTGTGCCAGACACAAAACTCCTGCTTAGGTCATTTTAGAGCTTTGTGGAAGGGACAATGCTGATGGCAGTCAGGTGGGGTAGCACAGCTCAGGCGTTTGTGCCTAAGCATCCCCCTGTGCAAGAAGCTGACTGGAGGCTGGAAGCTGCAATTTCGAACCTCCCAGAGTTGGTTCTGGCAGAAAAGCTTCTAGAGCAGCTCTGCATTTTCCAAATGTATGAGGCTATGAGGCAGGAGATGGTAGGGACTGAGAGTCACTCATGAAGTTACTATAGGAGTTGCTTTGGGGATAAAAAAAGGCAGATTAAATTGTTGTCTCAAATTACAATTAAAAAACAAATCTTTTCTTCTTGTTCTTTTCAAATAAAGTAGATTTTCTCCTCTTCCTTGCACCCAGGAGCCCAGCACACAGCTCTTGACTTGAGCTTTTTAGCTTGGCCATGCTTTTTGTCTCTGCTAAGCCTCTTCCAGCAGTCAATAGAAAAGCTACCCAAAAAGCCAGCAGGGCTTGGGTCCCTCCTGCTGCCCTCATCCGAGCTGGCCCTACATACAAAAGTGGAAAGCTGTTGGGGTCGCGTGGTGACAGGCAGCAGTGCAAATGTTTGGAAAAGACAGGTAGGAATTATCAGCTGGGAACTAGGTGAGGGCTGAGTGGGCACGTTTGGGGCCGAGAGGGAAGAGGGGACGGAAATGGCTCAGTTCTTGTATTAACTGATAACATTGAGCGCGTTAATCAGCGAGTGAAGCTCATCCCTTACGCTCTCCAGGGAGTGACAGATCATCTGAGGGCTGTCCAGGAGCTCGATGCTGTGGGTGTAGGGCTCGTATTTCACTGAGAAAGGCCGCTTGATGTGTGCCGCGTAGTTCCTGCAAGGGAAGGGTGCAGATGGCTGGGTACAAGAGATGGGTCCTGAGTCTCCCTCCTACCCAGCACCATTTACCCAGGAAGATCACAACAGGATAATGCCTCTTTTAGGCAGAGTTTCCACCTTTCCAGCTCCACAAGGCTATAGCAACAGTTGAGATCCCTTCTGTTCATCAAGGAAAACCATGAGTGGCTGTGGCTTTCTGTGAGCTGTACCAAACTGGAGGGTACATCAGACTGGTCACCTCCATGGCCATCACCAGGCATCCTCTACTGCAATTCCTTTTTCAAAAAATGCCAAGGAGATTTAGAAGCTAATTGCAGGGAAAGCCCATGCTATTATCGTATTATACTACTAAATCCTTTCTGACATGCATTTATTGACTAATCTCTTCTTGGGGAGGGGGAATATTGCTGTGTGGCTTATTAAGGATAGATTTGACAGGCAATGGCTCAGACCTGAGCTAGAGGATGAGAACAGCATCACCAGAGCTTTGTGCTTGAGCAAATCTGCACTACTGCACACAAAGCCAACTGCAGCCTAGATCTCAGTGACGAGCTTGACTTTACCTGATATCTCTCAAGAACAAGGCCTTGTTGCTATTTTTCTAATGGAGGAGTATGTGGTCAAGTGAAAGCAAATCAAGGGTAAGGTTTCCCCAAAGTTGCCCACATTCACTTCCAGCTCTAAGATTTGTATACTTGACTAGGTAGGGTTTCTTTATTTTGGGGCACCATAAATATGGAGCTGCAAGTCTGTATTTAGGTACTTATGGCTACAGTCTCATGCTGGAAAGGCCTGGGAACATGAGGGGACAAACAAGCACTAACAACAGACATGATCCTCGCCTCTGCTGAGGCTTCACCCTTTCACTCCTGGATTGCTTAGCTTAGGCTACCCTCTTGTGGCTACCGCGGGTCTGCTCTGGCGCGGGGCTCGGGGAAGCGCAGCCCTTTCCCAGATGGAGACAGATGTTCCTCTAGCTGGTTCTTCATGCCTAGTCCGGAAGTGGAGAGGTTTAGGGGAAAACACAGCAGATAGGGCCAAGGGGAAACACGGTCCAAGGCGCAGGCTGAAGCTGGCAGGGAGCTGCCATGCTTGCAGGAAAACAACATAAAAGTGCAAATTAAGGTTTTTTCTGCATATTCATATTGTCCACCTCCTAAATGATGTGGCTCATCTCAGTTCTACTGGGCCAGGTCCAGCTCAGCTCTTGTTAATGCCATCAGTCATAGTGATGCCTCATAGCAGAGCTGCTAATGGCTAGAAACTTGCCCTCCAAAATGGGTGTACACACTTGACACCTTTTGAAGCATATAAATACAGAGTGTGTGCTTGGAAGGGCACTGGAGGATTGTTCATTCTGAGAAAAGAGGTTTTTCTCAAGGGATAACAGCCTCAGGCCCATGGTCTCAGCTGCCAGTAAAGCAAAAGACACAATGCTTTAATGTTTTCACCTCGAAAAGTAGCATCTGTGTGGTCTCTGAGCCCTTTAAACGGGATCATTTACAGTGCCTGTCACAGTCAAGACCCTCTAGCCTAATCCTGACTGTGTATGTGGTGTATTTTTCCTCTTTAAATGCAAGGAAATGACTCATTAGGCACCAGTTGGGGTTTTTTAAAGCAGTCTAGTGTGTGTGAGGACGGGCTCCCCAGGTGCTTGCTTTTGAGCAGCTGGACTCCAGGATGTATGAACAGTGCAAGTGAGGGTAATAAAAGTAGAAGTTGAAATATAGCAATACTTGCCATGTTATTTATATTAAATACCCCTCTTGCAAGAACTGCAAAGTCGTGTACGTCATGTTTGCCTCATCCTGTCTCTTTCCTAAGCTAAGATAAAAATGGTATAGGCAAAAATTTTCCTCTGTCAATCAAAGCAATTGAAGGACTGAGCTTTCCTCCTGTGGGCAGTTCTGGATTTGACCAAGAAAACATTCTTCTGAACAGATGTCTGTGGGTAGAACTGCCTCTTACCATCCTGTTTGCAGTTCAATGGGATGGGAAAACCCAATTACACTGGTGGGATGCTGTCTGGGGTCCATTAACCCATGTTAACCAGCTTAGGAGACAAAAGTTTGGTTTTTTCCCCTGGATAAATCTATTCATGTCAAGCATGTTCCCTGAAGGAACTGGAGAATCGCTTTACTCTGAAAGACCTGACCAAATTGTTCAGAGCACTTCTGAGAACTTGAACTGAAAGCAACCATAATGTAAAGCCCTATTTCAATATATTATATCTTAATTTCCTGCTGTTTGTGTCTCTCTCACTGCCCAGTCCTACCTCAATTTATTTTTGGCATCACTGAAGCTCTCAGACACAAAATAAACAGGCTGGTAGTTCTGGTCCTGGTAGGGCTGAACGGCAGCAGCATCAGGGTCGAAGTCCCGCACCTCTGGTTCATCTGACAAGGAGTGCTGTGAACACAGCAGGAAAATGCCAACATGAGACTAAGGGGATTGGAGAGCACATAAGGGGAAGGCAAAGCTGGAGAATGGATTGGGAAATGTCATTGGAGCTGTGCAGAAGCAGGTGTTTTGCTCCAGAGGGTCTGAGCAGAGAGGAATGTTATGCTGGGACTTACTATGAGCTCCCCATAGGAAGACAGTAGTCCAGCTCCATAGGCCTTGACTATTCCGTTCTGTCTGCAGAGCCCAAACTCCACTGTAAACCAGTAAAGCTGTGAAAGGAAAAAGAAAAATTGCAGGGGGACACAGCTCCTCAACTTCATCTTCCTGTCACCTCTGAGCCCTTGCATCATGGCCAGGGTCTGGGGTTGTTTAAAGGAACAGGTTCCTGCCACTTTGTCCCCTCTCCATACCCTGCACCTTTGCTGCCAGAGAAGAGTGCTAAACTAAGTTGCTGCTACACCAGGAGAAAAGGAGTCTGTGTCCCTGGGCTTGTCCCCTGCACACCCAACTGCTGTATGAGGCTGCTGTTTGGTGCCCTTGGAGCAGGACGGGTCACCTTGCTGAGGGAGAGCCAAAGGAAGCGGATGTCATTTAATCCCATCCCAAAGAGTCCCAGCAGTGCTGCTGCTAGAAATATGATGCTTGGTGATACTACTGGTGCCCCAGAAAACTGGGTTAATGTGCAAGCAAGCTCTGCTCTTTAACTGATCTCTGCTCTGCACAGTCATCATGAAAAGAGCAGGGCTGGGGCAGCTTGGGTGGGGGCTCTGAGCCTGCAAATCTTGGAACACCAGGCTGGACCAGTCCCTTTGGCACCACAGAAGTGCTGCTGGGGGGGTTGGCCGCCCATTCTGCAAGGAGCAAAACTTACTGTTGCTAGTTTCTCAATTTCTTCATCAGTTGCTCCCAGAGACGCCAGCCCAATGTCCTAGGAAGAAAAGGGAAGGGGCAAACATCAGGACAGATTTGGTCTGAGGGCCTTACACTTTGATTGTTTTTTATTGCCTTGAGACAACAGATCTTGCTGCCCTGCAGTGCCACACATCGGTGGGGGGGGACGACTTCATCGTGCTCAGACTAAAAACACTCTGCTGCAGAGTCAATATTAGGGTCTTGGTCCATGACTAGGACTCCAGAACATCATGGTTAAGAAGAACAAGAAAGGTTTAGGTGGCAACACTGGCGTTTGGATTCTCACCCCTCAGGGTTGAGAAAGCAGATAACCACCTTACCTGAGAGAACTGGGCAAACGTCTTATCAGCCAGCATTGGGACGTGCCCCAGCAGCTCGTGACAGCAATCCCTGCCAACGGGAGGGGGGAAAGGAGGAAAGCACAGTCAGCAGCAGGCACAATGTGTCTGTTGGGGAGGAAGGGTAATTCCTCCTGGCCAGGTGGGACATTCCGGGCAGGGGAGGCCCCTGGGGCTGGGCGATACTCACGGCTCGGGAGAGTGCATGGGAGAGGACGCGTGGCGGATGTACTGCGTGCACTGGAAGACGCGGAAGGCCAGGCTGGCGAGGAAGTCCCGTGCCGACAGCAGCCCAGCCACCGGCCGGAGCTGGAAGCCGGTCCTTTCTGAAACAGCACATACCATCTGTGTCAGGGGCACGGCCTGCGGGCCGGGCTGCTGCACCCTGTTCCCGCCACTGCCAGCTACAGGGCTTCTGCTACACCAGGCCTAATCTATCTGCTCCTGCTAGGGAACAACACTTGCTGTTTTGGGAGCTCAGTGGAATTATTTGACTGCAGGCTTGCCCTTCAGTCACAGCCTGCTGTGTTTAGCTGCAGTCCCCACCACTTGGGCACTACCTCTGTCCTCCGTGGGCAATGCACAAGCCACCAGCTCTCCTCTCAAATCTCAGCTCACACACTACTCGTTTGGGTTCAGGCTTCCCATCTTTAGCTGTCACCACCATGCTGGAGCCCTGGCAGACCCCGAAGCTGGGTCCCCCAGGCTCGTACCCACCTTTCAGGAAGCGGGAAACCTCTTCCAGCTGAGGGATGTTGTTCTCACTGTAGCCACAGAATTTCTCCAGTAGACTGAAAGCTTCAAGGTACTCCTTGCAGGCATGGGTGGGGTACAAGCTCTTCAGGGTGCTGTACACCTCCTTCCTTCAGGAGGAGAGGTGGCAGACATTCAGTGATTTAATGTGCCTAGTCCTCTCCTGTCCTCTTGCTTTGCGCTATCAGGGATTCATGCCTCAGGCTCTGCGCCTTTTTGCCTTTCTCCACCACTAAGTCTATGTCTCTGCATATTGAGAGAGGTTTGTAAACATACAGACACACATTCAGATGAGCCTGCAAAGGCAGCAGGTGGATCTCCACAGAGCTATTTCTGACTTGAAGGTCAGAAGATTGTATAAAAGGTATTAACTGGAATTAAAATATCCCCAGTAGGGTAACTCCTGAAGTTGCTCTGTGAAGATAGTCAATAGAACCAGGAGATGACCTTGCTGAGAAGCCTGTGTACTCAGCTCATATGAGCTGGCCTTGTTTTCAAAAACACTCCTGCAGCAACACTCCTGGACAAAATCAAGTTCAAAGGAAGTGCTTCCCTATGTGAGGCCAGTGAGGTACCATACAGATATTCAGCACAAGCCTCATACTTCCTCCAGTTGTGATAGCTGCGCTTTGTTTGGAGGCTGCTGCTGTCAGGATCCTTGAAGAAGTGGGACTCCAAATTATCTACCTTGCTCTCTGGGGAGTCTCCTTTGGAGAAAACTCCTGGGCCCTGCAGCATGAAAGTGTTTTAACAAGCAATTAAGAGCAATGCTTGCACTCCCAATAAATTTTTCAAGAGGTCATGCCCTAAATGTTTGAGTTTTGATTCCCAACTTCTAGTGGCGAAGCACTAGTAATGAAATCAGCAATAATAATGAAATCAGCACTTACCAGGTAGCTGTCTCCTCTGCTGTGTACTCCACGTGAGGGATCGGGTCCCCACTGCAAGACAAATGCACCATTACTGAGCAAAGCACAAGCCAGGCTCCTCTTCCCTCTGAGAAGGAAGCACTTTGGAGAAACTCTGCATGATGTTCATCAATCTTGTTTAAACCAAACCAGGGGGTAACAGGAAAGACAAAGCCTTAGTACTGGGTATTTGTACAGGTGCAACAAATACATGGTCACAAAGAAAAGCATGAGTTTAGTCAGAGATTATAAATGAACAAGGGATGAACAAACATTTAGTTATCATCATATTTACCAGAAAAAAATAGTTTTCACTGGAAAATTTTGAAACTTTGTGTGAAAATAAATTCATTTCATGTGCCTGAACTTCAGGGAGCTGATGGCTCCAAGAATGAACCAGTGGCTGGGAAATAAAAGTAGCTAATAAGGAAAATTAAATGCATTTAAAATGCAGGAAAATATATTGTCAGTAAGTTTAAGGCTGGCAGGAAAGAAAATCTCGACATTGATTTAAGTGGGCATTGATTAAACAAGACTGACAATTTTGCTTTTTCTTATCATAGTTAGCAATTCTATTTCCTAAATCTTTCTTTTCTGTATTTGGACAAATGAGATATTCATATATTACAGTGTAAAGCAAAGTCCCTGAAGAGATGCCTGAAGGGATGCTACACAGTGGCTTATAAATGCTAACCTGCAGGTGAGATGTAAGAGAGGACATCTTAAATTGGTGCCTCATCTTAGGACAGTACTTTTTCCTGTGTCACTCGGGACTCTTGCTGGCACCATGACTTTCTGTGCATTTAGTATTCATATGGGATAAAAAAGTCCATAAAATGTCCATATTCCAGGATTCAAATTGTCAAAGAACATGAAAACTAAAGCAGAAAACTGTGCTGGGATCACACTAGTTGGAGGGGTAGCTCAAGAAGGTGACCCACATAATTTCTGCAGCCTGCTTTCAGCCCTTAATGTCTTGCTCAGAGAGAGAGAACACTGCAGTGACAGGCACTTAATAGGATCTAGGGAGTATTTTACAAACCTAACTGAATAGTAGAGCTCTGTTTGATGTTGTAGTGAACAGGTTGAGTGCTATCACTGCATAGAACAGAACAGAAGTATTAAGTAAGAGTACAAGACATGGTCTTAAATCTATAGAAGGCAATGATGAGAACATTACTGTGATCTATTTAATTAGTAGACAGAGTTAAGAGGAGAACCATTTAGACCATAAATACCCTCAGAGGAAAAAAAAACAAACCAAAAAACCAAAACTGATAGCAGTATTTTATCTAACAGATGAAAGGCAGGTATGATCCACTGGGTAAAAGCTGAAGCTATCAAAGTTCAGCTTAGAAATAAAACCCACATTTTTTCACAACCAGGATAATGAACTATTGGAGCAAATTTTCTGGGCATGTGCTAGCTTTTTCAGTACTTGAAACACTGAAGTCCAAACTAGATGCCATTCTAAAAGAGATGCTACATTTCAAAATGATGTTTGAGGTCTGAGGGATTTATATGTGGCTTTTGTTATGCAGGAGGTTTATTCTTGTTATATCCTTATCAATGTATGAATTAATGACAACAGATATTTTTTAATCAAGAAGAGACTGGAATGCATAGAAAGAAGAAAGACAGAAAAGGAGCTGGAAAGGCTGAATGGGGAGACAAAACATGAAAGAAGAGAAGTCTCATACAAGTAGCACAATAACTTCCCAACAGGTTCCCTGCAAGTCATTATCCTTGCACAAATGTTAGGAAAGAGACTTACTGCTTATAGTGAAAAGCAATCTCTGCTATTGATTTCCTTCTCTGGCGATACACCTGGTCAGAGTAGCCCTGTGGGGACAAATAGGAACAGAAACAGAAATTTTAAGCAGTTACTAAAATTTCTCACCCAGGAAAGTTCATCACTGGCGGAAGAGATGTCTGTTAACGTGGCAATGGCACTCCAGTTTCCTGATCAGTGGCACTAATAGATATTCTCAGCTCCCTGCTTCTGTGGGAAGGCTCAGAAGTTCAACATGAGGAAGTCCCCACACAGAATAACTCACCGGGTGATCCAGATCCAAGTCAGGGTCAAACTTGGTGACCAAATGGTGGCACTTGTCCAGTTCACAGATTTTTCTGGGAAACCAGTGAACTGTGGGGAGAGAGAAAGTGACAGTCTGTCTGTGGAAGTGAAGATGGAACATTTCCTAATGAGAAGGGGTTGTGGGGCTGAATAAGATACAACTGACCTGGTGCAGCAACTAGACACACACAACAAAGAGCACATGGCACAGCTACTTCCAGGCAGTAGTTTCACAATCTCAATGCTCTTGTCCTAGAGTCATGTCTCATGCCATGATCTGCATTTCATTACTTCCCTGCCCATCTCTCAGCAGAGTATTTTGTGACAAAAGTAAAGATGAAAAATTTATTTTACTGAAAGATTTACATTAAAAAACTAACCCAGATATCCTGCTGGTCATAGATTTCTAGGGATCTCTAGGTATATTTTACAATCAGAATCATCCTATCTTCGGAACAGGATGACATGGGAAGTGTCTTGTAGATTAGTGCAGGGTCTGTACAGAGGTCCTGACATGTAAGTATGGAACTACTTTGCATTTATAAAATGCTGGAGTAGGGAGAGCTCATGAGGAGAGATGTGAGCAGAACACGAAATTCAGTCTCCTATTTCTGTTTTTTCAATGTGTTAACCAGAAGAATGGGCTATGAACAATGGGGTCTATTGAGAAATGGGCAAGGAGAGAAGTGACTTTCAGAATTCAGGTGTCCCGATGCAGTCTTTTCTGGTTGGCTCAAATTCAGCATAAAGAAGCCCTTTCCCTTTACTGGGAATAACAAAGTCTCCACCCTGTTTCTACAGGGAGAGCTCAGCCTCTCCGCACAAGCGAAGAAGTTTGTAAGTTCCTTACATTTGTCTTCCTTAGTGGTCCTCACATCTTCTGCTACCCTCTTGATGGAGCTAATGAAAGTGTTGAGGTCAGAGCTGTGGACTTCACAGCGCACAAAGTATTCCAGTTCAGCGGTCCCTTCACGGGGTTTTCGGCTAAGCCTGGTCTCCAGGTGGTGAATTTTAGCTTCAAATGTCTTTTGAGACATGGAAAGGAAGAAAGAAAATATTAAGCAACATTTGAAACTCTTGCTGGTACTACCCAAAGATGTCCATATGGATACATTGAATCACGGAACAGTTTGGGTTGGAAGGAACCTTAGAGATCATCTCGTTACTACTCTCCTGCCATGGACAGGGACAACTTTCACCAGTCCAGATTGCTCAGAGCTCCATCCAGCCTGGTCTTGAACACTTCCAGGGATGGGGCATCCATAGCTTCTCTGGGCAACCTGTTCCAGTGCCTCACCACCCTCACGGTAAACAACTTTACCTATCTAAACCTGATTTCTCTAATTTTGAAGACATTTCCCCTTGTCCTGGTACTAAATGTTCTTGTAAATAGTCTCTCTCCATCTTTTCTGTAGACCCTCTTCAGTTACTATAAGGCTGTAATTAGGTCACCCCGAAGGCTTTTTTTTTCCCCCAGAATTTCCTCCTGACGTTTTCATCGTGTCCACCCTTTCTCCCATACAAACACATTTACCCATTGATTCCACAGTTTTCCCTTCTGCACAAACACCGGGGCTGGTCAATAACTACCTACAGAAGACTTCCAGACTGGCAAAGAGAGGCAGCTGATGTGGCGGAGTGCCGCAGCTCACAGCCCCCTTTCGTTTCCCCTCCCAGCCACAGCCGGGGTGTGTTGTGTCGGGGTGTGTTGTGTCGGGGTGTGTTGTATTGTGCCGGGGTGTGTTGTGTTGTGCCGGGGTGTGTTGTGTCGGGCTGTGTTGTGGTGTGCCGGGGTGTGTTGTGTTGGGGTGTGTTGTGCCGGGGTGTGTTGTGTCCGGGTGTGTTGTGTTGTGCCGGGGTGTGTGGTGCCGGGGTGTGTTGTGTCCGGGTGTGTTGTG
>VZRZ01003773.1:535473-601242 GCA_013398175.1 Climacteris rufus | reverse complement strand
GGGGTGTGTTGTGTCGGGCTGTGTTGTGTTGTGCCGGGGTGTGTTGTGTCCGGGGTGTGTTGTGCCCGGGTGAGGGGCTGCGGGGTCCCGCGGGGCGGGCGCTGCCCGGGCGGGCCGGAGGAGCGGCGCTGGCCGTGGTGCTGAACGGCGGCGCTGCCACTGCCCGCCCGCACCAGCCTCGGTCTGGGCTCCCCATCGGAACTGGTGTCCTTTGGGATCGCTATCGGAACTGATCTCCTCCATGCAATAAGGAGACAAAATGCTGTCTGTAGTCTTCCAAAGGGGCCTGGTGGATTTGTGGATATTGTCTTTAGCTCAGTGAAACCTGGCAGCACAAGTCTAAGTCCCCAGGCAATGACCCAACCTTTCCAAAGTTCCCGCAAGATCTTTGATAGAGGAAGGGACATGATTCCTTTTGTTAATCAGAGGCAAAAAGATGAGAAGGAGCAGATGCGATGCCACAGGTAAATTAAATTTAGGACTGTGTTTTTTAATGTACCTACCAACTTCAGTATTACATTGTCCCCTCAACAATCGATACCTTTGCATTAATCTGACAGACATTATTGCATTACCTATGCTTCAGCTGCATATAACACATAGAGAAGAGTGAAACCAGCTTCCCTGCAGCCTGGTTCATGATGAGGCAAATGTCATTATGCCCGTCTGCTTTCATATCTTGTACCTGCATTGCCAGAGGGATCTGGGAAATGAATCTTCCTCTGTTGGGACTTGACATGCTTGCCTTTTTATTATATTTAAAGCTCCCTCTGTGACAAGCTCAAAGGGCTTTTTCGCTCCAGGAAGAAACAAACAATATTTGAACAAAAGCTGCCACAGTTTCTCGCTTGATGTTTTGAAAATAGTTTAAATTACAGAGTTTAAATGTAGTATAACGTAAAAGCTTCCAAGTACAAGAGCCTACACATCTATGTTGCATACCCTGAGCAGCCTGTTGAATGTTACTCTGATGGATTTGTCATGCTTTATCTGGCATCTGTGCACTTCTGGTAAGGAGACCCCAATCATGACAACACATGGGTTTTGATGGAAAAGTTTGTCAAAGAGATTATTTCAGTCTTGAGACAAAAACCATACGTTGCCCAGAAAAAAGCTTTTCTTTCAACAGTCCTCTTAGAGGAGATGCAAGATGTTTTGTAATTGCTGAAGACCTTAAACATTTTTAATAAGATTATCGGAGATAATATTAAATGGGCAATGAATAACTAGAATGCCCTACAATTTCAGGGAAATACTTATCCCCTAAACACACTTTTTGTATATTTACAGTTTTTAAGTAGTGGATTTACTGCATAGCCCTGAACAACCTGCTGTGACTGAACCTGGGCTAGACCTCCAGAGGCCCCTTACAAGCCACGTGACTGATTAACAGGAACAAATTGTCCTCTCCTCTCACTGCTGTAGTCAATGAAATTAAACTACCGTAGATAAAACCCATCTCAGAACCTCAGTTTGCAAAACACTTTTGAATCATTCTGGATGAAAACACACTACATGAAAGCAAGCTGTCATGCTTTGATTACTGTTTAAGCAGGCAGCACTTATCTGAGTGTTTCCATTCATGGCACCGAGATTCCAGGTAATGCAACATTTAAAGGCTCAGTTACCAGAGTTGCTTGGTAATTAAGGCATATACAGGATGCTTCTCTGAAGGGAAACAACAGAGCCTTTAACAGGTGAATCAAAATAATCCCTGAGGTAGAGAGGTGATTTTGAAATCAATATACCAGTTTTAAACCCAGGGTGAAGTTGTTCCTGTAACTATTTGACCAAGGACCAGTGTGGTAATGGCATTCAGAGACTGTCAAAGCCTTGACCCACAAGTAAGGTGAGTTTGGTTTGTAGACAGGCAGGGCACAGCTTGCTTTGAAGGTGGGCTCAGAGCCCTGCACCTGAAGTGCTGAGCAGTGGAGAGGGCTGTCAGAGTACGCTACAAACCATAGGACTGGATGTGTGAAACTCTGCAGCTGGATCCAATAATAATCACAATTAATCTCAGATTTTAACAACACTACAAGGCAGAGGTGTGCCTCCTTCTTAGTGATGGCAAGCAAGGGCACACTGGGGCATAAGCTAAGTATGAATGTGGGGACATCAGCCAATTAACTGATAATTTCCAGTATGAAGATCTAGTCTGAGTCTTCTTTATTACACTCAAGTGATGCTTCTCACAGAGCAGTCATGAAACCTGAAGTGTGTCCCTTCAGTGCCATACAACAGGTTAGGTACTCACCTCAAATACCTTAAGTACACGGGACAGTGGTGAAGTCTTGGATCCCTTGAGCATGAAGAAGAGGTTCAGCATGGCTCTGCCATCCTTCTCCTCGAATACAATGGTCTCTGTAGACTCAGCAGCATCAGTGGCTGCAGCTGCAGCCTCTCTTTCCTTCCTGGCATCTTCAATGAGGCTTTGACGTCTTCCAATGAACCGTGGAGACTGAAGGCAGAACAGAAATAAATAACACTGCTGATAGAGCTCTAGGGGAGATCAGAGGCATTCCCAGTAGCTGGATGAGATGTGACTGATGTCTCAGCAGAGGAAGCAAGGAAAGGTTGGACTGACTTGCCTGGCTTCATAGAGTAAAATCCGCTGATGAGGACTGAGGTTTTAGAATTCAACTTTCAGAAATGTGGAGCTTTAGGAAAAAAACTGTGTAAAATATCTTTTTTGCATGACTGGAGAGTGGGCTTCTCTCCTCACCTTCCTTAGCAACAGTTTTCAATATACTCCAAAAAACAAAACTCAGAAACAATCTTATGCCATTTTCAGGTGTACAATAAACTCAAGTAGAGAGGCATTAGATAAACCTAAAGTAATCTGAGAAAAGATACTTTGTGAAGGACAGCTGAAGCCTACAGCTATGGTCTGGCCAGGAAACATGAACTGTTTGCAGGTGTATTAGCAGGGAAGCTTAGTAAAACTGCTCCCAGGATCTGCTATTTTCTTTTGACATTAAGTGGATGCTTGCCCACTGAAGTGTAATTGAAACTGCAACCATATACCCCAGAAAATAAATTCCTCCCACTCATCTGTAGATTTGTTTTGTTCCAACAAACTCCTGCAGATTTTTGCTACTTGGAATTCAACCTAAAATACTGCAATTCTGTGCCTAAAGTCATGTTGGGACACCTGCTTATATTTATAGTGAACTACAAACTACTTCAATCATTGCTGTTTCTTTTGTTATACAAATAGCTCATAAACCAACTTACTTGTTCTCGGTCTTTTTACCTCCAGGTTTCCGTTTAGAGGCAGCTCAGCTGTTTCCAATTTTCTGTGTTCAATATCCCAAACAGATGAGAAACTCCTGGAAGTTGCTAAAAGAAACCTGAGGCAGCAGAATGGGACTGGCTGCAGTTTTCCCTCTGAGTGCAGTGAAAGTATTTAGAAAAGAAAGAGATAAGCAGTGCTTTCCCTACCTTGTGAAAATTTAGAGAGTGTTTTCCTTCTAAAAAGACATCCTGATTGACTACTAAGCTTATTTTCTTTCTAATTTTCAAAGCCCACTATCAGAAACTAATGTTTCCTGGGAAAATCCTCCTGGATGCTTTAGCGATGTAAAGCTGACATTTTAAATACAGCCTCAAAAACGCAGTACATCAAGGCAGCAGCCCACACACCTCTACCTGGTCCTTTCTCAGTAAAGATATACCTTGAAATTACATTTGCTGATCCGCCCGTTATTCCTCATGGCACAGAAAACACCTTCTAACAAATAAGTGTGTATTGCCGCTTCTCTGAATTGGTGGTATTCATGCCCAAAGACAGCATATCTGAAAATATGACCTCAGACACAATTTTTAAAATCTTGTGGCATGTGCTCAGCTTTAGTGTGTGATTTACATCACTACAGTGTTTAAAGCTAAGCTGGTGTTTACTTTGAAGTGCCTGCAATAAGCAGGGCAAACAGCTCTGTGCCAGCCACAGAAAATGAGCTCCATAGCCATCCCAAACCAGGCAGTGCTTTGCCTAAGAATGCTTTGTCACACAGGAGGTGCAGCAGGATTTTACTTCTGGGTTGGAGAAGAGAAGAGAAGAGAAGAGAAGAGAAGAGAAGAGAAGAGAAGAGAAGAGAAGAGAAGAGAAGAGAAGAGAAGAGAAGAGAAGAGAAGAGAAGAGAAGAGAAGAGAAGAGAAGAGAAGAGAAGAGAAGAGAAGAGAAGAGAAGAGGAAGAAAATTAGAACCCCACATTTAGGCTGTAAACCAGGTTAAAATCCAGCTGGATGGAGTTTAAAAGGCCAGACTTGGGTATCTGGAAAGCTGCACCAGGAGAGGCAGCCTTGACCAGTCAGACGTGCAGGGACTGGGTGGCCCCTGGCAGTCAGGAGTAGGGGCTTTGGTCCCTATCAAAGGGTCCTGGAAGTTCCTTACCTCCATGAGGGCATGGTTTAGGTGGTAAATTAAAAAAAAAAAAAAAGAAAACCAAAATACAAACAAACCACCAGAAAAAGGCTGAATTTTGCTTGGGAGAAGAAAGCTGGGAGAAGTCTGCCTGCTTGCTACCTCCTCTGCCAGATGAAGGCTGCCAGGCTGCACGCTCCCCATCTCAGTGCCCTCAACTCTGCCCCTCACATTTGCACTCATTGGGGCATTATCTCCTTGTGCTGGAAATTAGGAATGCGGCATATATAACAGCCAAACGGATCTCACGATAAATGCCTTCCTTTCAATCGAAGGCATCATTATAAAGTATTTCTGAATTGCCTTGCAGACAAGCTCCCTGAGTGCATATCTGGCTACAGTGAGAACTGTAATTTGATTTTGCAAAGCGTTTATTTGCCTAACTGGGGCCTGACTCATTCGCCTCTTCTGAAGGTTAGTTTGCACCTCTTAGGAAGTGTTTGTTCATTTTTCCTTCTTTGAATTTGCTGCAACTCACAGTGCCCAGCCTGAGAGATGTTATTAAAAATATTGTGTTCTGAGTTACTTTGTTGTTTGTGGGTTTTTTTCCCACTGGCTCATTATTTGCAGCAAGCAGGAAAGATTGTAAACACTGTTTTCTTCCCTGCAAGGTGGGGATGATAACATCCCACCCCTTCTTCCCTGAGTGCTCTTTCCTGCTGCTTTGGCTCCAATGGCTGTCTCCTGCCTGGCTCTGTAACCAATCCCTGCTCCAGGAATAGTCCCGGGGTCTCTTGCAAAATCTATTAGCAGCAGAAAAACTTAATACATAACAAGAGATTTCTCCACAGTGTGAGTCTGATATTTGGCTGGCCCAGCTGACATGTAAAATACCTGCTAGTGTAGACAAGTTCTGGAATTGCAAAGGTCTGTTTTTTCCACCCAGTTTCCCCTGGCAAGGGAACACCTCAGACCTGCTGGAGGTGGTGTGATGGTGGGCAAGTGCTGTGTGACTGATCACCCATGGCCACACTGACAACATGAGGGTCAGGGACACACAATGTCACATACAAACGCAGAGTCATGCCTCTTGCCTGGTAGAAGCCAGAAAAATAAGTGACAGGGTTGTGGAGATCTTCAGTGCTAGGTGAGAGCAAAGGGAAAAGCTTTTCATGCATCTCACTCTTAAAGAGATTTTCACTGGGTAAAGTTTTAATTTTAGTTGGTTTTCTTTCTTGAAAATTCCCATTCAAATGAGGAACACAAACACAGTCTGAGGTTTTATGTACCCCCCAAGGCTGGAGGAGCTCACTCCAAGCAGGTTGCTACACTCTTGTCAGCCCACCTGATGAACCTGAATTCCTCTGGCCCCAATGTTCAGTGGCCCATTTTCCACAAAACACAGAGCAGCACACCAGAGAGTGTAATAATCAAACACTCTTCACTTGTCCAGACTGTGAAAATCTCAAATACTGGTTTTACAAGCTGCCTGGAAAACACCGGGTTTTCAAGAACCACTTAAGTGTTCATTATTTTGCTGGAATGAAAATGACTGTGTGAGAGGGAAGCCTTCCCTGACTTCCATTTATTAGCGAAAGCAAGCTTACCTCCTTGATTCCTAAATGTTTCCCTTCCTTTCTAGCAATCTCCACTCTCCAAAACACCTTTCTGCCAATGTAGTGGCTGATTTTAGCAAGACAGTGCATTGTACAGGGTTAAGAGGAGAGTGGGCGAAAAAGGCAGCAGGTATAAGGGAAGGAAATGGGGAACTCTATAACTGACCTGCTGTAGCCACGCTGCAGACATCTGCCAAAAACATCTGCTACCTAACCCGTCTCTGTTCCTCAGTTTCCTCCTGAGAAGCATCCCAAGGGAGTCCCCTCCTGGTGCACCTGTTGCCAGGGGCTGCGCTGGCTCCTGCAAACTGTCCCACAGGACTGTCCCATGCTGGGAGTCTTCAGGCTCATCCTGCCTGCCAAGGCTTTGGGATTAGGAGGTGAAACATCCCTGTTCTTACAGCCAGTCCAATGGGTTGGCCAGGTTTGGCTTTGTAAAGGCACTTGACAGCTCAGAGGGAAGCTTTCCTCTCCTTTTCCTGACACATTCAGACCTGATGTGTGCAGAAGCATTCTCTGGGCTAAACACAGGGCTAAGACCCTATCAGGGAGGACTGGGAACAGAAATGAGGGAAAGATGTTCTCGAAGATAAACTGTGGGCACAGCAGCAATGAAAAAACTAGTTAAACTGCCCGTGCCTTGTGTGCTGTCTGAGATTACAGCCCCACTTTTTTATTATGATAGAACAGGTGAAATCTCTCCAGTTTAATGCCTTGAAACCAGAAGTTCATTAAGCTCTTCAAATTGCCTTTCAAAGGGGAATTCCTTGCTATTCTTGCCTTAGGTCTATGGGTTTTTCAACTTACTTTTGGTTGAGGTGGTGGGGGTTGCAGTAGTTCAAGTTTTACCCCCTTAAATGTTTTCATTTCACATGTATCAGTATGTAGAGAGCACTGGTGGAGTAGTTTCCCTTTGCCAGCCTAGAGCCCAGAGGTGCCCATGTCAGGTAACTCTCACCAAGGCAGTGTTGGTCCATCTATCCCTGCCTGCCTCTGCCCATAGCTACGGGAGAGGCTGTGGGTTTTGGAGGGGGAGGGAAAGAAGTGGGGTAGGGTTGTCTTACCATGATGGCCTCAGCTTGCTTGGAGTCCAGCTCTGACACCGCCCTGCGGAAGCCTTTGGCTGCAGAGGTGGAGATGTTCGGGGTTGGCATCTTTGCTCTTCCACGAGCTCTGCTGTCTGATTTCCAGCTCCTTGCCAGCTTTTTATAGGGCAGGGCTGACGTCAAAGACTCTTTCAAATCTTCTCTTCCCCTGCCACCTCCCCATCACCACCTCCCTCCTTTCTCCCCCTCGGGCTGAGAGGAGGAGGGGATGTGAAGGAGAGAAACGTGTCTGTCCCATTAAATCTAATCGCTACAAAGATTGCAGACACCCTGCCTTCGCAGACCAGACAATCCCCCACCTGTTTGCCTGCATCCAAAAGATTTCTATTCTAATTTACCCTTCCTCTCCTTCCTACACCCCCCCAGTTCTGGATGGAGTTCATTCTCATTACATGTTTCAGTCCAAGATATTTGCTTCCCCAGCTGGGGAGTTGCATGAAAGGATTTTGATCTGTGAAAGGATGAAATAAAAGGGAGAGATTTAGCCCTCTCCAGCCTTTTCCCCCCCTTGTTTGCCTTGTCATGGAGGCAGTAAAGTAATAGGAAAATAACACTGATTCCCCCAAGGCAGCTGTGGGACTGGAAACTGTTCTCATGTATGCACCTCCCGATGCCCAGCTACTGGCAGCACTGTGCATTTCAGGGCTCCCCCATCACCTCAGATCTTGATTTGTCCATGTCAGGCTGAGGGAGGGCAGTATCCCTGCATCCTCAGAGGTGAAAAAGGCTTTAAGGGAAATAACCTGGAAAAACCCTCTCAGTCCTGCCTTCGTAAGGGCTTTGTTCTTCTTGCACTCATTCCTAAGAGACCAAATACCTGACTACATCTGGGGCTGTGACACTGGGTGGCAGATTGCACTCATCCCAGGGTCTCTGCTTTGCTGCAAGTAAAACCAATGTTGTTCTCTGGTTAAGTTTGCAGCATCTGTCCCACTCGAACCCGTGCTATGGGAATGCATGGCCATGCGTTGTGTGAGCCACCACCACCCTGGTGATAGGCCACTGACTGGCACAAATCCCTGTGGCAGGGAAGCTGGTGGCATCTCACCAGCTGACTGCCTGAGAGCTCACCCTCGACCTTGCTGACCACAGCACTGACATCTGTTAGCTTAGGTTTGGTGGCTTGGCCTTCACATGGCAGGACAGCTGAGTCTGTGCCAGCATGCCAATGATTTTTGCAGTGCCAAAAGCTCTGGAGGATCAACAACCCATTGACCTCCTTGAGGATGCAAAGCTGTTGATGTTTGCCAAACACCAGGGAGCAGGCAGCATGACCAACACTGCCAGCTCCACCAAGGCAGCTTGGGAAGCTAGTTGGTAGAAGTTGAAGCTGAAATAAGAAGTTGGCAGCAGCTAAAGATTGGGGCAGTAGTGAGACAAAATTTATCTTAAGTCATGTGGAGCGTCTTCTCTTATTGAAGGTGCTGAGGGCACTCTGCTGTTCAGTACAGTGGAAATCAGAGGAAGTAGTTAAGCAGCCATCAGGGCTCCTCTCTCCTCAGCCTCTGTGTACTCCCGTGTGGTATCACCTCACACAATGAGAACAGACCCTGCTTTTTCTTTAATTTCCTCCCTAATCCCCTCTGAGTCTCCTAAACTGTCTGTTTGTTCTTTGTTAAACCCTGGATGCTCAAAACACAAGATAAACCCCCTCTCCCCCAAACTGATGGAGAGTGATGCTGCCTGGTGTTGCAAGATTTACTCAGAAAACATTTTGGGGGCAGGTTCCAAGACACCCCATTGTCCAGAAAAAGGTCAAGGAGCAGCATTGCAGGCTCAGTCACCTGCTGGCTGCTGTGGTGGCTTTGGGGACCATCTTACGGGGGATACAAATTAGGACAATCCTATGGTTGATTTATTTTTTTACTGCTGTCTAAGGTGAATCATAGTTGCTGGTTGCAGGGATGTTGGGAACACAGCTCTGAGATGCCGGCACTCAGTCCCACACTGCTGCCTTACCCAGGTGTCCTGGCCACGTTCACTGTCGCTTCATCTTTTCAGAACCTGTTAGAGATCATTTTTTTCCAGCGGGTGCACAGAGCAGATCTTCAGTATTGCTGCCCACTGACACCAAGAGACTGTAGTCATCCCTTGAGTGATATCTGTCTTTGACAGCCAGGCTCCCAGATTTGGTCAGGAACTGATTGCATACTGGGTAGACAAAACACAGGGATTTGTAGGTCAGCAATCATTCTAAATACAGCCCAGCTCCTGCTGAAGTTAATCTTTCCATGAAACATTAGAAGAATAAGATCTCATGCAGTTTGCCACCCATGGTCTATCATGTTTCCATGTCCTGTCCTGACTTTTTTGAAGCAAGGCTTTCTCAAGAATCTCATAGACAGGACTTTCAAACAGTATGCTGATCATTCCCATGCTGGAACATTTCTGGTTTACCCCAATCATTGGTACAGAGTGTGAAGAGGGATGCTCTTCCCTGTGCCAGAGAAGTGAATCACAGCAATTCATCCTGGATTTTACCTCACAAGAGATCTAGTCCGCTCCAGAGACCAAGAGGAAAAATTCTTGGATTTTTTTTTGTGGGTTTTTATCTTCAGTACCCTCTCTTATACTGGGGGAATTAAAGACAAGCAGTAAGTCAGTAGACAATCACAAACAGCTCATTCAAACAAGGAGGTGTCTGTCCTGGGTTTCACCACTGTCTTGCCTTAGGAAGATTGAATCCATTCTGCTGTTAGTGCTTCCTAGTATGAAGAAAGTAGACCTCTTATGGAAATATATGAGTTAAAAGCAAACTAAGATCATGTTGGTCATCTGAAGATAATCTATGAAGAATTGAAGGAAAAAGAATCCTCTCCAAAAGAGGCCACTACACTAAAGTTTACATATCTTTCATGGTAGGCACCAGCGAAGAGACCTCAGTGAAGATCCTGTAACTCCATTAATGCCAGTAAAGTTAACATATAAAGACAGCAAAGGACACAGTTCTTGCAGACGTTGCCTAATTGCTTTGCTAAGGAAGTTTTCTATGCCATTTCATGCAGTGCGGGTATTACAGTCTGGGATGAAGCTGCAAAGGTATTAAGGATGAAAAGCTGTGGTTAGGCTAAGTACTCCAGAGATGTTTGGTTAAAACTATTCAGAGACTTTGCTAGTGTAACACACTTTTAAAAAGAAGAGTTGTCAATGAAAGGCCTTGCCAAGACTGGGACAACTTCATTGGGATTTCATTTGTAAAGGAAAAAGGGACTTGGGTAGGAGGAGAGTTACAAGAATTGCATTTGGATATATTTACCAAACAAAGTTTTAACTGTGGATGAACTCTTCTGGATTGCACTACCTTTAAAATAGCATGAAAAATATGGAATAATTTCAGCATTTTTTGTTTGAAGTTTTCAGTTCAATTAAAGAACAAAGACAAAATTCAAAGTAATTGATTAATTTAATCCCTTTTCTTTCATGCTGTTTTTTTACCTTAAAGTCAAGAAGATAAATCATTTTGCTAGACCTATTATTTTTGGTAACTGACTTAGTTTACAGTTCTCTTTAGAGGAGTATCTACCAGGAATGATAAACTTAAAATCAGCCATCAAAGCAAATGCCAGTTATCCAAATCTGTAATAAATTTGCTGAGAGGATAGCCTTAAAATGTCAGTTCATGTAAAGAATTGAGAAAATTGGCAAAATAATAAATATGGGAACAGAACAAGCCACTCAGCCTTCCTGCAGGCTGTAACATATTCAAAGATCACATATGAAAGCTTTTCTGACAAACAGAGGCTTTAAAATAGAACCAGGCTAATTTTCGATATTATTGTATTACTAGATGGAATTTCTTTGAACCTCTTTTCCGTTTTCCTTTTGTCTCATTACATGTTGTTACTTCCCTTATGAAATCCAGTACTTTAGTTAAGCTCATCAGTTCTACGTAGTTATCTCAACCCAAAGCCCTTGATTTTTAATCCGTCGTCTTCATACTGTTAACAAATTAGGCATACAACTCTTTTCTTCTTTAAGCCCTGCTAATCTGCCACCCCCATCCCTGTCTGGTTATCAGAGTCCTGCATTGTATGGAAATGCTCTCCAGCATGAAGGGTCCACATAGCCAAAGTCCTGCTTTCCATGCAATCAAGGACAAAACTTCCAGATTGCCATGAGGGATGGTAAGAATCTCTTTCTCTGATAAAAGTGGAAAATCAGGTTGGTTCTCCTGTTCTGGAGGAGCTGACAGAGGAGGTGAGCTGGGATGTAACATGTGGCAGCAGGTCCTACTTTTGGGCAGGAAGGTGGGTGGATGTCCTTCAGAGCAATTATCAGCATAGCTGCAGAAGGATGGGCATTACTTTTTCCCAAACAGTCCAGTGCAAAGCTGTTCAATGCATTTTCCACCTGTGTCCTTCGCAGGCAGATTCCCAAATTTTTTGAGATTACCCACAACTTGGTCTTTTTTCATCTCTACAAACCACCTGCTTGGGTCCATGTTTACGTTCTGCTGATATCAGACATGACTTCTGGGAGGTGTAAGCTTGTTTGGTTAAACCAAGCCAGGCTTGTCTCTGCTTTTGTCATGTTTGACTAATTACCAGATTTGCTAATAGGGAAGAGGAGCCTTTAGGAAGCTTTGCAAAGGAAATACAACAGATGGATGGGTCTTCATCACTGCTTTGTTTCTCATACTCCAGGCACATGACCACCCTTGAATGTGTGTGGGTGCCATGTGTATCCAGCTGTGTGTTTTAAGGGATTAATCTGACATAAAGCAGAAACACAAACACGGTTGGACACTGTCTCGCTGAACTAGCCCCCAGACAGAAAAGCCCACAAAGTGGGATGCTCTTCCCTCAAGGGTGAAGCAGACCCAAAAACAATCCAGAAATGGCATTAAGGTGCAAAGTACTGCTGGTGCTCTGGAGGCTCATTTCACCTGCCACCGGATGCAGAGTTGATGGTGCAGAGATAAAAGCAAGATATTAATGTCTTTGGCTGTGGTCAGTCTGTGCATTACAATAATCACCATTCCTGAGCACCTCGGGTATGGGGATCAAGGGAAAACTCCACCTGCCAAATTAGCATCCCTTATTGTGGGAATTTGGAGAGATCTCCATGAAACTGCCTGTAGTCTTGATGCCAGTGCCAGCGCGACGCAGTGGCAAAGGTACTTGGCAAAGGTGGGGGTCTTTCTGGAGGCCCAGGGAGCTGCAGGGACAGGGTTTGTGCTGAGGGACTGCTCCACCAAAGCCCAAAGACAGGGACAGTGTATTCTGATGTGAGGGTGAGCTGCCATCTCCCACCACAACCAAGGCAACCCTGACAGCCATGAGGGGTACCCAGGGCCCCTCGCTGTTTTTTCTTCCTCCTACTCTCTCTCCCTCTTCCCCTCCACAGCATGAATAATTACAGTCTGCTGTAATTTTGAAGCAATTATAGGGGGTTAGCCAGCTCCATCAAGATATGTTTTTTCCTCTTCTCTCACAGCTCCGTTCAACATCCCCAAGTGCCACAAAAGAGTTTAATAACCTATAATGACACCTCAGGCCTCCACATCATCGCAGCCACCCTAAGACTGGGGCAGCATCAGGAGGAAAAAAAAAAAAGGAGATAATTAAAATCCTCATCTCTCTCTTAACTTTGCAGCCTCCTGTTATCTAAAAAACATGGATTTCTGTGCTCATGCTCTCCCACAACTGATGAGCCCCGGGAAAGGGGGGCTGCAAGCAGCAGAGATGTGCTGACTCTCCAGTCAGGGCAGCAAGATGTTTTGTGCCACCCTGGGAGAAAGTTCTGCCATTCCCTCCACTGCAGAGACAACCACTGGGACATGGGGAGTCTCTGTACAGGGATTGTTCTTCCAAAGAGAAATCAAAAGTGCTGGCTATGTTAAAGAAGAAAAAAGCAGAACATGCACTTTCCTGGAGAGGATGGAGTAGGGCTATGCAACCTCCTCCAATGGCTTTTTACCTCAGTGTGTGCCAGTGCATTTTTACAGGACAAATCTGCTCCACAGATGCAAACCAATGGCTTAAGCAAAATGCAACATCTGTGTCAAAGATTTCACATTTCAGAAGGTCAGATTAGCCTTCAGCTAAATCTGAGAATATTCCTGTAACCCACAAAAAATGTCCTTCCGCCCCCAGTTTTGAAACATGGAGCTGGCTGTTCTCATAACTGTTTTAATCTCCACATTTAGGTACAAAATTTTGTACTCATGTTGCTCAAATCTTGCCTCAAAACCCATTGAATCTCCACCCACTGGACAACAATAAAAATGGAATTCTGAGAAGCTTTTACAGCAGTCAACTTTTCAAGGAAAATAACCAGATTTCCAGCAAAACAGTTAATTGTTTGGGGAAAGGGTTTTCAACGGGATTGGAGGCTACCTGGATGGAGGGGGAAAACAGCATCTTCCCAGGAACTGAGAATTTAGCCCTGAGTTTTTGGAAGAAAAACCAGCAACAATCCCTCTCTCTTTCAGGAAATGGATCTGGAACAGGCAAGTGAAAATTCAGAAATATTGTATTGATGATTCACCTGCTGCTGCAGAATCCAAAACAACTATCTTGTCTCAGATCAATGGGGAAGCACTTAGGAGCAATTTTCTTGTTGGAAATGCGGGCAGCAAGCAGAGAGTCAGGAGCAGGTGGTGGAATAAAATGCAACATCTCTTGGAACATGTCATTTTGTGGTGTTGTAAAATTAACTGATGACACCTCTGGCCCACTGCATTTCAACTTGAGGACAATTTCTTTAATGAGATTATCAATAGATGTCATCTTTGTGCAGAAAAGTAACTTACCTGTGTTGCAACCTCAAAACATTTGAAACATTATGACAAGAAGATTCAAATGTGCACCGTTAATTCTATTGCCAACAACGAACACAGAAAACAGGGACTGCTTTTCTGACAGCACAGCTCATGGCCGTGGGCAAGGCGTTTGACTCACTGCTTCATTTCCTGCCTTCTGCCACCAGGCTGGTAATTGCTGTGACCTTCAGCTGTGAAGAACCAGTTAATGGTGGGAAAGAGATGCAGAAATTGAAGGAAATACTTGGCTCTTGCATCCTTTCATTCCTCTCACCTGATGTCTGATTGTCCATCAGGTCTTTGGATTGCTGAATACATGCAGAAAAGGGGCTCATGATACTGCTTGCTTTTCTCTGGACCCTTTGAAGTCCCAGCACTAAGAGATTTGCAGTGACCTCAGTCCTCCAATTCTTCCTGTAGATGAAAAGAGAAAGTTAAGGACATGTCCCCATTTTATTGCCAAGTTCATTATGTCCCAGTCCTGCTCTATTCATTCCTGAAAATTGGCTTTGGGGAACTTAGTCTTTTCATGACTGGTGACCATGGTGTCTGGCATGTTTAACCCTGTTGCTCATTCACCCACAGCACAGAGTAAGACAGAATTTATGTAACTTAAAGCAGCATCAGAAAGGAGAAAGACAAGCCTTGGTCAGGGACCCAAAACAAATTCCCATTGCCCTTTCAGGAGGAAACATTTCACTGTGTGTTGGAGCAGTCTGAGCATGGCCAAAGCTGATGACATGGGATCAAAAGGGACTTCGCCCCATGATCACCTGTGACTGAGGACCTGCACTGCAAGGCTGGACAATGCAGCTGGGATGGGTCTTGACCCCATATCTGCCCTTGGTCCCTTCCCCTGAGTGTTGTTTTTCCCTCAGTTTCCTGGCCACCCACCCCTACTGCTATAGGTGTGGAAGAAAATGATGCTAGAAGAAGCCAAGGGTTTTCCATCAGTTCTTTGTCACACTCCTTTTTCATGAACATGTAACTCCTTTGATATAGACATCTTCCTGCCACTCCTCTTACCTGCTTTCTCATCTTCTGTAACAACAACTTCAGGTCAGCAAGGCAGACCAGCAAAATGCAGCTCAGTGCTACTTCCATGTGAACAGAAAATCATCCACTTCTTACCCAGTCAGTTCCCTCTCTCCTCAGGCACTGAAAGGTAAAAAACATCCACCTGTCTAACAAAAGGTCTGATGTGATTTTAGCATTGTGTGTCACACAAAGGGTCTCAGACCTATGGAAATGTCACCATATTGACTTCATACAATAAATCATTCTGTTTATACACAGAAAGATGTTTTGCATGCGGCACTGAATGGATGGGATTTATTACGGAAACACAACGAGTTCTCTACTGGAAATTACCACCACCATTTCACACAAAAGTCAGTGCATTCCTGCTGATTCACATCTGCTCAGGATCTCATCTGTTATTCCTGACAGGTAGTCATCAAGTAAATAAATACGTCGAAAAGAGCATAAGAAAATATTTTCCTCGCCTTTGTAGAGGATGAATGTAAATGTATCATCCATCCATGGCAAGGTTCATTCCACCCAGCAGGCTTAAGAGGATGACTCATCAAAGCCCTGTGTTTCTCTTCTGGATCTTCAAGGTGTATCAACAATGTTTTATTGATTCACAGTCATGGAAAGTAAAGAAAGAAAAGAGTCTGGGATATCTACTAGAACAATATGCCTGGCTTCAGTACTTCTGTCATTAAACTACTGGGATGATGCAATGGAAAAGAGTCTGTGAGATTACTTTTCCTATCCTCCCAAATGGTGGGACGGTCAGCTACACATACAAATCCCTAGGGATCCTTAGAGTCATACAGGTCTTAGTGAAGAAGAGAACAAAAAGATCAATAGTTGAAAGTCAGGCAAAGAAGTAAAGTTCAAGTCAGCAGTAGGACATATATTTTTCATTGTGATGGCAAGCAAGCCAAATGGACATTGGGAATGCCATGTTCCCCTTTGCCTGAAGTGTCCCTATCAGAACAGGTTAGCACCTGAAGGTTGTGTTTGACACAGGACACAGGGTAAGACTAATGGGGATGGCATAGGCCACCTGCTGTGCGGGAGGAGATATGGCTGTGATGCCCCATAGCCACAAAGCACAGAGCTGGAACAGGTGTACCTACTGTCCCCAACCAGGAAGCCCCAGGAAGGCAAGGGGCATCCCCTATCAACACCCACCAGCACAGCAAGGCTGAGGTCCTTCGATCTGGCACCTGGCCACGACTGGTCTCGGAAACCTCACATTTGTCATGAGAAAAACAGGTAAGAATACATCATCCCTGCAGAGAAAGTCTTTAGCATTTCCTTGGGTTTCAGCTAGGAAAATGCATCTCTTTGCACCACTCTAATGTGGTGGAAATTACGTGGTATGAGTGATCATCCTTTCCCCTTCCCCTATTGGTGCTGGCAGTGCTTGCATCAGGAGGTTTAATAATACCTCCACTTATTTAATTTACATCAGGGACGTGCTAGATGGCAACGAGGTAGGGTGGTCCAGGAGGGAAAGCACTACAGAGAAGAGGCTAAAAACTCCCCGGATCTTCACTGTTCTGTCTTCCTTCTCGTATCTACTTCTGAAACATCACCAGAAGCAAATAAATACCTCTATAGGGGGAGGCAGGATGTGATTTTCTCCTCTTTCTCAGATTGCTTTCCTGTCTCTCCTGTGGGTTTGCCTTCCCCCACCTCTCTCTTCCCTTCCTCCCTACCTATGTCTGACCTGAACAGCAGCAGAAGCCTGACCATAGCCTGAAGGGATTTGCCTTGTGCCTTTAGTGGGATGGAGCTTGGTTTCCCTTATCTGTCCCCAGTAGGGCCATGTGTTTTTTCTCTGCTCCCCCTCCCTTCAGATGCATGTTGAGGGCAACAAGAGACAAGGAGTCCTTGTAAGTGCCTTATGATAATTGCAGAGCAGCGACTGCTCTGAAAATCTAAATTCCTCCCTGACATTTCCAGTCTAAAGCTCCCACTGACTCAGCTGCTGCTTGTGATATTTAAACAAGGATTATCTCCTTTTTTATTCTTTTCTTTTTTGATAATGGGATGGCAGAAGGTTAGTTTAACACTTTCCTGTAGTTGGTTTGTCTGTTACAAATCCCATGCTCTTCAGGACTGTAACCAAACTATGCTTCCCAAGTAACTCATTTGGCATAACTGGGGTGATCAAAGGGTCCTGTCATAAAAACATGGATCTTTCCCTGGATTGTCATGTTTTTCAAATTTTTCTTCAGCCTGAGCTTTAGCATACTGGAAAATTTACTGCTTTGGGTGTAAAACAACTCATCCCAGTGACTTCAGCACAACCACACCTGACATCCCTCCAGGTCTCCAAGTATTCCATCTTACAGTAGTTTTCTGTCCACTAGAATAGGCTTCAATTTGTAGGGATGCTGAGTAGCATCTCCATAAAGAAACCTTAGAGAAAGCTCAGGGCACTTTTGGACCCCCGAGAGGCACAAGTGCATCACCACCAGAAGAGAACATGCACTAAGGAGAGCTCTCCATCAGTTCAGAAATTACCTGCCAGGCAAGAGACAGCACAGCCAGTGAGTAGTATCCCATCCAGCCCCCCATTAAAATGTTTCCAAAAGGTGTCCAAAATGCAGAAAGTCACTCCCCCTCATGACAACACTAAAGAGATGCTCAGCCCCAACTCTTGGATCATCCCGAGAAAGCCCTCCATGTCCTAAAGGATGCCCTGAGATACACAGGCTCCGGAAGGCTGCCATGGGGATCTGGGTGTTGTGTGATGCTGAAGCCTCCTCTCCACCACGCAGAAATGGGAACAGGATCAATGTGACTGATAACCCATTATTATGGCACGCACTGAGCCAGAGCAGCCTTGCCAGTGCCCTGCCACTAGCCAGATATTTATTCCTGAAATTGGCTGGGAAACTGGTGAGGATGGAGTGAGGAGAAGCCAAGGGGAGAAGATGAAGTGGCCTAGACTGGGATGCAATACAAGAACTACCTGCAGGACCAATTTCCTTCCCTTGTACCAGGGTCTTGCAAATGACTGAGGAAAATATGAGCAATCCTCTCTGCTTTTCAAAGAGATTAAGGGTTTAGGATATGGTGAGGGGGCTTTCCCACACCCCGTCGTGGAGGTTAGGCTGAAGTGGACAGGACAAATTTAAGCAGTGCAGATATGCTTGAAAGCATGGAAAAGGTGGGCACAGAGCCATGGATTGGACCTGGTAGAGGCTGAGGATGGGAGCCAGGGCCTGCCTTTGCACAAAGTGTCCACAGCACTGGCAGTGGCTGTGGGGAGTGGCAGGGCCCTGATGTCTGCCCACGTTCCCTATCGCAGTGCTGCAGTCAGGCAGAGCAAACATCCCTAAATGGAGCTGTTCCCGCTGCAGTGCCGATAAGCAGCGCAGGCTGGGTGCAGGGACAGCTGCCTGCTTTCCCCCATCTTTCATGACGTAGGGCTGCTTTTCAGCCCTGGCAGTTCCTGGAGAAGGCCTCTATTAAGCCCCTATTTGAACAGAACCAGCACTGTTTGAACTGCATCCCTACTAGGGGAGGACGACACCTCAGGGTGTCTTAAATCAGAAAATGGTGCAGAGCTGGTGTGGCTCCAATGCCCCTTTTGGGTCACCATCCCAGCCTCATCATCCCCCCTTCCAGGGCCAGACCTTTCTCACAGGGCCTCAGGGACGTCATCCAGGTCAGGGGCAATACAGGTCATGCCACACCTGAGATGCGCAGGGCACCCGGTCTCCTTCTCGTGGTTCTCCCTGGCCTGAGCACCTGTTTCCACTCAGGGGGTGTCTCCATGGCAGTTTCAGCTGCCAGGCAGCAGATACTGTGGCTGAAATGCAGCACTGCTCCCTGGTTTACTCCTTGAGGTTAAAACTCCAGAGAATGAGCGTGCTCTTCTCTTCCAACACAGCATGGGGAGCTGGCAGTGGGGTACGGCTGTGCACTGGCTGTGCACAAACTCTCTTCTCCTGGCACTATTGTCCCACCTAGAGAGCAGCAGGCAGACACCAAAGCACAATCAAAGCAGTGAAGCTTAGGAATAGAGAGATAATGGGGGTCTGTGTACAAGGGTGAGACTGGTTTTCCCTAGAATATCCTTCCTAGCTTCTTTTCACAAATTAACATCTCCATCTGGTCCAGACCTATTTGAAAAGCCTTCTGTGCAAGCAGCTCTTAAAGCATGTTTGAAGCTAGTCAGGTGAGAACTGTATTCTCTCTCTCAGGTGTTTAGAACTTCTCTATCAGGGAAATCCATGCTCCATGGTGAAAAACACCTTGTGTGTGGTTCCTGCTGGTCTCTTTTTGGTCACCTCTACAGCCCCAAAAAAGACCAGGGGGACTCCTCATTCCCAGGAAGGGCTTAAAAGCTAGAATCTAAATGAGGTTATCCTCCATTCTTCGGGTTACACACTGGATGTCCAGATGGTCATGGTGTCCTTCCAAAGGACCTTCACAGGCTGAAGAAGTGGTCAGCTTCAGCAAGTGACAGTGCAAAGTCCTGCCCCTGCAGGGGAATAATCCCACGCACCAGCACATACTGGAAGCCAACTGGCTTTGCATAAAAGGCTCTAGGGGTACTGCTGGACCCAGCTGAACCCAGTCCCATGCAGCTGCTCTGCCTAAGAAGGGAACTGGACCAGGCAATCTTGAGATCCCTTCCAATCTCAACCACTCTGTCATTCTGGAACCATCAAGAGAGAGAAAAGAAAAGAAATATAGTAGTGCTTGAAAAAAATCCTCCCCAAAAGCCCACCTGAAAAAATCCCCCCCCCTCCCAAGAAAAAACTAAAAAACCCCGAAACAAAATTAAAGACTGAAAAAAGAGAGTCTCCTTCCCTCTGGTTGGCTAATACACTTTTCAGTTTGCTTGGAAAGCTTTATATAAGGACCACATAGTATTCTTGTTAGTTATATGACACCTCACTATCTTCCTCTGACTGCCATGAGCAAGTGGAGTTACTCCTGGAACAATCACAGGGCTCTATGCTCGGTGCCATCGGGTCCCCCGTGCCCATGGGGCAGTCATGAGCTGTGGAGATGGACTCCTGGCAGGGCCAAGAGAGCACAGAAACAGGCGACTGGTTGCTGCTTGTGACGTGCCTGCTGGCCTGTCATCTCCACCAGCACAGAGTGACTCAGTGCTCCAGGCTGGCCCTGTGCTGAGTCACAGCCAGGGAGCCTTCCCCCACATCCTCCAGCCACTGTTAGCACAGGAGCACTGGGAGAAATGGTGGTTCATGGACTCTTCAGAATATGTCTGTTTTTTGTCATTCGCTGTAAGGGGCTTTGGAGTTCCTAGAACAGGAAGATGATGCATTTCTGTTCAATAGTAGCATGAAAATTCATGGTACTATAATACTCACATCCTTTCTATAAGGTTCTTCTATAATCATGACACCAGGCACTGCTCTGCTCCCTGTCTCCCATAATGGTTGTTCCATCAGGCCTCCAACAGATGCTAAGTAAAACAGGCTGTGTTTCCCAGTGGTACCTCACCATCTGTCATGATCCTTGTTATTCTCCTGTCTCACTGTAGGTGGTAGGATTGACCATGGTCAGTCCCCAGGCTTCTACTCTTGCTAGCAAGTCCTGAAAAGTAGACCAGCTTCTCCCAGAGTCCACATATGTGCAAGACATATATTTCTGCCCACATCACCACGTGCACGGCTGAAAGAAACTCCATTTTTGTCTTTCTTGAGAACTGGTGGCCTGCAGAAGTCTGAACCTGAAATCTCCTTCTGAGCCCCAACTTGCCTTAAAATAGGAACTAAAGCTGGTCTAGAAACCTACTGTGTTTATTTTGCATGCAAATCAGATAAAAAGTCCCATAGCCATCTCCACCCTGCCTTTTAGTCAGTGTTATCAAAACTCCGCTAGGTCTCAAAGAACTGTAATCAGATACGCATCCAGGAGGAAGTGAAATCCAGCCATTCTCCCAGCTCCCCTGACTCACCATCCCCAAAAGGGATTAGTGAAAATTGTTCTTGATGTTGCAAGTTTCTCCTTACCCTTTCTCTGAAGCCTCCCCTCTGCTCCAGGTTGCTGGTGGTCAGCCAGGGGTTGAACTGGGAGGCAGAAAGCTGGAGCTGCTCCCTGGGGCCCTCACGCCAGGAAAGCTCTGCCTAAAAGGGGGGACACATCAAAGGAAGATTGCAAAACTTTGGCAGCACTCAGTCCTGCTCCTCTCCTCCTTCCCACTGACAGATGCTCCTACCAGGACATGTCCATAAAGAAGTGGTTTCCTGAAACTAGAGGGACTTGGAACAGCATTCCTCCTTTCAGTAAACACTCATTTGTTTAGTGGGTGGAGATGGGCATGAGGGAGCCTGAAATGTCATTCCCCTGTTGAATTTCCAGGAAGCCAAGCATTCTGAGTCCAGCTGGATGAACAGGCTCAGCCTGCAGAGGCCTCCTGTCCCTTGTCTGCTTATGACAACATGTTTGCTCACCCTCTTTCTCCCTTGTTTTCACCCTTTTGATGGGATCCTGCTTCACTTCAGGGTGACTGTCAATAATCTCTGGGAATGGGCTTCCGTCTCTCCCTCCCATCAGCCCCACCTCCAGCCCAGGGATGTTTCATGACAGCAGACAGGGAACAACTCCAAAGAGAAGCATGTCACATGGCAGGGCAGGGCTTGCCACCTCCCCTCTCCCTTACTCCACAGTCAAAGCCCAGGGCACCCAAGAAGGTTTCAGTTCAGACACGTGTATTGAAGTGACTGCTCTGGGCCTGATTTTTGGAAAAGCTGGACGCTTAGGCAACTTTTGAAAAATTATCTCTCTGCTGTGAAAAACAGGGCCACAGGCTTCATCTGAAACTGTTTCTAAAAGATCTTAAACGCCCTATTCCTTGTAATGTATTTTTTAAACCTGCTTGTTCCTTTTTTCCCTCTGTTTTTCCTGCTTTTCTTATAACTGGAGACATGGGTCAGTTTTGCTTCAGTGCATTCCTTTTCAGCATTAAATAGTGACCTCCTGAAGTGGATTACGGATGTGCTGGCATTTTGCAGCCTTTTATTAGACAGCAGTCCACTTGTAGATGCTGAAGAGCTCTTAACCATTGCGGCTGTCAGGAGGCAGGGAGAGGCGAGGGAAGGGTAATTGAGGGTTTAAACAGTGCTTGGCTCCGAGACACCTACCATCAAACCCAGCCAGGGCTATTGATTGGTCTCTCAAGTGGTCTGTCTATCCTATTATCACTTTCCTCAGCAATGCACAGGGTATTGAAGAAGTATAGATTTTTGGTTGAGCTTTGTAGAGACACCAGAAGCAGGTGGAATGGGGAGGCACAGGAAAACAGCAAGATGTAATCTCATTATGGGAAAAAGACAGGGTTGCTGCCCCAGTGGAAAGGTAGGTCTTCGAGGCACTATCACCTTGTGGGTAGCAGTGCATGCCAGCTGGTCTGGGACAGTTCCACGGTAAATACCTTTCAAATAACGTAGTCTTAATTGAAAGTACCCCAAATGACAGGCCGAAAGCTTTTCTGTTTGGGGACATGAGAAGTTAAAATGCAAAGAAGAGTTAGTTGTGCAGTATAAAACCACAGAAAACTAGCACAAAGCAAAGCACACTTGGCAAAAAAGAGAATGACATCCTCTCTGGCCAAGACTGTTTGATATCTTAACCATGGGTCTGAAAGGGAATGGTGGTGGCTGATAAACTTTACAGATAGGAATGACCTGGTGGTGCAGTGAATGCTGAGAAATCTGTAGTTTTCTGTGGTTTAAGTTAGTGTATTTTAGGATGGAAAAGATTAAATAAATGATGTGTGCAAGAGAGGGATGATTTGTGCCTGTCTGAGGCTACCAGGATGGCGTTGGCTGTGATGAACAAGTGACTTCCTACCAGGGTGCACATGAGGGCTGCAAAGTCTGGGAGAAGGAGCTGGGGTTGAAAGGTGCCATCCCAGCAGTGAGGAGACCCTCACCAAAATAGTCTTGCTCCTGTGAAATGCTTCCCTGGGGCGGGTGTTCCCATCCTGCTATGAGGACAAGGAGTCTGTGGGAGTAGTTCACTACCTGCTTCGGAGCTCCACCTGGACTCCACACGCTTTGCCCAGATGATGCTGGACAAAGGCAGTGGCACGTTAGTGACAGACGGGGCAGGCACGGCGGGAGGTGTGCCTCAGTATCCCCGCGGCAAGGAGGTCCTTGCTGCTCTGCTGCTGTTTCACCCTCGGGAGGGCAGCTGCGGGCGGTGCGGTCCCGGAGGGTCTCGGTGCTCCGCGGGGCCGTGCGGGGCGGGGCGGGGCGGGGCGGCAGCAGCAGCGCAGTGCGGCGGCAGCGCACCGGGCGGCGCTGCGGGTCCGCCGGCAGCCCCGGCATCCCGCCCTCGCACCCTGCCCTGCTCCCCGGCTCCGAGCAGCTGTGGGCGGCGTGGGGAGTAGCGGAGGGCAGGCAGACCCCCTGCTGCCCCCCGCACCCAGTGACCAGCAGAGGGGAGCGCCTCTGCCAAAAGAGCGACACTCAGTGCAAGGGTCAGGGCAGCCCGAGCGGCAGCATCTGGGTCTCCCCATTTCGGGGCTACAACTGTTCCTGCTGTCAGTGTGAGGGTACAGCTGCGAAGTCTCCCTCTCCAGTCCCAGAGCAGCCCACACCCAAAGGGTCTCATGGTTTGCTGCAAGATATAAAGACGTGACTTTTTTCCTTTGAATGTAAATGCTGCACAAGAGCCATGAAGATGATCAGAGGGCTGGAGCACCTCTTCCATGGAAACAGGCTGAGAGATTTGAGGTCGTTCAGCCTGGAAAAGAGGAAGTTCCAGGGAGACCTAGTGCAGCCGCCCAGTCCCTAAAGGCAAGTCTACAAAAAGTCTGGAGAGGGACTTTTTGCAAGGACATGTAGTGATAGGACAAGGTGGGCAATGGCTTTAGACTGAAAGAGAGCAGGTTTAGCTTAGTTATTAGGAAGCAATTCTTTACTCAGGTTGGTGAGGAACTGAAACAGGTTGCCCAGAGAAGCTATGGGCTCCTCATCCCTGGAAGTGTTCAAGACCAGGTTGGATGGGGCTTTAAACAACTTGATCTAGTGTAGAATGCCCCTGTCCAAGGCAGGAAGATTGGAACTAGTTGATCTTTAAGGCCCCTTCCAACCCAAACTATTCTATGATGCTCTGAAATGTCCTAAGGCACAGCGTGCACTTGCAGAAATATTTTTTCCAGGGACAATAACCCATGGAATGAGGTTCTTACTTGACAAGTGATAGTCTTCTCAAATATAATGCAAAGTACTGGTAACCCTATGGCAGTCTCCCGAGGTTGAAGTGATATTCAGTGTGTGACAATTTGCCCTAAAGTTTCTGAGGAATTTTAATCTGGATTCAGTTTAACCAAAATTTCTACAAAAGCTGGTGCTTTTCTGTCTGCTCCCCATCCAGCTTGTCCAGGCACCCCATGCCATTGCAGGGCTGTTTCTGTTGTTTCTGACCAGTAGAGACCATCAGAGAGATGGGAGCACACAGATGACAAGTTGTTCAAGAAGTTGCTTGGGCAATGATTTACAGCAGTCCCTCCTCTGGGTGCTCGGTGACTCTTCCATTGAAATGGAAGATGGGATTTTTTGCCCTGAATAGATCCCATCGCAGCAGCCTGGCTCCTTCCTCTCCCTTGGGGCAGGTGCCTTTGAGGGACTGAGCCATGACAGGCAGTAGTGCAGGCTTTTAGGGCCTCACATCCACGTCTCAGACATGCCTTAGTCCCTTGTTGCTGTCATAGCAAATTCCCCCAAGTAAGGCTGCTGCTGCTGCTGCTGTTCTGACATTGGTTGAGCACTGCCCTGTGGAGGACGCCAACTACCTTATCCTTGGCCACAGGAGAGCATTCCTGACCAGGGCACATCCCCAAAGGACACATTAGTGACAGCCATGAGCCAAGCCCATGCTACCTCTGTCCTCTCTTGATGTTTCCACTCTCTGAATCCCAAGAAAAAGAAGCCTTTGCCCAGGACATGGATATTCATGGTTTCTGCTCTCTTTGGGACTCTGTGGCTGCAGCAGCTCCCTCTCCCAGCACAGAGGAACTGTGTGGTGCTTTGTAAACACACTGGGCAGATGCAGCTGCCCAAGAGGGCACACTTTTTGCCAGGATGCTGGCTTCAAAGTTTTGGGGTTTTAAAAAGGTACTTCAAAGTTTTCAAGGCTGTCTTAAGGGTTTGGATTTCAATTCCAGCAGTCAAATGCAGCTGCAAACCCATTCTGTCCCACACCATTGTTACCACTGCAGGATGAGAACCTTTCTCACCCACTAATGCATTTCTCAACCCTTGCTACAGTGCCACACACCCCTGTTCCTTGCTGCAGTTTTAGTCTAAGTGCTTGAAGGATTGTAGGAATCCCCACTGCCATTCTGGGCAGGCTGACAGGCAGTCTCACCAGGCTGTGGCAGGCACAGACTGCTTCTCCATCTCTTTGCATTTCTTCTGCTGAGCTATGGGAGGAATGCAGCTCCTCTTGTGAGAAGTGACTTGCAAGTAGGTGAGGTGGGAAGGAAGGAGGGGAATCAAGAAAGGAAAAACTATGCCAAGTTTGCCACAAATGAGAAGGTGTCACAGTCTCTCCTGCCAAGCAGAGGGCCTGTGGGTCCCTTGTCACATACCCAGGAGTGGGGAAAAATTGTTCCCCCTTGGTATCAGCTCCAGCTGATGAAAGTTCATCTCCTCAGAGAGGAGTAACTGAGGGTCACCATCACCTCTCATTCCTCCTGCTCCTGCATCCACTCCTTTCTTTTACCTTTTCTGTGGGGGGGACAAAGAGCTCAGGCATTGAAAAAGAAGAGCCTGGGATCCAAAGACAGTTCATTGCCCTTGCTCTGCTCTTGTTGTATGGGTTTGCACACAGAGTATCTCCATCCCAGCAGTTCTTTCCTCAGATGACCAGAAAGAGATCAGAAAAAACAGGTTTGGAAAGTCTCTGGCGAGCACTGACAAGGTCATCTTATCTGTGACTTATTCTGGAAAGTGGGAATCAGAATTTGAAAGGAGGAATATGTTCATTAAGCTGTGTTCAACAACTGTGTCTTACCAAACTGGCCCTTGTAATCAATCAGGAGTGCAACTGGCACATTTCCAAGTCAGGGAAGATGTACACCACTGGCCTGTTCTATCCCATGTGTTTAGCCATCATTCCCTTTAATACAACCCTCAAAGGCAGATTCTAGGTAGCCTGTAATAATAGGAATAGCATTGATTATGATAATGAAGAGCAAACAGGACCAGTTCACTTCAGAGTTGAAGGGGCAGGCAAAGTTTTCAGGTTCACAGAGAAGATGTGGGGTACACGTAACAGAAGTGGGAAGGCAGCAGAGGCTGAAGTGATGCTCCATGGTGGGGGGGACTGTGTGGCAGTTTGGGGGTCCAGACATTTGTCCCAGCCCTGCTGCTGACCCGAGCATGGATGAGATCCAGCTACATTTTACACAGCCAGATGCATGTGCATCTTGCAGAGCTAGAGGCTAGGATCTGCCACAGGGCAAAGTCCTGTCCCGTGAGGGAGAACATTATTAATCTAATGATCAACCCTGCAAACTCATCCTGGATCTCACAGGAGTTTTGCAGGCAATTGCCTGTAGTAGGTCTCCTGCAGCACCCACACACCTTTCTTATCACCTCTTGCTGCTGTTTATACCTGAGCAACATGCTCGTCCTCGCCATCTGTCCCTGCTCATGGCAGTGCAAGCCATGGACACATGTGGTGAACTGAAACTCAAAGTGTTGTCTTTGCAAGGCTGGGGAGCATTAAATTTCACTGCTGCCGCAGCCAGTGAAGGGGACTTTGACAGGCAGGTGCAAGCAAGACCTCTTGTTTCAGAGGTGTCCCTTGGCAGAGACCACTCTGCAGAGGAGAGCTGAAAAAAGGGGAGGGTGAGTCCAAGGGGAAAGTGAGGGAGGTATCAATGCCACCAAATCTCTCCCGGGCACTGCAGAAGGTCCCTTAAAATTCCTGACAGAGTCCTCTTTCTGCAGCACATAAATGGTGAGCATGGGCATCACTGCTATGCTTCCCACCAGACCCAGATGTGCTTCTCCTGCTTCACTCACAAGTCTCCCTGGGGATTATAAAGCAGTGAGTTGAGAGGTCCTTTGATGCCATGCCAGCCACTAACTTGCAGAAAATATGGGGGCAGCAGGGCCACCTCCTTACCTGCTTTCCATCTCTAAAGAGGCAATTCTTTCACCATTTAAAAATATCTCTTTTTTGCATTTTCCCTGGCACTTGCAGAGTTGCCAGGGAAGCTGAGTGCCACTTCTGGAGATTGCTTAAGCAGATGCTGTGTGTAGAAGTGTCTCCTGAGTCAAAATAGCATCCTGCTTCCTTGCCTCCAGGCTTGTTGGGAAGGGCTTATGCTTCCAGGTAATCTGGAAGACATTTGGGCCGCAAGAATTTCTGCTGGTAATGTGCAGCTTGCACCAGAGAAAACCCAGCTGAAGGAGCACAGGGATACCAGGGGTTGGGTACCTCTCCTGGGGGCTTCTGGTAAGTGCTGCTGACCAAACAGAAAATCGTGTTACTGAACCCAGTCTGGCTTTCACTTCCACACCACCATTCCAATCCTCTGGCCCCCTTCAGAGAGATGATGAGAACAGCAAATAGCTAAGAATATTTTGTTTTTACTTCTCTTGGACCTAGATCTGAACTAAACCAGGAATCACAAGGTGCTTTCCTTGAGGACTGCCATTCTTTTCTTCTCCAACTGCTCTCCCTGCTCCTTTGCAGGGATCTTACTGCAAATGAACTGTAATTGTAGCACCAGCTCCAGCAGCCTGTGAAAGGAAGGCAAAAGGGGGGATGAATTTGTCCTCCAGAAAGGAGAAAAACAACTTAGTGTATCTTTCAGGCTGTAAATGGTTAAGTGTTGGGAGAGCTGGGAAGCAGCTCGAAGAGTTGCCTAGAGAGCAGCACAGGCACAAAATACGATTAAAAGAGCAAAATGACAGCTTGTCACTGGAGGGCTTCAGAAGCTAGAAGAAATTATTTTTAAAAAAGAGTGTATAGATCCATGAGGAAGTTCCCACAATGGCTGGGAGTGAAACCTTGACCCTCTGGCAGATAGGGGTGTTCCCAACTGTTTTCATCTGCATCCTGCTGTTCCCCCTGTTTTCCTCCCTCCTGCTGAATGCAGTGACTGCAGCGGGTGCCCTTCAAAGCACCACAGGGGACAGAGAGCTTTGTGGCTCCTTGGCTGTGCTGAGAAATGACACTTGGAGACAGAAAGAGAAGGGGAAATGTCAGGGTGTCACTCTCCCAGAGTCTGGAGACCCGCCAGCCAGGGGGGAGGACAGGGAGTGGGGGCAGCCTTCTCTGTTTGGCTTTTCCACTGCAAAGGTCGATGAGCAGCTAGGATGCTCAGCCAGTGCATCCCTCACACAAGGATGGACCAGCTGAGCCAAGGGACACCCACACACAGCACCTCCCTTTCTGCCACTCCACCTCTTACTTAAGAAAGAGCATGGAAGGGGATGTCATGGAGTTGTGCTGGAACTGGGAGGGAGACCAGGTCAGTGGTCAACCTCTGGAGCTCCTGTTAGGAGTCCCTGTGGGATTTCCCGCTCAGCTCCCCACGCCTTGAGCACAAAACAGCCCCAGGACCAGGCACACCAGTTACTTTCCTAATGCCATTCACCTTTGCATGTGCACAGGTGGACATATTATGTTTGCTTGTAAAATTGCGTATTAAATCCCATGGAAGGGCTCCTAGCAGTTTTAAAGAAACAAAGGACAGCACGGGTGCTGCTGGAGTGTAACAAGTGTGTCTTGTTTATACTTAGTGGTTACTCCTGTTCCAAAAAGCTGCTTTTTCTACTTCTCCCTCGCATGCAGCACAGGCAGTTCCCGAGCTCCAGGACCTGTGCTAACACCAGCTGTCTGCTTGGATGCTTCTATTCATGGGATGTCTGCTAGAGGGTGTTTTGAACCCCAAAGAGGTCCTTCCCACTACAGCAACTTTAAGCTATGTTGCCCAATGTGTGGTACATTTAATAGCTCACGAGGAACTTTTCCAAGTTCTCCAAAGCTTTTCACATTTTTAAGCAAGAATTTGTTTATTTTGCAGATTACTCTGGGGTTACTGGGGCAGGCACCATGATGGACCCTGCACAGAGGTGCTTTGACACCCAAATTCTGCTTGCTAACCCCACCAGGGCAGCTCTGTACTGTGATGGTGGGTGCTGCAGCCTAATTTTGGGGCTGCCCTCATGTGCTGCAGCACCCACAATGAGGAGGCAAGGGCACAAGCATGGGCCCAGGCAGTGGGGCAGCCAAAAAGCAGTTTTTCTTCCTTTCACCCTCCCTAAACTGCTGGTTGTGCAAGGAACTCAGGGCATGGCAGGGAAGGCATCTTAGGCCCAAGGACAAGAGTTTTCCTCCCTGCCTCCCAGGGCATGTCTTCCCTTCAAGCCTGCAAAACCTCCATCTCACAGTCCCATAGGTTGCCCACAGCATTCCCATGCCAACATACCAGTTGGAGTAATAAACCCCAAATCCACTTGTGTCTTTCAGCTTCCAGCCTCACTTCCACCATGGTGGTGGGAATGGGACAGAGACCTCACCAGCAGCATCTCCACAGCTTTTGGATTTAAGGCTACTGATCTTTGGGTGTGGTTGAGCTGTTCCAGACTGGTGCTCAGGGAGGGGAGCGCAATTTTCCCCCTCGGCTGGTTGGCAGCTGGATACTCAGGAGTTCTCCAACCACTGCATGGATCCTGGCCCTGGGCTGCTCTGATCAGGGTGAGATACAGCCTTGCCTGGGGCAATGCCTTTTCGAGCCTCGCCTGCCAAGGTACAAGCTTCCCAGAGCTCCTGGAGGAGAGGAGAGACGTGGGAGGGGAGAGTGAGTTTGGTTTTCTTCTGACCCAGCTCCAATTTTGGAAAAGTTGTGTCTGCATTTCAAGCCTGAAAGCATCCCCTCCCCTTCTCCGGGGGCCTAGAGTGCCCCTGCATTAACCTCTCCTGTGTGAGGTACCCCCCTAGGTTTTGAAACTTTAATGTCATAACCTGTTTGTCCTGTTTAAAGTGCAGGGTAGGGCTGGGGAGCTGACAGATCCTGAGCAAGCTGTGCCTCCAGCTACCCTGCATCCTGACGTCTCAGCAGGAGAGAAAGAGGGGAATAAATAATCCTTAGAGCTTCTACATTTTTCTGTCTTAGGATGTTTTTTTCCCCCTTCCAAAGAAGCACTGAGATGGCATTTGCGTACAGGTCTCGGCTCTGAGAGCAGCTCAGTGATGTGTTTAGCAGCATGTTCATTTGAGGGGTTTGCCCCCAGACCTCAGCCCACGTGTGAAGGTTGACCCATGATCCCTGAGATGAAAAGGCTCCCTCCTTATCTCCAGAATCCAGCCTGCATCTCTCATCCTGACCCATGTCAGCACCTTCTGCATATGAAGTCGTGGAGTCACAAGTGCTCTGGCATAGCTGCAGCCCAGCTGCTCAGCACAAGCACACCTAGCTGGGCAGAGTCACAGGCCAGCAGCCAGGGCTGGATATTGAAAACGCCCTCCTTGCTCCATCACCTGTCTTTGCAGGCCACTGCCACTGTTCTCCTTCAGACAGACCCCACTAAAGAGCTTACAGTGCGTGGGATGTTGTGCTTGCACAGCCAGCCATCGACGGCAACACAGCAGGTGCACACACATTGCTGCTTTGCTGGAGGGATGCTGAACATTGCTGTTCAGCCAAACACGCCCTGGGAGCACACACTGTTTCCACAAACCATGCATTTACACCTTGAGGCAGTCATGGTGGGCTATGATGCTCTTGGTATCTGCAAGATAAACGGTCAAAAGAGAGATAAATCACATTATTCATGTCAGCAGTGACATGTCCAGCACATGTCTTCTCTGGGACTTTTATTACTCAGGATCTCTGAGATGTTTGATGCAACTTTTCCCTTGAAAAAAGGGTGCGGATTCAAAACTTTCTTAATAGAACAGAATTTTCATCTTGGCATAATCAAGATTACTTTCAAATACTTGAGGTCATACATATTTGTAATATATTTGTAGAAATTGGGCATTTATGCTTTGTTCTGTTCTTTAATAATTAAGATAGTGCCTGTGTATTGGTTTGTGTCTGAATGTGACAAAGCCTGTGCCAGGCTCCAAGTTTAATGCAGTCAGGAGTGGGCTGGCACCGAACCCCTGAATAATATCGGGCCCCTGGGCTGCAGGACTTGGTGAGGCCACAGATGAGGTCAAATGCAATTCTCTGCCTGTTTGCTGGTCAAGATCTGACACAAACCTGGTATGAGTAAGATGTCTGAGCAGTTGGCCAGAAAATACTTTAAAACCCACTTGAAGTGGCAGTGGGCAGTTGCCCGTTACCACACCTTGTTTTCTACTGTGAGTCTCTATGACTCCTTTTGGAAACGTGTTTTTAGCCCAGGAACAGATATGAAAGTCCTTTGGCACAGACGCAGGCACGTAGAAATGTGAAGCCCTCGGACCTGGCACCTCCTTAGGAGGCAGCTTGTAAGGCTTGGTGGCTCAACATGTGCTCCACATGGTGCCAAGCACCTTTGCCTTTCAGTAGTGACAAAGAGAAAGCCAAACACCCCGGCCACCTGACAGGAAACATCTGCAATCAGTGAATCATAAAGCATGCCGGTCATGTTTTATGCCTTTCCTTTTCTTTCCTTTTCTTTTTTTTTTTTTTTTTTTTTTTGTTTTTTTCTTCTATTTTGTTTTTGTGTTTTGGTTTGGGTTTTTTTTTGTTGTTGTTGTTGTTGGGGTTGTTTTTTTTTTTGTTTTGTTTTTATGACAAAAATAAAGTGATAAGTTCGCTTTGAAACACGTTCTTGACTTTAGTGCCTAGGAACTTAAAACAAAGTGGTTTATGCCCCCCCTCTGATATTTCTGCTTGCAGGTGGCAGAGGCAGGCTCAGCCTGATAAGATTACTGATAGGGGGGCAATTTGGCACAGAGCAAATGTGCTCATTAAGCAGGAATCTTAAGAAGCCGGGGATATTTGCCTAATGCCCTCCTCCCCATTGTCTCGGGGACCAGGCAGTGGCTGGTCACACACGAGAGGGAGCAGAGGGGCTGGAGGCAGAGCCGGGCTGCCCAGGCATGGCCAAAACTCAAGCAGGCACAAAGGGTAGCAGGATTCAACTGGTCCCTTGCCATCAGGATTGCAGTCCAGGTTGGATGTGGATCTCTAAAGGTACTCAGGGCTGTCTGGTGAGCCTAAGATGGGCAGCTACACCAGACTGGCTTTGGCACAGCAGATCTGCAGACACCATTGCAGAGTATGTCCAGATTCAGTGTCATCATGCTTATGCAGAACAATAACTTGGTTTAGCACGTGATAAATGCCTTAGTCATGGGGAGGAAAGATAGAGAACAGGCCTGCAACAAGCACAGCTCTGTTCCACCTTTATTTGAAGACCAATTGTTAGGCAACCCATTTTTGTTGGCCTTTTTAGTGGTTTAGCGGTTACACTAGACATGTTTCACTCTTGCCTTTTTCTTTTCAGGAGAGGATAAAGCTGTCACTGTGAAAGGAAGTTAAGTTCCTCAAACTGATTTCTCTGTTTTCTGCTTTTTTGGCCAAGCATTTTCACATGCCTGGATCCAGAACTTCCTTCTTCCTTATTTATTGTTAATTAAAAAATAGCAACTGTTGTTTGCTGCGGTGGAAATAAGAGGGGGAAGCACAGAAAAATGCCCATCATGGATGGGGTGTCCTCTGCCTCCTTGCTCTGCTCCTTCCCTCCCCCTGATGGAGCAGGTGAGACAGCCAGGGACAATGGGGCTTGGGGGCTGCTCCATCTTCTTCATTGGGGAGTTGAACTTTTACACATCACTGGTGAGATGTAGCTCTAAATGTGCAAGGTTTCAGCCAAGCTAAAAGAATCACAGGGAGAACAGCACCATGTTAGAAAGAGCAGAGATTTGGGGAACTCATAATCCTTTATGAAAGAGGATTTTTCATGCCTACATGAGTTTATTTGCTACCCAGCAGCAGTAACACCACCAAGAAAGAAACAACTGGAAACTTAAAGTGGGACTGCTATAGTTTGGTATATTTATAAATTGGTGTGATTACATTTCTCAGCTTGACTTTAAACTTCCTTTGGGAACTTACCAAAAGGTAAGGATAGGACCCAGTCTCCATGGCTGCACTCCTCTCCATGCAGTGTGTCCTCTCTCTGGCGCAGCCTTCTCTCACCACATCTCATCTGTCAGCTCCATGGCAATTACTTAGGGCAAAAGATAACATGCAAACACATAATTAGTATTCAAAGTGCCCTGCAATATCAGCTCAAGTAACCACTCTATAACAAAGCACAGAGACCACAGATCACAGACCATAACACCGGGCATTGCCCAGCCCTGTGACTCGCCCAGGGAAGCGATACCAGATGTAAACACAAAGGTTGCACGATCTCTTTTGCATGTTGACCGAGCAGCATGGGCAATCACAGACACAGGAACACTGCCTTGGTTTCGGTGAGCCTCCTGATTTGCTCCCATGCACAGTACTAGAGGATGTTTCACTTCTGTCTCCTCCAGGCTTATCTTTATAGTGGTTCAGCTACTTCTTCACCTGCACAATCAAAACTACCAATGTTTTCCCCATCACTGATGTCTCACTGAAATGCACTGCTTGGTGTTTTGCAAAACCCACCTCCACCAGCACGACTCAGCCTGAATGGACAGGAGGGAGATATTCACAGACCCCTCACCAAAGAAAGAGTGTCACCTCTTTATGTGCCATGCTGAGGGTTGCACAACAGAGTTGCAAGGTGAAAAAGAAGGGTGTCATATAACATGACAAAGCACAACCCTGCAAGGATAAGAAGCAAACAGGGAAGCACGTACCAGAAACAGAGAGCACAGTTAGTGTGGCCTGCAGAGATGAAGGACAGGATTGAGAGAAGCACAGGGCATAGGAAGTTTAGAAAGGGATGAATGGTGCAGACCAACCCCTTCCCTTGCTAGAGCCTTGGTTTCTGCCTTTGCACACACGGGCTGGTGAGGGAAGTGGTGTATCTCCCACAGCAGCACAGATGTGGCAGAGAGCCCTGCAGAAGCAGACCCTTCTTGCTCTAAAGAGCACAGTGTGCTGGCCATAAACAGGGTATCAGTTGGGCCCTTCCAAAAAACAAACAAAAAACCACCCCAAGTGAAACTCACTGACATTCCAGAAATAACAAATCTGCATCTCTCAGTGTCTAAATCACAGAGGCGGGAGCTCAAGCTGGAACACGCTGGCTGGTTTCTGCCCTGTGCCGCGTTTTAGCCAGCTCTCCAAAGCAAACTGAAAGCCTCGGCTCCTCCTCCCAGGGAGTTGAACAGCCAGCAATAAAGAAAGACACCCTAAATTACTGCAAGCAGAAGAAGTCTTGCTCAAGGCTGTGCGGTGCCTCAGTGCGGATCCATGTAAAGCAGCCAGCGTGAGAGGACGTGACACGACCTGCCGCAGGAATTGTACTGAAACTCTGAGCATGTCAGAGCAGGAGAGCATCAGGGCAATGACTGATGAAGATTAGCCTAGATAGCGAGGAGGAATGGTATGTCAGAGAAGGAGGGGGGAAACGATATGGCTACAGGGAAGGGAAGGCAGGGTGGAGCCAGCGATTCGGGCTGGTGCCCTGCCAAGGTACATATATGTTAATTGAGCAATCCTGTTCCTCCGCTTCCCTGGCAGGCAACAAAAGATGTGCACACCTCTATGGAAAGGGTGCATGAGGAATGCTCCACGGCTGGAGCTCGTCCCCAGCAAAACCCTCACCAGACAGGTGCCCCTTGCCCTAGGATGGGCCAGGGTTCACTGCAAGTGCTGCTAAACCATAGGGGAGCTATGAGGAACGAGGAAAATAAATGAATAAAATAAAATAAAATACAAAAAAAGGCTGATAGCTCAATGGCAGGTGTATACTAGAAAGGGGAAGGGGAAGGGGAAGGGGAAGGGGAAGGGGAAGGGGAAGGGGAAGGGGAAGGGGAAGGGGAAGGGGAAGGGGAAGGGGAAGGGCTTTACTGTAAAACTGACCAAGAAGTGGAACAGATTGCCCAGAGAGGTTGTGGAGCCTCCCTCACTGAAGACATTCAAGAGTCCTCTGGACACCATCCTGTGCCACGTGCTCTGGGATGGCCCTGCTTGAACAGGGAGGTTGGACCAGATGACCCCCTGTGGTCCCTTCCAGCCTGACCCATTCTGTGATTCTGTGAAAGCCCAGGCAAGGACAGACACTCACGATCTACGGTTAGTTTTTTATCAAGACCAGCAGTGGCCATTGCAATCACTGATGCTCACCCCCTACAAATCATCTGAACAGTCACACAGACCCATAAGCCAGCACATAAAAGATAGCGAAGGATCGCTTTCTTGCCTTCGTAAGTTCTGTGTCCTCCCACATACTCAAGGCTTCCTTTAAAGTTTATTTTCCTAATTATCATGGCTTGATCAGGTCTTTGCATGGCCACTAAACATGTTGAGTGCCTGGCAGGAGGGTTTCACAGCAGCGCAGCATCCCCCTCTCACAAAGCTGCAGTGCTGGTGCCCTTTGGTACCCAGGCTGTCCTGGCAGAAGGAGGACCACAAATGTCCCCAGAGATGGTTGAGGTCTGGGGCTGTCCTTGACAGCTGTCATAACACAAGCCTCGTTGTCGGGTCTTTTTTACGTATACACTGGCTTTTGTTGCTCTTGGTATTATTAGTTTTGTTTTCTTATAGCAAATCCTGATGGCACCATTTGGATGGAAACTCTCCCTCCTCCAAGCCAGTGAAGAAAAGGGTATTAATTTTCTGTGTTGCCTGCCCGCAGCTCACACATCACAGATGATCCTTTCTGATGGAAACCTAGGACTGGGGGCCATGGAGCAACCTGGGGCAAGACCTTCTGTTGAGAAGCAGTGCTGCCTGCAGGAGGAGTGGAGCTGGGTGGGTTACCAGCCAGTGGGTTAGTTAGCACAGGATTAATCCCCGGGGCCACTGCTGCTCCATCAGGGAAACATACTGCAAAGCACAAATTAATCCCAAGTAGAAGGAGTTCAGGTGGCACCTCCCTTTCCATCCTCCCAGGGATTTCTGCTGGTGTCTGCAAGCTGTAAACAGCTCTTAAGAGCACTTACCAAATAGGAAGCACTTGTACCTCTCCACACAAGTATATATTCCAGACAAGAGGTGCACAGGGCTCGGGGAGCCTTGCTGCATTTCCGTGCTGTTAGGAAGCACTGGGATAGGTTTCAAGGAGAGAGGCTGCATCAGGCTGTTTCAGCTCTTTTGTTTGCCCTTGCCTAAGGAGTGCTAAAACACAAATAGAGCACCCAGAAATAAGACATCTGTAGGTTTACACTCCTCCTTTCCTAGAAACAGCGCAAATCATTGCTGCTGCCTGGTATTTGGAGGGTGAAATGCATAATGCTTGGCAGCAGAGCTGCCCTAGACCAAAGGGTGTCCTGGGCTGGAAGCCCTCTGACTGCAATGAGAGTGATGGGTCTCCAGTCCTATCTCTCCACCTGTGTGAATGTATACTACCAGCTCACTTTACCCAGGGGCTGCCAAAAACATATCTCTTTGAGGAACGGGGAGATGAAGGCAGCAGTGTGAGTCCCACCAACAGTAATACACGACCAACCAGCACGTGACATTGCTGGGTATCAAACACAGGCTGCACAGGGCCACTGGCATCTTCTCATCTAGTCCAGGTCCACCCAGAGCAAGCCAGCCATGACTCACTTCCAGGACCACATGCAGGACTCCCACTCTCCTTTCATCAAAGCACTGTGCTCTGTGATATCCAGGCAATCCAAAAGGCACCTTTTGTACATGCATTGCTGATGCCCAGCATTTGCATGGATTTGATTATGTGGCAGAGGAGACTGGAGCCTTTCTATTGAGAAGCCAGGGGCAGAACATCTCATTTGCCTCTCCCCTCATTTGCTTCCTGCCTTTGTGCAAACTACGTTGTGAGTGATGGTGCACCAAAAGACCCTTGGCAAAGCGCAGCCCAGAAGGAGAGCAGAGCAGGGGAAATCCCATGTTTGCCATCATGCCATTTCTTCACTGTGGCATGCTGTGCTCAGGCTCCTTGTAGGGGTGTGCAAAGCAGCAGGCAGGCCAGGTTCACAGGACCTCTGCCCAGCCACCAGCATTTCTACACCCTCCTGACCCAAAAGCAAAATGGGAGTGATGACTTGCCAAGAAATAATTGCATGAATTTTCATGAGCCCAATTTTCTTTCCACTCTCGCCTATGTCCACTGTTTGACCTTTGGGGAAGAGGCATAAATGAAGATCCCTCAGATAGTTCTGTCACACTGATGGATCTATTTGCCTTTTGAATGCACAAGGGAATGGATGCTTTCACATTAATGGGGAGAAATATGCTCTGTTCCTTGATGTCTGAGGCAAGAGCAGAGCCTCTGAGCTTTCTCCTTTCAACAGCTACAAAATGCCAAGAGAAAGTGGAACTGATCCTCAATGCAAATTATGTGATACTGGTAGAACAGGAACACTTCTACCAGAAAGGTTTTCTCTATAAGCAGCACAGAGGCTTTTTGCTGTGTGGAAAGCATGAATATGAGAAATCAGGTGTAGTACTTAGGGCTCTACTTAGGTCCTACTGTGGTTTCACACCAGCTCTGCTCTTGTTGAACCTCTGATTTCACACAAACACACACACACACACACACACACACACACATCTTTTGTCTCTCTTTTGTTTTCAGCTGAGATGAGCAACAACAAATGGTCATAAACCAGCAAGATGGGAAGGGAGAAGGAGAGAGGACATGCACTCTCCTGGGTGATAAAACAGTATTAGCATGAAGGAAGGTGCAGAAGGCACCACCACAAACCTGAGAAGAGGGAAATCATATGATGGTATCTGTTTAGGCTTAGGGAGTTGTTTGTAGCCATTATTAGCCCCACATGTCCCATAAACAGCATGGAGCAGAATGCTAGCAGGTCACAGTTGTGGGGTGGGAGGGAATGCAGCAGGACTAATGACAGTCATCCTCATCCACAAACACACAAGTCATCCGTACAGCAAGTTCAGCAGAGACACAGACACAGTGAGTGAGCCATTGGATTTCTCAGTAAAATAACATTCAGCAAAAATCCACAAAGCTGGACTTTGAAGGGTAACTTTAAGTGGCACTAGACTTTGGGCAGTTGAAACACATACTGTTCAAGAAATGTGGGTAGGGTGTGCACAGGGCCCAGTGCTTGCTGCACAGCTCTCCTTAGGGACATGCACATTTTGTGCCCACATTCAAGGCACCTGGTTTTGAAAACATAGTCCCAGGGCTGTATTTTATAGCTATCTTCAGTGATAAACAGTACATCCAACCAGTCAAAGAATGCAGATACACACGTGGCCAGCTGTGAGCAGAGCAACAGCTCATGTAGTCTTTCATCCTTTGCAAACAGAGACCAACCTTATCATCTCTGCTGGTATATAAAAAAAACCAAGGCAGGGGAAGGTGGATTGAAGGTCCACAGGCTGTGCAGAGATCAGTGGTGTGCAGTGGCACTTTGGGTGCAGCCTTCAGGTGCACAAAAGAGGTCTCAGTAGCCACCCATAGGGCTGGGTTTTTCCCTGGGCACCTGTTGTGGCTTAACCCTAGCTGCGATCTGAGCACCACAGAGCCACTCACTTACTCGCCTGCCCAGTGGGATGGGAGAAAGAGAATTGGAAGGGTAAAGTGAGAAAACTCAGCGACTAGGATAAGAACAGTTTAATAATTGAAAAAAAATAACAATAACTATTATGATAATAATAATAAATTGTAATGAAAAGTAGTAGTAAGAAAGAGAAGTAAGTCAAGTATTGATGGGTGCCTAAGGGCACAAACAACTCAGTATCTAAAATTGCAGACTATAATCTAGAGTGGTTCTGGAAAGCTCAGTAGGTGCTTAGCTGCCATATAGGTCTGAATCAGCTGCAAACCCCAGCCCTCAGTCAGCACTGTTAATACATGCTTAGCCAATATAACATATCTGAAGAAACAGTTTCATCAGTGTTACACTCAGTAAAATGTTATGGCATCAGTGTAGCTCCTTTGAAGAGATCATTTAAGGACACAGGTAGCATGGGCAGCAGAAAACATATCTGCTGTTGCAAAAGAGATTATTGCAGAATAAAAAAAATGACATATTATTGTTACCAGTCCTTTTCTGTGACAATGAACTGCAGCAGGGGGTGAAAAATTTCTCTTTTCCTGGGTTCGATATGCTGAGATCTCAAATGAGACAAGCAAAAACTCAGTACCTGGTGAGTTTCCTCCTGTTTCTTTTATTTGCTTCACTCACACAACCCTTCACAATCAAAACTTCAACTTCTGCCCAGCAATGCTCAAAAGAGCTGGCCTGGAAGGGCTGTGTGCTCTGCTTTCAAAGGTTTCTTGTGAAGAAGTTTTATCCACTTTGGCAGTGGGGTGAAAGCATTCTTATTCTGGTCTCGGTGTAGTCTAAACTGAATAATAATTTCACAGAGCAGCTATTAGGATAAATTCGTAAATACAATGAACAGAGGTGTTTTGAATAAGTAGATTATGGTGTGTGTCCTGGGCTTTCCCCTTCTGTTTCCAAAGAAAGCTCTCAAGAGACGTCAAGGTCTGGGCATTTTGGGGAATTGGCTTTTGTCCGTTCTTGCAGAGGTTGGCACCAAGCACATCTGTCAGCAAATGACAAAAATCTTTGCTGACAATTAGTGGGACCATGGTGGTCCAGCATCACTCCAGCAGGACACAGCTGAAAGAAGGATGACCACTGGGATGGCAGGACAGGGTTCAGCCTTCCCACTACAAAGTGGAGTCCATTATGTCACTCAGGAGTGACAAGTGGCACATCCCCAAAGGACAGTTTGCACTACCATGTGCCAACTTTGCAACCCTTCCAGCTCCTTCCTGGGATGGAGGAAGGAGCTGGCCCTTGCCTGGGCCATGAAGGATGAATGTTCAGGAGGGTTGGTGGTCGGGAGGGCCAGTCAAATAAGTTAAAAACACACACGATCTTTCCAGTCTGACTCTTGTTTCCTGGAAGAAGTTTTATTGCCACTGAAATGCTTCGTGCTCTGTGAAGCCCTTGCCAGCTGGAATCGTCTCTTTGCACCTGTCTTTTTGTTTACACAAATCCCTTCTCTAATAGAGCTAATCACTGCGCTTTGATAAATCTGCCAGGCCCCCGATATGAGCTCCCTCCATGCTAAACAAACAGACCATTGTCTCGGCAGGGCCAGCCAGCCTGTTAATGGTTAAACTGGGAGAGGGCAGGATGAGGGGAAATTTGGCCACAGACAGCCTCTTTCTTTTTCTTCTCCCCCCCAAACCTGCAGCTTTCCCCATCCTTTGCAGGGTCTTACAGCTCTGCGTGGGTCCCTGATGTCAGCTGGGGACCCAAGCATGGTCTGTGCTTGGGATGTGCCATTCACTGGGAAGCACCTAGAGCCAGGATCTGTGATAGGATGCCCATCCCCAAAGCAGGAGTGATGGGGTGGGGAGAGGCACTTTTAGGATGTACAGAAGAGGACATTATGCAGGACATAAAAAAGGTCAGATGCCAAAACAGTGAGGTTTAAGAGTGTCCCAAGTAAGGATGGTTGTCTATCAAGAGAAGAAAGAGGCAGGAAAATGAAAGCTTAGGCATCAAAGAACAAAGCCTAGTTATAAGCAAGGAACAGGAAACATTTGACTTCAGCAGTGCTTCCTCCAGCAGATCTCCTCGAACTTTGGAGACCTGATCAATGCTGAAACCTTGGAGTAATGCAACACCAACAGAACCATATTGTTTCCAATGCTCTGCTACACCCACATGAGCCTCATTTAAAGTGGGTGATGCTACCACAAATACAATTTTGCTGTAGATTTCCCTCCCCTGAGGAAGCACTATAAGACTTGCTCCCCATCACAAGGCCTTGGCTGGTCATTTCCCAGCTTGTGCTGCCAAGCCAGACAGTTTGCCACCTCCGGTGACACCAGCTATCCAGACTCTTCTGCATGCATAAGGTGAGCAAATGCAGCAGTTTTGATGTGCTGTTTCATGGCAATTGAGCAATACCTGCAAAATTTGGTCGTGCCGTCTATCTCCAAGGTAGAGCAGCAAACAAACATTAGCCGCCGGCCCTTTGCTGGTATTAGCTGCATCTGTAGGAAGATCTTTAAATGCAACAGCCAGGAAAGCTCTTTAGCAAGTTGTAATCAGCCTTGCGGTGTTCAGATGAAACCAGCATACCCTTTACACCAGCTAACAAATCCATCAGCACCGGGGGATGATTTCTGGATTGCTTTGCTTGGGCCTGCTGTGTGCCTCAGGCAAGCGTTATTTGTTTCAGCAGGGAGACAGGAGGTGCCCCGGAGGCAGCTCTGGCAGCCTCAGTTACACTCCAAGCACCAAACAAGGATTCAGCCTTGTGTCCCATCTGCATTTGCATCGAGTCCAGCCCACCCACATCCCCACCACCATCACATAACCCTGTGTGCCTTGATGTCTTTCATGGCTATAAGGGAAGAAGCAGCTCCCAGATTATCGTTTGGAGATGCTGTGCATAACAGTTGGCCTTAGGATCTCAGCCTAAAATGCATTTGCTGGTGTGTCAGTGCTCTTGGCCCTTGGAGCTGGGCTCTTGAGAGGCAGAGAGCTCTTCAGTCAAGGCTGGCACAGGCTGCAGGCAGAAAAGGGGTAGAGGGAAATGGCACCAGAGCTGCCACAGCATCATCCTCCCCTGAGCCCGTGCAAGCACTGGTGCTGCTTGCTGGAGGTGCCACACACTTGAGACCCAGAGATTAACTCCCGGCTGGGAGGGGTGAGGTGGCTTACCGGGAGATTGCCAAACTGTATGATTAGGGACTTGTTCATGCATGGTCTAATCCTTCTCCACCGCTTGTGTGGGTGCAGGAGCTTTCCAGCTCTTTTATACCCACCCCCAGAACAGGACAAAACTTGCGCCTGAGGAACTCGGCAATGTAGGAGAGCTGCGAGGTCAGGAGCCTGGCAGCGCCCGGCAAGGGATTACACACGGTACAGGGAGAGAAAACAATAGCAGGAACCAAGGGTGATACAAGGCACCATGAGGTTTAAACCACCAAGAGCTTTAGCAAGCGCTCGGCTCCTCAGGCATCACTCAGGAATGAAGCGGTAGAGGAAGGCAGGGCAGATGCGGGGCAGGAACCCGACGGGTTTGGGGGCAAGAGCGGGCTTTGCCACACCACCCACCACCACGTATCACCCACCACCCACCACGTATCACCCACCACCACCACCTATCACCCATCACCACCACCAGGCACCATCCACCACCACAGAGCACCCACCACCACGCAGCACCCACCGCCTCCCCCACTCGGGCCCGGGCACACAACGAGCACACGCGCCGCAAGAGAAGGATTTTTTTTTTTCCTTCTTCCCCAAACAATTAATGTCAATGCGGAGAGGCAGGTGCTCCTGGCGCCCTGCCCTCCGTTCTGTTTACAGAACACTCCTTGAAGATTATTTGTGTTGAAATCTTTCAGCTTTTCTCTCTCTCCCTCTCTTTTTTCTCCCTCCCCCCAGCTTGTTAGCATTCTTGCAGCCAGTTTTCGTGCCCCGCGGGCCCCGGGCGAGCAGCCCGGCTGCGCCCGCGTAGCGGCGGAAACCCCGGCAGGGCCGCCCGTCGCTCTGCCCCGGCCGGGGGGAGCGGAGCGGGGCTCCCCCGGCACTGTCCTCCCGCTTCTTTGTGCCCGCGGGGAGCGGAGCGAAGGGGGCCATTGTCCAAGGGCTGCTGCTGACCCCGCCATTTCCATCTGAAAAGCCGCTTTCAAGGGAAAGGGGCAGATCCCGTCCCCTCGCCTCGCCGTGGACCCCTCCTCCCCGTCGGACCCCTTGCACCCTGCTCTTCTCCCTCGCAGTGCGCTCAAGCTGCCTCCTCTCGCCTCCTGTCCTTCGCCCTCTCCTCTTCTTCCAGCTCCCTCCTCGCTCCTCGCCCAGTATCCTCATTTTCTCCCCCTTCTCCTCCAGCTCGGGAAGCACCACTGCAGGTTGTCCCAGGCGAAAGAGAGGGGAAAGAGTGGGAACAAGTGGGGCAGCTCCAGCCAAAGCCCTGGGTAGGACGTGACACGCTTGTCTCTCCTTGGAGCATGAAAAATCCCAGCTGTGGCTCTGCAGAGCCTTTGTTACCCCTCTCAGCCATAGAAATCCTTCACCAGTTTATAAAGAGATAGCACGGGGTCAATGGAATAAGCACAGCCTCTTTTCTTCCAACCCTCTTGAAAGCATGCCTTTTTGATGGTAAAAAGCATGAAAAATTGGATAGTTGGCTGTATCACCTTCTTGAGGGATAGGTATAGCAAAACCAGGGATTTACATTAAAAGAATCACACAAGTTCCTGCATTAAACATCTTTATTGCCTTTCAAATCCAATCACTTGGGTGCACATTTGTACTCATCACTCCCACCAGGCTCCAGGCAGATGGAGGTGAGGCTTCAGGAGCAACCCACGCTCCATCCACCCCTGGCTGGTCCTTACTCTAAATCCCACTCAGGGAGCACGGGGCCATTGTCATGGGCCCATGGCATTTTGGAGTGAGTCATCCAGGTGAGACAGACAGACTGTAGGGAGCTTTATAGTCGTCTCCTCACCATTTCAAAACAGAAAGTGGCTGAAACAGGTTTGAGGCAGCGTTTGAAGATTGCAAAAGACTGAGACAAAATACATCAGTGCACTCCTTTTTTAATTTTTTTTTTTTTAAGCAAAGAAGTTGGTGACTTCTTGTCATAAAAAATTCCCATTGATTTCATCCCCATCAAAATTTTGCCCCACATGCTGGGGATGGCTCTGGTCAGCAGCCATGATTCTCCCTGCAGTGCAAAGGGGGGCTTCTGTCAGCTCCCCATCCGAAGGAGTCCATCACTAAATGCTGAGTGAGCATCCCTAACCTTCATTCAGAGGAAGAAGGTGACCTTGAATGGCATCTGCATCCACTCAGCATCTCCTTTGGGCTCCCAAGCAGCAGTGGTCGGGCTGAACTCTTGTTCTACCCAGTCTCTGAGTTTTGGTACACAACGATGGATGCTCTTGATAAACAGTTGCAGCAGTATAGCTCTCCTTCTCTGCCTGTAAAATAAGCAAACAACCAACCATTTCAGTTGATTGGTAGGAAAAAATGGCATATTGCAGAATAAACTCCTGAGGCATTAAGAAACCACTTGGAGAAACTGTCCAACACAAAATGAGACATGCAAGCTTTCATGCTTTGCAGTGTACAGCCAACACGTGAGTGGGACAGCTGTGTGTAGTGGCAGCAGAGAAGAGATTTAACACAGACTGGTGTGATATTTCCAGCTGGTTCCATAGTAAGAGAGATGTTTAAATCTTCATCTCAAAATGACAGGCCAAGTGACTTTCTGTCACTTTGTTATCATCACGTTGTTTTCTCTGCCACTGCTGCTGCTGCTGCTGCTGGTCCTCACCCAGCAGTCAGCATTTCTACTGACAAAAATAGGTCTAACTGTGTCAATTTTGGTAGTTCTTTGTCCCATTCATCCTACTGAACTGCGATCAACTTCTCTGACAGGTTTATCATGGCAGAAATATTCCAAGCAGCCAGGCAGTGAGGGCAAATGCCCCACAAGCCCCTGGGCAGCTGCCAAGCATCCAAGGCAGGCAGTAAACAGCTTCCCAGGAAACTGCAAGGGGCTCTTCTGCTTGGCTGAGGCTCTCAACTGGGCTTGCAGGAAGTGAAGGAGCTGCAAAGCCACCATCAGATTCCTGGAGCTGCAGTTCCTCCCTGGCAACACCAACAGTACCTGAATGTGCAATTACATGGATAAGATTATTTTCACTGTTTTTAAATCTACATTTCATTTCTTACCCATCCTGGAGAACTGCAAGCTGTGCCTTTGCAGGCAATTGCTGCTCAGATCAGATGCTCCAAGTCACCCCCCCCCGGAAAGCCTGATGCCTCCGAAGGTCCCTGCAGCAGAGCCAGGTCCCCAGCAGCAGTGTGCTGCTTGTCAGGTCACATTGCTCACACAAAGCACCCAGAGCTTGTCCCCAGCACCAGCACATTTTTGTTGGCAAGAAAAGCATTGCTCCAGCACATTGCACATAGGCACGGCATCCCTTCTCTGCCTGAGCCAAGGCTGCCTGCTCATCACTCAGGTAGTCTTACTCTTGCAATTCTCCCCCTCTTTTTTCAGAGAGCTTGGGTTTGAAACAGGCCACTTTTTCAGGGAGCACACTCTACCTTCAGCAGGAGCAGAGGGCTCCTCCAGGCTGCACCCCACAGGTGGAGCCTTTAACCCTGGGGTCGGGCAGCTGGGCAAGTCAGATCTATGCTTTTGGGCTGCCATCCTGCATCTTCTTCAGGCATCTCCATGCCAGTGTCAGGGTGGGGCAAGAGAGGTGCCTGTTACAAGGCTCTCCACAACCAGGCAAGCAGCTCAAGTGCTCCAAAAGCAGCTTCCTTTTGAAACCAGAATAAAAGCCAGCAAGCAGTTTCAGCTAATGCTTTCTTCATCGTGTATGTTGTTTGTGTGCACGCACGGCTGGCTGGCTGTCCATGTGTGCACACGGCAATGTTAAGCCCCCCCCAAAAGAGAAGGAAGCAGGTCAGAAAACTAATCCCCCAAGGAGCACTAGAAATGGGTGAACGGTTTTTCACTGTGCATTTTGTTACCCAAGAAAGGCGGCTTTGCAAAAGAACTTTCTAACTCATCGTCTGGGCCCAAGACTTCCTTGTAAAAGGCTGTTGGGCTTGTTGCAACATATTCCAGGTGTGTAAGTGATGCCCTGCCTTGTGCCTTTCACAGTGCAGAGCCTGGGGCCTTGAAGCGAGCAGGGAGGAGGAGGGAGGGAGAGGTGCGTGTGTTCAAATTAAATGAAGCAGAAAGAGAAAGCTGGAACCCACAGTGCCTGGGGCACCACTAATTGAACAGGTTGAACCTGATAGCAGTGCAAAGGAGGCAGCAGAAGGGATCCTCGATCTCCTGGCTGGTGGTACAGTGCCAGAGCCAGCCATGGTTCAAGAAGCCACGCTTGAAAAGCTCAGGTTTGGGAGAGGGGGAACAAGGTGATGAGGCAGCTTATTTGGGATTGGAGGAGGGAGACTTCAAATGAGAAGACTAAGTCTTCATTAGCATGACAAAGGGAGGCAAATGAAAGAGAGGGCAGGCATACACTTTTACTCCATTTGCTCCTGGGGTCCCCAGCTGCAGGACTCAGTGGGTGCCCCCCTTGCTGGGATCAGGTCTGCCTCACAGGGGCACCTGGGGATGCAGAGATGTGCAATGAATGAGCACAGACCTGCCCAGCAACCCTGTGCCCAGGGAACCTGGCGTCTCCTCCCTGGCCTCATCCTCCAGAGATCCCAGGTAACATCAGATGCAGCATCCATTCCATCCTCAGCAGTGCCTGAGTTGCCGGAATATCATCCAAAAACCAGGCCACAGGGACAGCCATATTCTCCTTCCTAGCCTTAGAAGAAACAAAAAGCACCAAAATTTCAGGCTTTATTTCAAGATTACCTCACTAGACTGTTGCTCAATACTTGCCAGCTCAAGGTGCAGGTTGATAACTTTTTCCTCCTGGCTTTGATTTAGAGAGTCAGCTGAATAGGGTGGAGGGACCCTGTGGAACAGAGAGGTCCTGGGGCAGGAGGCCCTGGGACAGAGGAGAAAGGTGGTGAGCATCCAGGCAGCCCCTCAGGGAGGGCAGAGGCAGCAGGACTTACAGGTGCCTGAACAGCCTCCTTGCTGTGGCCAGCACTCTCCACATCCCTCTGCCCTGAGCACACCACAAAGGCTGTTGCCTGCTTTTTAAATAGTGGCAGTTCATTGGGAAGCTGTGAGACATGCAAAGAGGTGGTCAGAAAGGCAGGAGCTTTACAATTCTTTATCACTGCTCAAGAGAACCAACACGGGCTTGCCTTTCTTTGCAACAGTGTTGGATGGCAGCTGGAGGAAACGCTCCTTATTTAATTAGTGATGCCCAGGAAATTAGAGAGCAGCAGGAGCTTTGGCCTCTGCCATCTCCCAAGCTCTGAGACTGCCATTCAACCCGCACAGACTGCAGGAGCTGTCACCTGCCATCATTGCCCAGGGCTACAAGCCACAGGCTGTGGGGCTTCTCTTGCTGCCTCCTACCCTGCAAGGGAATCACATCACCACTTTCTCACCTGCAAGGTGCTTCCTGGCACTCTGTCCTGCATGGGAGCAGTGGTGATGGGGCACTGCACAGGACTATGTCCTCACTGCTGTGATGCCCTCACATCCATTCTCAGTTTCTGCTCCAGTCTTCGACCTGTTTGGAAAAAGAAAAGGATCCCTTGGTAGGAGAGAACTGGCTCCCAAACTTTGCAATTATTTCAGAGCCTAGAAGGTCATGCCTCTTTGGTTTCTTCTTATTTCTTTCTTTCTTCCTTTTATTCACCACCTTCTTCTGGTCTGTGGCCCCCGCATCATAGAACAATGAAAAATAGCCTGAAGGGATAAAACATTGCACTGAGGAGACCTTTGCTACTGACTCCAACAAATATAGACAATGTGGCAACCCAGTGTCCTTTCTGGACCTGGTTCCCAGTCACTCTGTGAGCTCTGTAGGTCTCCTCCCACCCTGAGTCCCCACTGGTGGCCACATGGCAGAAGTGGCCCAGCATGGTCCTCAGGACTACACCCATGGACACTCCTCTGATGCCTGCTGCTTAAAACAGGACAGTTCAGGTGCACCCCAAGGAGCAAAGGACAACTTTGTTGGGATGAAAAGCTAGTTTGAGCTTGTGGTGTTTTTACGGATAAGCTTTTCAGGGCCTGGACTCTGCCCACCTTGATGCTTGCTCTCTGGACAGTAGTGACTCCAGGCTGCTAATCCAGACCTGTAGGCATTACTGCAATATAAACTGAGAATAGTCATAATAATAATTAATAAACATGCTGAAACAAAAACATTCTCTGTTTAATTAACATCGGGCTTCAGCAGCTTTATCTTGGGGTGAGTGGCTACTTGTGTTGGCACTCTGCCCTCTCACTGTGCCTTGCCCTCTGTGGCTGGGGTGGGCAAGTCTCCGCTGTGCAAATAGAAATTCTGTTTTTTGCTCAAGCTCCTACCAAATGACTCTGAACCAGCATCTTTTAGACTGCCTCCCACCTGAGAGTAAGGCTGCAGTAAGGAAATAGCAGCCAGTGAAGCCCAGCAGCTATTTTTACCTTGCTGTGAATAGAGTCTGAGTACATCCAAAGACAATCATTAGAGTCGAAGGAAAACAAGACGTGTAAATGTTTTGAGTGGTCAGGCTCATAAAAAAATACATGGCTGGAAGTAAGGCACTGGCAGTCTCCTGGAGCAAGGAACACACATTTGTATGTGGTTCCCTGAAGGAGCACAGCACTACCGGGTCAGGAGCAGGGGGTTACCTGCAGGCTGCAGAGCCTTCTCAGCATAAACCAGGCACTGGCTGCTCACATCAAAAAATCCTCATGTATAGGTGGGGAATAGGTGCTGAGTACCCACTTGTTACCCTGAGGTGACAGCCAGGTTTTTGAAGAGTGCTGACCAGCACTTGGGTAAAGTCTCTGGAGCAGGAGCTGTGTGACTCAGCCTCCCCATGCACATGTATTCCCAGCCAGGGACATGGCACTGGCCACATCAAATGCCAAGCTGAGGCAGCTGGAAGCTGGCAGTGAGCTCCAGCCTTGCTCGTGGCTCCCTCCCACCCCACTTATCGTGAGGGCTGAAGGCTCAGCCCTTGACCCCTCATAGGCAGATGGGGAGGAAAGGCACCCCCACGGGCCTCCATGGCCCTGGTGGGAGCAGGGTGGGTGTTCGCCTGCCCCATGCTCTGATCTCTGTTGCTTTGAAGAAGCGCATCTCTAATCTTTACAAGGCCTTGGAGATGGGAGCATTCCGGGTACATGTTAAACCACACTGGACATCTGCTCCCCTCTCTCCTTCTGCTTTACCCCAAATCCCTCCCCACTGAGCCCAATCCGAGCTGCAACCATTGCTGTTTCAGTGAAGATTTATAGGGCTGTACCTGCCAACAGTGAGCCAGGTAAATTCAAGGTCCTGGGCTCCTTTGTAAGGCAATTGGGAAGCAGGTAAAGAAGGGGAGAACAGTGGAGGGATGCCTGTACTGGGAGTCTGGACAGCATCTGCAGCCAAAAGGATGGCAGGACTAACAGACAAGCAAGGCTGGCACTCAGGTGTCTCCTGCTTGGCCTCAGTCTGCCATCATCCTAAAGTTTTGTGCTTCCAAGAAATGCCCTGCTCTGCTGCAGGGATTTTGGGGAAGTATGGACCAGAGAGGCCATCAGAGCTGGTGATGTGTAACTTCAGGGGTCATGTTGCTGCCAGTTCTGAAAGGGATGTAAAACATACACAGTGTGCATAATGGAGGGCAAAATGGGGAGTATGAGGGAAAATAGAAGGCTTTTGACATCTGAGCTGCCTGGTCACACTGGGCTCTTGGTCCAGGCTGGACACTGGTGGCTGCAGAGTCATTTCCCAGCAGAACTCCACCTGGGCAGCACAAAGGGTTTGGACTTGCCAAAGTGGGGCCAGGACAGGGGTGCTGTGGCAGCCCGGTGTGGGCAGGCTCCACCAGTCTGCCAGCCGTGCCCTCTCCCTCCGCTGAGATGCAGGAGATAGGGCTGCTCCCGCCTGTGTACACCAGGGATGAAGAACTACATGCAGGCTCTTGCAGGGTCAGGCTTCCTGATGGGGATCTGCTGTCCTCCTGGCTTTTTAATGAGCACTCCTTGTAATCAGTCCTGTAAAACTCAGGGTGGGGAGCAGTTACTGATTAACGTCCGTTGTCTCCAGGGAAAGTGGAGCAGGGGATCTGCTGGCAAAACCAGTGCCAAATGAGGTGCAGCACTTCACAGTGTGGCAGAGGTACACACACCCACACATGTGTGTACCCACACACGTCCTCTGGCTGTCTGGTGTGAGGTGCCATCACCAACCTGCCTCTGCCATCATGTCCTTTGGTCTCTGTGGGTTCTCAAAGTTCTTTGCAGCCGCCTGCAAAGCAAGAATGGTAGCAGAGGTGCAAAAGTCCTTTCTGGTGATTAATACATCATGTGTACAAAGAAGGTCTGTGGTAAATGGAGGCTGGAGCCGGGATTAATTGCATACCTTGAAGTGGAGAGATTTATGTAAGGAAACAGACTTGGCGGGCTGCCCTGCTCTGGGCTGTGTTTACCTGCCTGTGCCTCCACACCTGTTGTGCTGCAGCAGCAAAACATTATTTAATAACATTTGAAGGGAGATCTTTATAGTCATGTGTCCTCCCTGCCGTGCCCCACCTCCCCCAGTGCTGTGGCAGAGCCTGGCCTTGCTTTTCCATCCTCTTTGGCAGGTTCCAGAGTGGCCAGTCAGTCCACTCCCCACCAGACCTCTCCTGCAAGGGACAGCCCTGTGACACTGTTCAGGCACTCACTGTCTGGGGTGAGCAGGGATGGGAAGGCTGCACAAGAAGATGAAACAGGCTAATGCTGGAGCCCAGCACCTGAGCTAATGGTAACCCATGTAGCTCCCCCCAAATCCATGAGCAATGAAAGCTTTCCTCTTCCTGATCTTGAAAACACTGGCTGGACACACAAACATTTGCATGCACACAGGATTGCCAGAATATATATGTGTATATAAATGTATGATCAACAGAGTGCAAAACGTTCATAATGTCCATTCAAATAAGAGACAAATATTGGGTAAACCCCTGTTCAGAAATGCTTGAGTATGAGGCTGTTTCTTTAAAGGGATTTGGCTATTAATTGCAGTTCGTTTGTTAATTTGCATCCTTATCTGCAAGGGACAAGACTAGAAAAGGCCCCATGGGCCTCTAAATGGGAGCATGTGCAGCTTTGTTTCTTACCAACAAAGCCTCTTGCTGATCATAAGCAAATGAGGGAGCACTAAGAACTTTTGGAGGAGGGAAAACAGAAATGTATCCCACCCATTGGAGAATGATCTCCCTCACCAGAGCTTCCCTCTTGAGATTGGTCTCTAGGTTGTCTCTACTTAAGGTGCTGTCTGTTTCACCTCATCCCCACTGTCACGGCCAGTGTGTGACCCATCGGATACTCACCCCAAACCAACAGCCTTGCCTGCCTGAGAAGTGCCGACCCCAGCAGTGAGCCACCACCACGAGCAAACCCTCTCACCCGGAGGTGTAAACCTTGGCCTTGAACACCTTCAAACCAAAAACACCCTGCGTCAACACAGAGCGTGGACATGAAACGCCCCGTGTTAAGTGCAGTGTAGTTCAGATGGTCTCGCTGGCTTTTCCTCCTCAGCCTGCTGCAATGAGCCAAACCGCAGCATGAGGTGCACCCTGCTGCATCAGGGCGAGCCACACTGGTGTTTGCAAGGATGTTGGTCTGGTCCAGCCAAGCAACCTCAAATACAAGCACTTGGCACAGTAATAGCAAAGCCAGAGTTTGCTATGCAGGCAAGAGAGAAAACAGGAGGAGGTCAAGTGAAACTCTGTCCCCTACAGTGACTGCCCCACTGTTTTACCCTTTTTCTTGTCCCACAAGACAGGCGAGCCAACTCCTTTTGGCACCGCTGTTGTCACTAACCCTGACTGTCCCAATCCTGGTTCCCTCCTGCATTATCGAAGGAAAACACTGGAGTTTGGGTTTCTTTTTACCCCTTCCAACAAAGTTCAAAGGATAGATTGAGACCTCTCTATTTCAATATGAAAAGACCAGGGGGCCTGTTTTGCAGGGCCCACCCCCAGTACACAGGCATCCCGCCTCATTTCACCCGATAATCTCAGTGGGGGGCTCTGGAGGGGGATGGCCGGGGAGAGCGGGGGACAAGGTTCCCCAAGGTTAATCACAAACTGCTGCCGCATTCAGCGCAGCCCTGCCTGATTGATGGGCACCATTAATCACTGCCCAGAGAGGCTGGAGGTGAGGCAAAANNGCGGGAGGGGGGGGGCAGAGTTGTGGGGACAGGGAAAAGGTGCTAGGACAGGAGCAGTGACACCAGACTGACACGGGTTGGGAGACACAGAACCGGCACATCTGCTCACCCACAAAAAATACACATGACAGGACTTCTTGCAAGGAAGAGAAGCATATCTGTCCCATCACTCACTGTGTCAAATATACACATCCTCCTGCAAAGCAAAGGGCAGGAGCAGGGGCAGAGATGAGAAGATCTCTCTAGACTTTTAAAATTGCCCATGGCTTTCAGTGGGGGATAAAAACTGGGGATTCTGGCAAGGAGGAGGTCTCAAGGCAAGGTAGGAGTGGGCTTGTCTCACAGCCATAAGGCAGTTAATAGATTTCCCATCTTCTTTATGGACTGAAATCCCTCTGAGGTTTTCATAGAAACAATGAAGGCAGCAAAAGCCACCCAAGTGAGGTCAGATGAGGAGCTTGTGTGGGCGAGCGACTCCATTTAGAGGCAAGATGCTGGCATATGCATTTTCTATTATTCCTGACAATTTAATATACTCTTTCTTTCATACTGACCCTAGCTGTTGCTCACACTCTCAGACAGGCTGAGGCTCTGCCTGTAGCAGTGAAATTTGCATCAGTGTGACTTACCTGGCTGCAGATAATATCTGGGTCTTGCGGCAGGGCTTGACACACTGCAATGGGACCTGCTGCATTACAGAACCTTGTTGTGCTTTCCACTGCAGACATATGAGCCTGGCTTTGGCAGCTGTGCCAGGAGGCTTGGGATGATTTGCTTGTCCCACTGCAATTGCTTCTGACACAGAACAACTATGGAACAGCTCACGTTAAAAAACAATGTGACATTTCTCAGTTGTCTTCTTCATCCCACTTCCTGATGCCCCTTGCTTTGGACACAGGAGTTAGTGCCTCAAGAACATGTGCACTCACCAGCCCTTCTCCTAAGCCTCTTGTCCAAAGCAACAAGAAGGAAAGTGTGGTTTCTAATAGGAATAGCCTGCAAGTTCACTTTTTAAATTGTTTCCCTTTAAACAGCTGGTGTGACATTTTCAATTTTTCTCCTGCAATGTCAAAGGCAGTGTAACATTTGAAAGTCATATGACTGCTAGGACACAAAAAACATATCACCCAGCTTTTGCTGGCTACATTCAGTGTCATTTCAAGATAACGGGTTAATGTCTAGTGTATGGGGCTCTTAGCTTTTCCAGTCTGACCCATGTGGTAGATCAGGTGTGGTGGCCACCAGCAATGAAGTGGGGTCTATTTCTGGTACTGCCTCAGAGGGTACGGATGTGATGCAAAGGCCACCGGAAGCTACGACAACCTGGACTTCAGTGAACTTTGGGGTGAATAGGTTTTATTTCAGAGATGACTTCTGGGATGGAGGGGAAGTGCTTCAGCCTCCATGAACACTCAGGTATATAGGGCAAGAGGCAACTCCTCTACCCGTGACCACCTAAAGCTGGCTACGACTGACGCATCTGCTCACCACAGACCCACCTAGGGATGGTGGGAGGGCCAGGCATCACCCAGGGGCAGTTGATCCCATGTGAAACAATCATCCTACAGCAGGCAGAATGGATTGCTCTCAGAAAATGCCTCTGTCTTCGTGGGCTGCTAAAGTAGATGAGTTGTCAAATGACTAACTTAAAGTAGACACCACAGTCCTAGATGGCTGAAGGGAGATATTTGGGCTGGATTTTTATCCTCTCCCATTATACCCAAGAGTGCCTCTTTCACCAGAGGCTGCTGACTTTCAAATGGAGTTTCTGCCATATCCACTGACAAAGAAGAAGAAATTATCAGAAAATGTGTTTTTATTTGATTGTACACTATTCTTTCCATAACTAAGGCTGTCAATCTTGTGGACAGCGTCATTTTTTTAAGTATGGCCACCTCTGATCCTCCAGCAGGGCTCTGTAAATCTAGGATTATGCTGAATTAATTTACTCTCTGACAGCTATCACCTCCCAGCAGCACATCTTCCTTTCTCTGCTACTGGCCATGACTGCATTTAGTTCTTTCACAAAGAGCATCTCTCAGCATAAAAGTGTTCCCCCAGAAAGTAAATTGTGGATAGCTACATTCCTTTGAATGTTCATTATAATCTGAATTATATTCCCTGTGTTGACCAGCATTACAAGACATCTAAGTCCCAGTTAAAGTAAGTGCCATCGTCATTACTCAGTTGCAGTGATTCCAGCATGGTCCACAGCTCTTGGGGACCTGTGGAAAAATTCAGTTCCATTGGGAACCTGTGCTTAGGCTTGCTCTCTGGCTTAGGCAGCCTGGGTGAATAGACATCTTTTGTCATCACCACCCAACTTTTACCTCTGGATCTTTCTACTGCCTAATGAAACCTGCCTGTTGATCTGCATCAACAGAGATGAGGGTGTGCTGGGCATCTCAGAGCAGGCGGCTTCTTTGTGTGAAGGGAGGCATGGTCCTTGGGTCTGGAAACATCTCTAAGTTGTTTTGCCATCCTTGGTGCATGTTTCAACGGCAACATTATTGTAAAACAGCTTTGTGTTTACTTTGTGTACAGAAAAGATAAAATCAGCATTTATATGCAAACATGAACCAACAAGGAATTTCAAAATCCTGCCATTTCACTTCTCTGAGAAGAAGAGCCAGGGTTATTGTGTAACCAGAAACATCTGAAAGCTGGGGATTTTCTGGGTCTAAATTCAATTTAGATTATAAGGGGCTAATTTAGGATCTGACTGTATCACCTTGGGCAGCCAAAATAGGATCTGAAACACACAGAGGCTAGGACTTTGGGGTGGAGAATTCTCCATTTCGGACAACCTGGGGCACTATGTGCATCTGAGCTCTCCCTTTACAAATAAAGACAGTGAAGTCACACAAGCCAGATGCTCAGCCAAGGTGAGCCACCTGAGCCCACTCTGATATCCCCATCTGCCCTGGGGGACTGGGGGCAGTCCCCATGTGTCCACTCTAGACCTGCCTTTCCTGGGCAGGCTTTGTGCACTGCTGGAGCAGAACTCAGCACAGGCTGCCTGAATGTCAAAGCCTGAAAGCATCAAACATGCAGAATAAAGGCTTTTACTGGGATTTCTGGATAGCTGGAGCACTGTGTTGTGCCTGTGTGCATTTGTGATTGCTTGGGAACATGTGCCAGGCTGGGGGGACTGGGAAATGTAGGATTCACAGCAGAGAGCTGCTCATGGATTTTAAAAGGAAAATATCCACTATAATAACTTCAGGGCACAGGTGTTTTCCTTCTCTTGGAGGTCTTGATTCCTGCTATGTATCCTGGAGAAGAAGGCTGGGTCTCTTTACACACAGCTTTAGTCCCAGCAATGCTGCCTCAGCAAGAGTGAGTGGATCAGTGCTGTGAGCCTCTCACTCCCCTCATGCAGCTACACCAGGAGCAGGGCATCATGTCTAAAAGCCTTCAATGTCTTCAAAAATTGTATGCAAAGAGAGCCCAGTGTGACAGATGCTTGCTTGCAAGAGGAAAATAACCCTGTTAGAAACACTTGTGGACATGGCCACCTTCCTCACCCCACCCAACACCATGCCACCATCCCAATGCAGATTCCTGTGGGCAGATGCATCCCTGCCAGGTAAGTGGGAAAGCAAGGAGCCCAGTGCTGCCTCATGCCTGTCTGCCTGCAGGGAAGCAAGGGGCTGGCAGGGCAGGGGGGTGTTTTTCCAGAGACCTGAGGAAGAAAGAGAAGAGTGTTGGGAATGCTTGTGGTGCTCACTGAAGGGACCCCACTGCACCACCATCCTCTGCAGCCAGCAGAAGTGAAGCCCCCATGCAGGACCACAGCCCTGGCAGGTGATTGAGCTCTGCCAAAGTGAGAAGAGACTAATAAATATGGATAAACTGGCAGGAATTGAAGGGAAACATGCAGAGGGGAGAAAACCAGGAGAGAAGTGAGCAGCCCCCAGGCACAACAGGATGAGCTGTCAGTAGGCTCTTGCTGCACCCAGCCCAGCAAATGTGGTTTTTTTCTCCCCTATCAATATCCCCAGTGCAGGCTGTGGCTGGACATTTGCTCCTCAAAGGCTCGTGCATCCATGTGCGAGCACCCTTGGCTACCCCAACTCAAGCCTGGCTCTGGCCCTCCTATGGGGCTGGCTGCCATGGGCATTTATATAAGGTGGAAGTGGGAATGCACTCTCTTTTGGGGCCAAATCTACAAAAGATCTCTGCATCTCCACCTCACTGGGGGATGCTGGGCAGGCTGATCCTCCCTGCACATGCCATCCCCTAATAACTTGCTCATGCTCATTCCACTTGTGTTACTCCTGCCTCACTGGGGCTACTGGGGCTGCAAAAGGAAGCACCTGCCAGCACTCTCCCTCCCAGCTTCCACCCTCCCCTCGCCTCGGGGTTTATTTACCCCGGGGCGTAGGGATAAATGGGGATAAGAAGGCAGAAAAGGTCATCTGGGTGGTGACCACAAAAGGGGACATTGTGCCTCCAGGGAGGGGGTGGAAGTGCCCGAGGAGACGAGAGACAGCGCACTTTGATGCAGTCTGGATGAAAGAGGGGAGGAGAGGGAAGGGAAGAGAGGAGGGGGAGCTAAACAGGGGGAGGAGACGACACCAAAACCCAAAAGGCAACAAAACCTCTCCCAGCTGGGACACAAGTCAGGATGGTTCCTTTATTTAGATGGATAGAGTCAAGCACAATGCGGGGCAGCCGGGGGCCACCCTGCCCCTGTCCTTCACCAGCCCTTTCAAGCCTTTCTTGCCCCCTCCTCCCCTCCCTCCTCAGCCTCTCACTTTCTTCCATATTTTCCATTTTCTTTTTTTCCTTTGCTCCCCGTGCCCCACCTCCCACTTCCAGCTTTCTCCCATGGTGAAAGCACTGAGCAAGAAAGTAGGGTGATAGATGATGCAAAGTTAATTTTAAATATAGAGGTGGGGAGGGGCAGACCAAAGGCAGTGGAGAAAAATGGGCTTGGGGAGGACCCTGTGAGGAGAATCCCTCCCTACACATAATCCATTTTGCCCCTGTGAGGAGAATCCCTCCCTAGACATAATCCGTGACGCCTGTGTTTCAGCAGAGTTCTCTGGTCCCTGAGCTGTGTGCTGCAAATCCTACAGCAGGGCTGAATCTTGCGCAGAGAGCCCACAGGGCTGTTATTGCCACATAGATCCTACCCTCTGAGATGCTTTAAGAGCATAAAGTTTGAGCTCCCATGGCTGGAGGAGTTTGGAGACAAACTGTCCCACACATCCATACCTCTACAGATGCCCCCAGCTGTTATTTTTTCCAACCTGCTGTTTTTCAGCTGACCACCTTATGTTTTCTCGTGCAGACTTGCTATCAATTTGTTAAGATAGAAATAGAGCCTAGAGTTTTTTTGGTAGCTCAAGTGTCATCACTGTATTGTGATGTATCTATAATTCAGAGATACCTCAAAATTTCCAGAAATACGAAATTTTAAACTAAGCTGACCCAAAATGAAGGCTTTGCTTTAGCAAATAGTTTGCTGTACATCCTGACCATGAAGAACTTCAGCAATCTCAATAAAATATTCAACATTTTTAAATGAAGAGCTATTCCATTCAACAACTCCCAGAATGGACCATTTTCTAACACAAATTCTCTGCTTCTATAATACTTCTTATTCATTGCACCTGTTTTTTTACTGGGGAAAACCAACCAACAAACAAACAAACACACACACCCCCCACACACACACCTATATGGAAAAAAATCTCAATTCAGATAATAAATTATCAGGGAAAAGAAAGCAGAAATAAATTTTCCTCTAAGTTTACTTTCTAATAACTAACTAATAAATAACTTCATCAGCTCTGGCAAAATAATAGGCTCTATAACGCTCAGCTCAGAACTTACTGAAAATTTGTTACTTGCTTAACAAGCAATGCTTCAAGGGAATTACTTTAACTCTACAACAGAAGTCTCAACTCACTTCTCTTATTAAAACAGAAGAAAATTGATCTAAATGGGCACAAATAAATTAACACAAGAAATTCCCTTCGCACTTTTCTGGATGACAACAATTTGCCAGAAAAGAGCTGTACAGGTGTTCAGATTGCTGCAGTGGCTGAAGAAGCAGCTGCAAGTTCTGGATGTTTTATCCTGTACAAGGATGCAATGATGCAGTGGTGCACCAGTGTGGTGACAACGCCACTTCATGAGGTGAAGGCTGACAGTGATGAAAAGCCAAGACGGGAAGGCAGCGCAAAGTCTGGGCGGCTGTTTGGTTTAGTTGCAAGGAATGGTCCCAAATCCTGCCCCCTCAAATGTAGCAAAAGAAAACAACTTGCAGGCAGCCTGTCTGGCCTCCCGCCCCAGTCTGTGTTCCCTGAAGCCTCAGAAGCCCTCTTCCTCTGTGCCCTCTCCAGCTTTCTGCTCCTTCCATGCATGATTTCTACAATGTGCACAAGAAGTGCCTGTGTCCTATACTCCACATCCCATCAAGGAGCATGACACTGCCTTGGCTTTCTCCAGCAGGTTTTACTGCACACTGGTTATGGTTTCTGCTAGGCCTGAAAGAGTGCCCAGAGGTCCCTTTAACAAGTTGCGTGTTTCTCTGTAACAGCAAGACTTGCCTGCTGGCAACCATTAGCTCACTGCAGCATCATAAACAGTCAAATTCAGCTTACACCACGTCTGAACTTGGCTTAGGCACTAGTTTTTCTGCCAGTACATCACTGTTTTCAACTCCAGTCAGCACTGTTTTGAAGTTATTACTGTCTGGTGGTTGGGGTTTTTTTGGTGGTGTATGCATCCTAAATGAGCTTTGTGGTCTCCCCACTTCAAAAGGCTCTCTGCTCTCACCTCTCTTTACTGCCTGTCCTCTAGCAAGACCAAAGACCAAAGGGTATAAACTATCTCAGCAGTGCCCCAGGTCCGTGCAGCGTGCAGGGATGAAGCCTGTGGGACATTCCTATGGGCTGCTGGAGTCAGGGTTCGGGGAATCAGGCAAAGAGTTGGTGCAGAGCCGTGCACCCAGACCTGGTCCTCATCCTTGTCTCCTTTCAAATCAGCCCCAAATACATTGTGTGCTGCAAACTGCAAGCTGCTTAAAGCACATCTCAGCCTCTCCATTGCCCAGTTTGCTCAGGCATCTCCAGGGCAAAGAGAAGACACAGAAGCACCCTCAGGAAAGAATTGCATTCAGGTGCTTCACTGAGAGGACCAGTTGCTTCCACTGACGGCAGCTGGCTTCCCTTTGATAAAAATAAGCCCATGGTGAAGGTAGGCTGCTGCCAGGAATATGGGAGTCAGAAGCCTGTGCAGAGGGCTTTGCAGGTACTCTGCTGGTAAGAGGATGATGATATTTACTAATACTTCTAAGCTAGATTTTTATTTACCCAGTGGGTTTCACCTGCTCCTTCTGTGGATGGTTTTGCTAAAGTGACTGTGGCTCCTTTGTGGAGCCTTGAAGGAATTGTATGTGGGAAACATAGTGAAAGGGAAAATGTGTTATAGTATTGCAACACTTCCTACTAGTATTTAACATCCTGACAAAATTCATCTTTTCTACAAAAAAAATCTTGAAGTGCTTCATTCAAGGGAAAGATATTTGCTGTGTTATAAAAGTGTCAACATTTCACTTACAAATTGGTCATTCTTTTGGCAGTGACTTTAACAGAAAATTCCCCTTGGGGCTATTATGCCTCTTTGTTGGTTTTTCTTCCCTCAAAAAAAAAGCCTAAGCCAAACAACTTAAAAAGCAAGCACAATTTACTGGGTCTGGTGACTGTATAACTGTTGTACTGCAGGCTGTAAGCGCTGGGGCTGAGGCCAGGAGATGAAAGGAGAGAACTGAGGCTTCTCCAGCAGCAAGGTGGATGCTCACAGGTCAAAGCCTGAAGCACTGCCGTGGTCTCTGCAGTCAAACAATTGCCTTACCACAAGTTTCTCCTTTTCTGATGTTTATACCTCTGATGTTATTAACATCTATCCATAAACAAAAGCATTTGGGGGGAGGAGGGTGTCACAGACTAATACTTGAAATAATTTCTCTGTGCTTCTTGCTCTGATTTAATGCACTGTGCTTTCCTCTGCTAACCACTTTCTTACCCTTGCTTCTCCTTTTCTTTTCTATGTTTCTCCACATGACTGTTTATTTCTCCTCTCTTGTACAACAACACCGATAACTTTGGCAGATAATAAATGTCTGTCTTGTCTTGGGATTTTCCTGCTCATCATATGTGGATGCTCATGTTGGAGCCTCCCATCTGGCTGAGATTTCTCTGAGGATCTCTCTCCTGCCTCACCTTTATCCAACACAGCCATGATAGGACTTGTGGGTGTCACTGCATTTATTCTTTTGCTGCCTTGTTGCGCCCTGGGACAAAAGAGAGGTGACAACAGGAGTGAGGAGGCAGGCAGTACTCTGCAGAAAATGAGGATTTAGTGATCCTGATCTGAACAATGATCTGTCTGATTATAGGCTCTCAAGAAGAGGACAGGAGAGACTCTCAATTGAAAATACAGCAGAAATCTCTGTCTCTAATGATTTTGCAACATTTTCCCTAAGCTAAGAATGCTGATGCTCCCCTTCAGTTTTCCCTTCTTGAAGATGGTGACAGCAGAAGTGCAAAGCAGCCTCTTAGTGGGAAGTGCCCTAACTGTGCCACCCCTCTCATTCTTGTACTAGCTTTACCATTATTCTGAATAGATCTTCATTATGGGAAAATAATGGGTGGAAGAAAGGACTTCGTTTATAACAAAAAGACTGAGAATCTCTAAGTGTAAAACCCCTCCACGTTCTCAGACGGCCACAGGAACATTCATTCACTTCTCCAACAAGCAAGCCCCAGGGACCAGCTTGAGAAGAGCTGCAGTGAGATCCCAAGGGTGCTCTGAAAGCACCTGGCAGAGCTCCTCTGTTCATGTGTGCCAGGGAGTGCACAAAGCTCAAAGGGAGCTGGGTGTTCATGGTGTCCCTGCAATTCTGTCATTTGTGATAGTGCACGATAGCCTCTTTAGGTGTGACAGTAACTTGTGATTACACCTGGTGCTGCTTTAATACTGGTTGGTCCCATTATTTCCGGGCATGCCTCTGGCCAATGCTCTGTTGATGGCAGTTTCTGGGAAGAAAATCGAACCCTTGTTGGCCAATGCCCAAGCTGGGCAAAGCTAGGCCAGCTCTGCCTGCCGTCAGCTGTGCAAGGGGCTGCCTTTCACTCCCAACCACACACCCTCCCAGGAGCCTGGCCCAGGTCCAATCCAGATAAGAAATGACTGAAAATTGTTGCTGCTAGCCAGCTATTCTGTGACCTGCATGAAAAGAGTGAAATGACCTCGGGACTAGTCTCGGCACACAGCCGTCTGCCCGCAAACCGTGGCAGCCGAAAAGCCTTGGTACGCAGACCAAAGGCTGGCAGGACAAGCATTTTCTTGGCGGCTTCTCCTCCCGGCCGGGAGGGGAGGCAGCAGCAGGCTGATCCACAGGAGCTCGCCTCGCTGCCTGACGGGCTTGGTCTGTAACAAGACCTTTACGAGGTGTTAATGTAAAAGGGCGTTGTTATACACTGAAACCAACCGTGGGCTATTTTCTGCAGGATGTTCTACGGTGAAAGGGTGTTTGCAGGTGATACCTTGTGGTAGTAGGAACAGGAGAAAGCCCTTTTCCCTTGGACTCTTATTCCTAATGTGGTTTCCTGGAGGTCCCTGAGGTGCTGGGGTTCTGCTGAAGTCCCTCTCCCTGCAAGGAGGACCAGCAATGTCATTCTGCCATGGAGATGCTGCAGGGCACGCTCCTGCTGCTTCCTAGGTCTTCTTGTGGTGAACAAGCCTTCAAGCAGGCTGCAGAGGCCTCTCCTTCAAAATTATTTTTAATAGTACATGAAGAAATTTGGAAGGAGTGTGGTTATGGAACTGAGGCTGCCCATGAGGGACTACATTATCATTTAGACACTACTGGGCAATAATGCATGGAACTCCTTTTACCATGTGCTGGGTTTTAAGGGCCTTGGGTAACAAGAAAAGCTTCAGTCTGAGCATTAAAAAAATGCCAAGGAGGGGACCGTGGTTAAAAATTGAAGGGTTCTTTCAGCCTGGGGGGGGGGAGCAGCTAAGCCTGACACTATACTGCAACTTGTTTCTGCTTCATTAGCCATGTCTGTGACCTGTGAAATGCTGCTTAGGAAAATGGGAACCCATCGGTGGATGTAGATGTGAGAGGTTTGCAGAAGTGTGCTTTGTAGCTGTACATTGACAAGCCTGTGTCTCCTGCTGTCTTCAGCTTTTTTTTTTCCTTAATTCTCAAAATTCCTCAGCGTATTTTTTTTTCTGCCTGAATCTGACTATCTGACTCTCCTGTGGCCTTGTACCTTAAGGCTGGGTTTGTGTCTTGCTGGGAGCTGGAGTTTCCATTTCAGGCACCGAGTTTCTAGTGATACATCTAAAGAGCAATGATGTGCTCACCAGAGGCATTCCCCATCCCAGCCACAAGCGTTTAGGCAGGCACCCAGGCTTCCTGGAATCCCTCACGGCAGCTCTGGGCTGATGGCAGCTAACCCAGACACTGAGGGTCTCTTCATCAAGTGTAGGTGGCTCCTCCAGGCAGGGGAAGTACCTGGCTGAGAAGACAGGTCTTCTGTTACTCTTGCTGCTGACTCTCATGGTCAGAGGGCTTTCATCTTCAAGTCTTTGAACTGGCACTACTTTGCACAAAACAGAGAGACCTAAGTGTCAGTTTTTAGGGTCAAAAGTCTTCAAGTCTTCTCAATGGGGTCCAAGCAATCTTCAGGTGGCTGCTGAAGAGCAGTCAGGTGGGCTGGCTGAAGGTAGCTGTTGTCTCTGGAACATCCTTTTCCCCGCACATTCTTTCCCCTCAACTCTTTGGAAGACTCATGACCACAGTGGGCTTTTTAAAAGTAAATTGTGCATTCCTGATTTCCCTCTAGTTTCGACTGAAACACTGACTGACAGCATTAAGGTAACTTGTAATGCTGACTAAGCTGTTTTTTCCCTCCCTAATATTAGTATTGCTTAAGTGAAAACTGTTTACTGCTAATTTCTTGCCAATACAGTTACAGCTGATACTGCTTCAAAGTTGCTGCAACAGTATCTTGGGTGATCAGATGAACGTGGTAACGATGCTGGGATTTACTTGACTGAGAGCCAAATAATTGCTTTTGGAAATAGTAAAATGATCAGTGCTACCAAGGAAGGAAAACAAACACCCTGCCAAGCAGTAGTAACACGCTTTAAACAAATGCATTCTGCCATGATGGGACACTTGTGCAGACTGATGCAGCAGTCCAGATTTCTAAACTCTTGGAAAAGATATGATATTGCTTTAGGCTGAGAATAAATATGTGGGAATCTGCATGGGTTTATGTCAGACTGATTTTTTGGAGGTCATCTGTGAGGAGGAAGCCCTCATACCCCTCCCCGGGAAATGTACCCCATCACTCCCCTACTCCACCAGCCCTCCCTGCTGCTGCCAAGCACAGCCCATCACTTAACACCCAGGTCAGCTCACAGTTCTCTCACTTCTACCTGTGGGACTGCTGGAGAGCCATAAAGTGTAAAACCTTTGCAAGCAATTTATTAAGCACTTGAATTCCCTGTGCCTTTGAAAGGGACTGTTTATTAGAGCAACTTTGGTTAGGGAATGAACTTGAAGCACATTAACTATTGTGCCTGATTGCAGGCTCCTAAATGCTACTTGCTGTTAGAGCTTTCATTTTCCCATGGCTTGTTTTGGGGATGTTTTTTTCCTCTTCAAATGGAATCGTGTATGTGAAATACTCTCATAGATCTGGATTACAGAGCATCCACTGCAATTACTGAACCTGGGACTGCTGAGTGATACTCCTGAAAAGTTCTACCCTCCCACTACTAAGGCAGCAGAGATTACACACACAGTCCCTGCAAAGTAGGTCAATTTTAATAACCATTTCTGCTTTGTGTTTGTTCAGCATATTCTACAGACCAGGCCATTCTGCTCCTTTCAGCTCCTAACATTCACTAGAGCTATTTAAGGGAATTAACAGTCTCTGCCATAGTTTTTCATGCTATCATCCCCGTGTTTTGTTTCACAGCAGTCTTACCTTAAAGACACACAGTTTTTACCTCTGGCTCACTTCCACTGAAGAAGGTCTTCAGCATGAGCCCAAAAGTAATGGGCAGAGCTTATGAGTCTCTGATAATAATTTCCAAGGAGAAAACCACATTTTCTTTTTGCCTTTAGATAAAGAAGATGTACATGCAGCTCAAGTTAGAGTAAGACAGAGTGGGACACTGTTGGTTACATACAGTTTTTGAATGAAAATGCTGTTCTCAGAGGTGCTGCTCCCCTGAAAACAGGCACCCCACGCTACCTCCTGAGAACAGCTGCCAGGACAAACAAACTCCAGATACCCACTTCCTCTTTACCTTCCCATGACGCTCCCATCACTGTAGGCAAGGACAACACAGCCTCCTGCAGCAGCACCTTCTGCATGCTCAGGAAAGGAGTTACCAGCACCGAACCTGCCTCGGCTCCTACACACATCTGCAGCTCCCCATACATCATCTCTGTAGTACCTGCTTCAGGTGCTGAATTCATAAAACTTGAAAGAGGGGGAAAAAGTAAGCCTGGAAATTGTGCTATGCTGCTCCTTATTCTCTTCTGCACATGAAACCTGGTCCAGGAGAACTGCCTCTGTGCTGTATTGCTTGTTACTCCGCTCTCTCACCCCTTCAGGCACTAGTTCACCTTGGGCGTTTCTGGCAAATACACATATCTTACAGCCCTGAAGCCATTTATAAATAGATTTTTATTAATAAAGTCCATTTACATAAAATATGATACTCTCTTAAAAACGGCATATGTACAACTTAAGAAATCCTAGCAAGTGCATACAAAAATGCCTTCAATACATTTTTTTAAAAAAACTTCAGTTTTCAGAGAGGTGGACCTTCACACCAGGCAAACTCGGACACCACGTTAAAACACAACATAACTTTACAGTCTTTTACTGAAGTGTTTGGAGAGAACAATAAAAAGAAAAACCCAAACAAACACTTTTTCATCTATACCGTGTATGTTCCCAAAACATTCTAGCTGGCAGTGTTCAAGAACAAGTGAATAGGACCTGCTAAAAATAGAACCATCTCCTCGTCCCTTTTCTCTAAGGTTTCTTGTACAAAAATAAGTCTTCATACACCAGTGTCCCCATAGGCAGTTCAAGTTACATATAAAATAGAATCTGACACGATAAAAAATTCCCTCCCCCTCCAGAAACAAGGAAGCATCAAGTGTTTTTAATTTCTTTTTGTTTTTCCTTTCCACCTCTCCAAAGCAACACCAGACAGCAGCGGTGGGGGGAAGCGGGTTCGCTCGGGCATCCTCTCCGTCGGTCGGCAGCTCCCCGGCAAGGAGCGGGACCCCGCAGTCGGCTGCACCATTGCACTTTCCACAGCCCGAAGACGACGGCTGAACCCGGAGAGAAAAGCAGCCAGGGGGTCCCGCCGGGGTGGAGGTCAGCACTTTCGGGGGATGCTGCTGCTGCAGCCGAGACCGCGGGCGCCGACGTGCTGCGGGCCGAGCGCGGCTGCGGAGAGACGGGAGGAGAGCCCCGGTGGGTTCGTGCCCCGCACCCCGAGCGCCGGGGGGGAACCGGCCCCGCTCCCCTCCGGCTGCCCCCTCACCTCCCGCCGGGTCAGTAGCTCCCCAGCCAGCTGGTGAAGTCCAGCAGCTCCCGCTCCTCGGGGCTGAGCGCCGCGTCGTAGCCGCTCTCCTCGGAGGAGCAGGGCGAGCCGGGCGCCGAGGAGCCGAAGGAGGGCGAAGCGGAGGAGTAGCCGCCGCCGCCGCCCACTTCCCCGACGGCCACCCGCCCGCGGCCTTCGGGGAAAGAGGCGGCGGCGTCGTGCTCGTCGAGGAGGCGCTGCAGGGCGCGGATGTACTCGACGGCGGAGCGGAGGGTCTCCACCTTGCTCATCTTCTTGCTGGCCGCGCCGTGCGGGACGTGCTGGCGGAGCGCGGCGAAGCCCAGGTTGACGAGCCGCACGCGGTTGCGCTCCCGCTCGTTCCGACGGGCCACGGCGGCCGCCGCCGCCGCCCCGGTGCCCGGCAGGGCGGCGAAGGCCAGGCGGCGCTTGCAGCGCAGCAGCTCGG
>VZRZ01003773.1:522773-535059 GCA_013398175.1 Climacteris rufus | reverse complement strand
GCCGGCACCGGCACCCCCCCCATCCCGTCCCTGTCCCTGTCCTGTCCCTGCCCCTGTCCCTGCCCCTGCCCTCGGGGTGCGCTCCCTGCCCCCCCGCCGCAACCCTTCCCTCAAATCACCGCCTCTGCCCCGGTAACTTTCAACATTTTATTTTAATTTAGGTTTTATTATTACTCGGGGGAGGGGCCCCTCTCGCCCCGCCTCCCTCCCCCCACACCGGAGCGGACACGCAGCCGGGACTCCCATTGCCCTCGATAAGGTGGGTCCTGTCCCTTCAAATGTGCCACCAGCCCGCGCCCCTCCCGAAGCCGGTACCTTGCTGGAGACGGTGTCTTCCCAGACCTTGTTGGGAAGGCGGTGGCCCCGCAGCGCCGCTGCTCCCAAGGCTTTCCCTGCGGAGCTGCGAGTGCCGGCACCTGGTGTCTGACAGAGCGACGGGACACACCGAGGCTCTGCTTTGTTACATCCACAAAAAAAGTGTAATAACAAAGATTTACAGCAGTGCCGTGAGTCGTCTTACCAAGGCCGTTCTCCACAGGCCGGCTTTGGGGAGTTTCAAGGATAAAGGCATGGAGAGGAGAAGGAAAATGCAAAGCTTTCGTAGCTCAGGGGTTGCACCCCGGCTTCCCTCTGCCGTGCCAAACAGTCATCCTTGGCTCTCCGTCAAGCAAGACTTGCTTCCAGCTCCAGCGGGAAGAGCAGCAGGGTAAGGTGCTTTTGGACAGCTGGATGAAATGGGGAGGACAAAGGAGCTTTCCTCTTGGAGTTCTGGAGACTTATGGGAAGAAATAACTTGCACAGGGGTGGATGGAAAGGCATCATAAGCCCACTGCTCAGGGGCTGTGTCCACTTTTGGCTTCAGCACAGCTTCAGGATGCGTTGTCCTTGCGGCTTTCCTCCTACCCAGCCTTTAAAAAAACTACCAAAAAAAAAAAAATCTAACAGTGTGTTACTAAAACATCTCCAAGAGACCCTGTCACTGGCTTCAGGGGGGCCAGCCATGTCCCCTGTGCCAGCTGCCAGGCTGGTGCTGGTGTGGCCCCTCGGTGTGACCGTCTGCAGGAGGGGGAGGGTGCTCATCCACTGAGGGGTTAAACCAGCTGCTCCTTAGAGTAACTGATGTGTTCTGCAGGTCTCCCTCCACCCAGAGTGTGCAGGCAGGAGGCTTGAGGCAGTTCAGTCACAGGGCTTCACTTTTTGGGAGGGAACATAACCTCATCTCAGGAAAATGCTCAAAGCTGGTGTCTCTGGCAGCAACTTGGTGTCGGGGATGTCATCACATGGACAGGTGCCAGCAAGGCTCTGCACCACGATGGGTCTGTGATCAAAGGGTCTGTGTTGCCCTGGCTATCCTGAACTACTGTGGTGCTCCTCCGTGGGTGTATCTAAGCCAAAACTGGTAGTTCAAAGAGCTATCCATGATTTCTCGATGTGACATGGAGGGGGCTTTTTTGTACCTGTGTGGGGTAAATAGGGAGCAGCAGGGCTCCATTATGTTGAAAGAGAAATATTTTCCCTGGGGATGGGTTGCAAAGGCAGTGAGTTGAAGGAACCAGCCCCACTGCAGTGTCACAGGCAGTCGAGCTGAAATTCTTGACAGTAAGGAGCCTATGAGAACTTCGATTTTTCTGACAATCAAGCATGCAGAAGGCTTAGCACCCAAATTCAGTGGCTCCTGAGACATTCTTGGCCGTGCTGTAGACCTGGGGGAAAACCAATGAGCAGCCCTGCAGCTTCTCTGAAGGATTTGACCTGAGAGGAGCAGCTCATGGCGTGCGGCGCAGGCAGGAGTGTTTTGCCTGGTGGGTTCCCAGTAGCACAGAGGAGCTGCTTGTGCCTTGAGCGTGTTTGTGAGTGCCCAGACTTCTCCCTCAGCTCAGGCCATGTAAAGCGCTTGCTTTCAGCATCCGCAAAGCTGCCCTGGCTGGCACAAGGGGGTTCCCTTGCTCTCACTGCCAATCACAGCTTAGTCAGTAGGGGCATTACTGCAGTGGAGTAATAGTGATGTTCTTTTATTACCTCGTCTCTAATTTCTGCTGAAGACCTTTCTCACAGGAAAGGGGAAGCTGCTGCCGTTGAAACTTTTCAAGAGAAAATCTTCTGTATTGAAGTGCCATGCTCAAGACTAATAACTGGATTTTTATCATACAAAAATAGCTACAGGGAATTTTTTACATTAATAATGCACAGTTCAAACACCAGTAAAAACCAGCCTCAAGAGAGAGCGTGCAGCCTCCAGCCACAGTGATTCCACGCTCAGCTCAGGGATGACCCTGACCTGTTCAGATGGGCTTCAGGGCTGCTGATCACAACATCTGTTTCCAGCCAGATGTGTCCATCAGGTCTGGGCCTGAGTACAACACACTTTCCTAGCAGTGCAGCCAGCTTCCCAGCAATCTGCAGAAAGGTAGGTAGGTAGGCATATCTTGTACTCAGAGAAATGCAATCTCATTTGAAATCTCTTTATAAGTTAATGACTATGTAAGATTCAGTAGAACAAGACATCATTAAACACTGTGTTCACAATCAACTTCCTGATCATAATCTGGGGAGAGAGGCATCCAGCAATGTGCTACCCATCCCCAGAGCGTGGGGAGAGGAAATACTCTTCTGGAGCAGGTAAGGCAAAAGTAACTGCATGGTTGCTGTGGACACCTCGCAGCTCCATGTGGCTTCAGCCAGCGTGCTGCAAGGTGGCCAAATTATGCTCAGAGAGAAGGGAAAAAGGCCTGTGCAAAGGGCCTCTGAGCCCTGACACTGTGTGTTAGTTCTTGCACCTGCCAAAGGTGAGAGCAAAGCTCTGCCCCTGTCTTGGCACGTGTCAGCAGGAAGACTGCACATGAGGGGCTGGGTCAGTCCTGATGTGACCCATGCACCACAGGAGGCTCACATGGGCTTTTTAGGGTGTTTTGACAAAACTCTCTGGACTTCAGTGAAAAGCAATAGAGGTCCTCTTGCAATAAAGCTGAGAGGATGAATGCCAGAAATAAAGGGCGATGGGCAGTTGAGCACCTGTTATTGGTGAGCAGCGGAGTCCCCGTTTGCCAGGCTGGGCTGTGCTCACACTGGTTTTGCCAGGAGCAAAAGATGCTCCTGGATGGACCAGGGCTCACGTTGTGTCTTCAGGTCTATCACCTGCACAGCTGGCTCCTGAGCAGCTATGGTTTTCAATTAGATAATATGTGGAAGAAAAAATATAATTTAGTTCGAGTAGGGTGGTGTGCTTTAGAGCTGTGAGTAGGGTTCTTTCCGTTTCAGTGGAGAAAGAAGTTCATTTGAGTTTATTCTTTGAAGGGAACTCCCTATCTTCAGCTTATGCTCTTTTCCAATGTAATATTTCTTTGCCTTGATGAACTATTTTTAATAGCTCTTCTGACATTTTATTTGCTCACCTATAATAATTTCAAATTGCCTGGGAATCACTAGAGGATTTTGGAGACACACATTGAAAATAATAATAAATAAAATAGTCCTTTGGAGATATTATGATTCCTCTCTGGTTTTGTCTCTTCCAAAGCAGCCTCCAGCCAGCCTTGTTTCCATTCACAGTGGAGCTCTATGGTGCATCTGAAGGTTGGCAAAGCCCAGCACCTCCCCCTTTTTTCCTCTCTTTCCTTTCTTGAAAAGAGATGGCCCCGGGTTTAAAAGTTGATTTTTAGCTTTGATTGTGTGTATGTGCTATATGAATGCTAAGCAGCCTTTACAATGCATCCTTGTGATGTGCCTGGGAAGGCAGACACAGGCTGTGAGGTCTCCCTGGCTTCCCATCATTCCTATGGCTGCGGTGCGGTTTGATATGGACATGTTTTATTTACGAGCGAGCTTTAGGGTGAATCCAGCCGTGTTATGGGCAGTAGCTGAGGGACTAAATGGGCTGAGCCACTGACTCTTGTAAATCTGCCACGGTTGGAACTGTTTTCTGCAGTGGAGAAGAGGTATTTTCCCCAATGGTGCTGTGGGGTGAGAATCGAGGAGGCTCCTGAGAGTTGGCAGGGACCTGGCACAGGTGTGTCCTGCCTGGATGATGGGTGTAGTTTTGGCTCCTGCCTGACATTCTCCTCCTTGCTTCCAGCCCATCCTTTCTCAGGAGCATTAGTAGCAGTGCCCAAAGCCAAGGCAGAAGTTTCTCTTCTTGTCTCAACAGAATTCAAGCAGATGAGGCTGGGGTGGTGCTCTAACATCACTGGTGGCACCAATGGAGTGAGAGACAAGAAAACTGGACATGGAGAAAGCACCAGCACGAATTCAGCCTCTACTCCTCCATTTGTGTTTAGTGTCCCAAGTTCACCCCATGCAGCATTAACGCAGGAAATCCCCCAGCTCCTTTAGGACATCCCTCTGACAGTGTGGCCATCATTTCCCTTCAGCTTAGAAGAGGATTGGGGGTTTATAGCTTTGCAAAAATATGATCTGGCTTTGTTTTCTTTTTAAAATCAATTCTTCCCTTCTGGATGAGATGGCACATCCTTCTGAGAGCCATGCAGCTGGGGATGCTGGTGTGTATTTTCATAACAGAAATCTGCAAGCTGCCGCAAGGCTAGAAAAAGAGAGCACCTGTGCTCCCTGGAGTATTTTCAGACTCACTACCATCTCTCCGTGCTCCAGCTGATAACCAGAGATAAGGGAGGAAGCCACAGGCAGGAGCTGTGGTCACCTGTGGGTTTTGCACTGCATTTGGCCATGATAAGTTGTGCTCTTGCAAAAGGGACCAATTGATAAAACCTGGCAGGGCAGGCAGGAGGCTGAGTCTTGCTGGAAAAGCCATGCTGCCATCCTGTCCATGTGCTGGCTGTGAGGATGGTTCCCTGGCATGCCACCAGCCTGCCTCTCTTCCCACTGGGCTGAGGGGACACCCTGCTTCTCACCAGTGCTCCCTGGGCAGAGAACTGCTGAGGCAGGGGTATGCCAATGACAGGGTGCCCAGGGGAAGTTTAATCCCATAGAAAGTGAGTGTTGCACAGATGACCTTTTTGTGCACAGGGCACAGGTAGGATGAGCACATGGACTTCCCTTGTGCTTCCTTCTAGTGCTCTTCCATGTGCCAACTGTACCTCCCTCAATCACAGCCCAACCTCTTAATGTCCCAGCTGTACTGATGCTCCTGCTGTCTTTTTGGGTGAGGGAGCAACTCCTTTAGCTCTTGTTATTTTTTTTATATTAGAAATCCAAATATGCTCTGTCCCAAACAGGAAACTTTCAAGTCATACATGTATAGGATAGAGGGTAAAAGAGAGGAAAGAGAAACAGCAGAAAACCCCTCCACCCCGAAGCCCAGCAGGCAGTACCCACTCTGAAGGGAGTGGACACAAAGGCAGGGCACCAAGCACTGCAGGTGGGAGAAGCATCAGAAGACACGGGCAAGCTAGTCAGGAATAGGCATTTTTAGCCAAAACAGAGGTAACAGCTTTTTAAACCCAGGCGTTTAAAGTTACAGACCTGCTTTCAGAGTTCCATGAGTCAGTGAAGGTACCCGATTTTATGGCTGGGGGCAAAAGGAGGTAGAACATATTTTGTGGAAAGACTAGGAACCCTTGCAAGGGGTGTAGACGACGATTTTTGGACCTCTCAGGTGGACCTGCGGTGAGATGCGAGGCTTCTGCGGCAACTGAGGAGACCTTTATAGAACTGGGGAGGGACATCCCCTTCGGAAAGCCCACGTCGATCATCCCGCCCTTCGGGAAGGGGTTCTGCTGGCCTGTGGGGACCTCTAGTGTGAGACTTGGCTTCTCACAGGTCTCGCTGCTGTGGCTGGTGTTTAGGATTGAGGGGAGAACTGAGGTCTAGGGGGAAACGGAGATGGGCTCCATGGTTTTCTTCCTGTCCGTCGCTGTGACACAGGCTCCAGGTGTGCTCAGGGCAGGAGAGACGGCTGCACCCTTGGTGACCATCGCTGGTGGTTGGGCTGTCCTGGCTGATGTTTACACACACAGCTGGGCTCATACCTTCTTGCAGCCCTTCCAGATTTAACCTGTAACTCCACCTGTGGACGAGCCCTGCTGCCTCTATACCAGGGACCCTTCCCCTTGAAAATGCGGGTGACAACACCCCCCTCTGTCCTCTAGTACCAGAAGAAATGATGGGTGCTCACAGTTCTGCATCCAAATGCAGTCCTAACTCTGACACAGTGTTTTATAGGCATTTTCCCCACCTGGTCTGTCCCCAGGGGTCATGCTCCTGAACATGGGTGGCTGGGCATCAGCTGCCTCACCAGCCCATTGTCCTGTCCCCACTGCCCTCCTTCCCACTGTCTATCCGTTGGTTTTTCTCAGATGGTCTCCAGCTGGTGGCTGGAGGAGGAAGGTCTCTGTCTGCACATGGGTACATCAGTGTCTCCTGCTGGGCGTCACAGCCCACTCCCTAGGGAAGGGACCCATGGGGAGCCGTGGGGACACCTGTTCTTGGCATTGGCTGTTGCAGCTCTCATTGGAGGTTGCAACCAAGATGATTTGTGAGAAAGCTTGCACAAGAGCTAGTGATGTAGTCAGAAAATCACGACATGCTTTTTCCTGTGCACATGGCTTTGTGCAACATACCTTCTCTTGCTTCTCTTTGCTTTACAAAATGCGTCTTCCTTCCTTTTTTCACTCCTCTCCTCCTTCTTCTTTGTCATCTTCCTGTAACTGCAATTATTATTGTAGGATGGTTTTACTTTTTTACTCCCTTTGTTTGTCATCCAGGGGGAGTGCAACTATTTTTCATGATTCTGTTTCACCTGTTCTCCAGCAGTTTAGTTCGAAAACTAAGGATGATTAAGTCAGTCATTCAGGCTCACTTTGGCCAGATTGCTCTTGAAGCATTTTTGCGATTTACTTTTGAGAAATATGCATTCTGGAGTCAGCTGGTTTTGAAGACCAGAAATCACCTGAGTCTTCTGCAGATGTGGGTCCATGGAGACTTCAGTTCTAGGAGAGGGGAAAGGACAGAGTTAAAATGTCCATGTACAGTGAGGGTCTCCTGAGCAGGGGGTTATATTTATATATATCCATGTTCCTGAATAAAATACTACCAAAGGTCCTTCATCTGCAAATAAAAGTTTAAGTAGAGACTCAGCCAAAAGTTATTGCCATGTGGTGGTTCCTGCCATGGGAAGAGAAGACTTTTTGGGGGCTTTAATCTCTTCTTTAAACAAGAGGTTATTTTTTTCTAGATATCATTTTCCTAAACTTTTTCCCAAGACACTATTTATGCAGACTATAAAAAAAAAGTTACTGACAATGTTGATTAAGCAAGACTGCATCCCAGTGAAAGTCAAAATCAGAGTATTTTGACATTAACTTTTGGTTGAACAGTTTAAAAAATATATTTTTAAGATGCTTTGCTTGAAACTCCATGGAAGGTTGTTTTTCTGTGTGCCTTTCCTTCTTTCCCAGCTGGCTGCATGTGGGAGCTGACAGCAGCTGGCTGAGAGCCTGTGCAGAAGGTGACTGCCCTAAACAGGATTTAATAGTCAGGCAGGAGGAGGTGCATCGGCACGTGGTGGGGACTCCACTTCCTGAGAGGCCCCGCTGTGGCCATGCCTCCCTTTGGTGGAAACCCAGGCTTTATCAAGAGCCAGAGGGACCAACTGCCAGCTCTCTCTGGGGACAAGCTGCCGTGGGACTGAGGTGCGGGATGAGGACCACCAAGTGCCAGCTGCTGGTGACCAGCCTCTGTGTCATGGTGAGCAGTCAGGTTTGGGGGGCTCCCTGCAGAACCCTTGCCTTTCCCATCCCTGCTCCGAGGGGGGCTGGTTTTCCCACGTTGTGCCCTTGGCGGGCGGAGGGCAAGCACAGCCAACTGCCCGAGTTATCATTGCGCTGGGGCGGTTATCGCTGGCCACCAGCATCCCCCCTCCTCCGACAGACTTCTGGTTTCTCAGGGCTGTCACTCCACTGCAGCTCTTTCACAACTCAGCAGCTGCCTCGAAGGAGAAAGAAAAGGTCTTTGCTGGCAGAATGGGTGGTTTTCAGCAAAGAGGTATTTGCTCCTGTCTCCTTGGAGCAAAGGAGAGAGGATGGACCTGCTGCAGTCACGCTTGTTGCTGGGAGGGTGGTTGACTGCAGGTTGGGATCACTGCGGGTATGAAACCACAAGGCTGTGGTGGAAGTACATGTGAGAGACCTGTGGATCAGCACTGCAAAGCCAAAGCAAGCCTAGGGATCCTTTTTATCAGCTTTTGAAGCAAATTCACTGAGAGTTTCTGGACATCTGCTGTTAGGTCTGATGGGAAATGGTGGAAACTGGAGAACACTTCTCGTGGACGCTTTGACTTATATGTTCTTGTTGCCTTTTCATTTCATTGAAACCCACTAGCTTAATAATAACAACAACAGCAACAATAATAATAATCTGTATTTAGTTCAAAGAGGGTTGGTGGCTTCTAAAGAGTGTAATTAAAAGGTAATATCTTATTTTGAGCCACATATGAAATTAGTAGTTTTTCCAAATTTCAACATTCCAAGACTGCATTGGCTGTAAGGTGGTTCTCTCTTCCAAAAAACAAAATATACCATTTGGAGGACATGAAAGGAGGGTTAGAACCAAGCATGTTTAGAGGAGGCATTAAGGCACAACTGCTGTGAATGGTTAGAATCACATTATTGCTGTTGGGAGGATTTTAGACTGGTATTTCTCAGAAATCTGAGCTAACTGGTGTTGTACTTTTGCTGGGTGTGGGTCGAGATATACAAAAATGCACAGTCTGAAGGATCAGAAGGTGCCACAAATCAGGCTAGGCAAAGTGCTATGGTCTGGGTGTGTTTAGCCTCTGAAACCATAAGTCTCCAGCAAAAGATATTAGAAAATGTCACACAGTGGGGATTATGTCGAGATCTCACTGTCACATTTGACACAGGAATGGCTGCCTTGTGCTTCTGTATTGCAAAGGCATTAAAAGATGAAGCCTTATCTTAGGAGTTAGGAGTGGCCTTACATTTTGCATTTTCCAGGTTCATTACACTGGATTTGAAGCTGGTTTAGCTGCTGGTGGTGTCTTTGTCCCAGCTCTGCCACCAGTCATGCTGCAAAGAGCCCTGCCCTAGAGTCAGGTTGCCATCAGAAATGTTCCCTCTCCATCACCTGGACTTACTCTGGGCAACATGAAGGGTCATGTGCTCGTAGTTACCCTGTGCCTTAGGCATGCCAGTGCTGTCAGGGATGGGACAGAAACAGGCCAGCAACACGTTGCAGAGACAGAAACCAGTAGAGATAACTTAGAATAGCACAGGACTCAGCTCTTTGCACTCTACCATAGGAAATAGAACCAACATCAGATAAAGGGACTAGCATTGCAAAAAGCAAAGCAGAGAACATTGTCCCTGCCCAAAACCATTCTTGAAGCTGGCAGCCCTCACAGGTGTAGTCTGCAGTGGGGTGGGACTACACAGGTGTGCTGCAAGAGCAGCGATCCTCTAGGTTTTCTTCATGTGGTGGGAATTTAATCCATGGGCACTGGCCAAGGCACTGTGGGCTGCACAGTGTCATATGCACTCATGACACAAGATAGAGTAAGAGCTGTAGTATTTTAAAGTGTCTGGGGTTTGTTCTTTTATGTGCTTTTTGAGATACATGTGATGGTCTCTGGATGATCAAGCTGTCTGCTTTTGCATGGGGCTCAGGAGTAACCAAATACACCTCAAAGCTTTGTGTGCATCCAGCGAGAGCTGCTGCCTTGTAAATCCCTTCCTAAAACCTTTCTTTTTCAGCTGCTGGGGCTATCCATTGCCACACTGAGCACAGTCACCCACTATGGGCTCCATTTCACCCTCATCAGCAATGTCTCCCTGGATAGCAATGCCTACAGGGTCATCCACCACACAGGTACGTTGTGGTCGCATCCCAGTGAGACCTTTGGTGATACTAGGAGCTGAAAAATTCCCTAAAGCAATTGAAGGAAATGCAGAGGTATCTCAAGAGGAGGATGGAGCTGTTTTTTGGAGGATGCATTAAGACTAACTCAGTCCCACAGGCACTTTCTTTCCCCATATCAGACCTGCATGCCTGGCTCCAAAGGGTGCTGTGGGAGCACGGGGTGCTCAGGTGCTTCTGCATTTACACCTGTCCCTCTATTCTCTATGTCCCCATCCTGCCCCTGTGCTGTGGTAGGAGCTCAGAGGGAGCTCTTCAGCCACAGACGGACCTAAAGGTGCACTGGGACTGGCAGGAGCCGGGGAGCACGGGGAGAGGGGCTGTTACAGGAGTTGAAGCAGACCGTGAAAAGTTGAGGCTGGGAGGAGAAATGCATGGAAACACCTAGGGCGTTTTTGAGAAAATGTGGGGTATTTTCCCTTTCACAAGGGAGTAATATAAACGGAGTCTCAGGTACAAGGCTGGAGCAAAGATAGCTCAGATACTAAAATACCTGCTGCTGCACTTGCATCTGCTGCTTCTCTTGAGTTGTACTCTGGGTTTAAACAAACTCATACCCTCTTTAGATCCTGGGTCTCAATTTCAATTTAACAAGGCAGGTATAAAAACTATGTCAGTGCAAAGCTAAGGTCCATTCTTCCCCTGTTCATACACATAGGGGGTTATATACTGGCACTGACTGCAGCCTTACAGGCCCTCCCATCCCAACCACCCCTCTCCAGCAATGCTTCCACTTGCCTTGTTTGCAAGCATTACCTCTGCATGGTGAGGATAGCACAGCCCTTTGCAGCGCTGCAGTCCCTGAGCCCTGTCCCGGGTACCGGCTGTGATCCTGCCTTAGTCAGCAGGAAAGAAGAGGGTGAGTGTTCCACCAGATTAGCAGTGGCCAAGTCCTGATAGGGGCCACGGGACAGCTGCTGCACACCAGCACCCCCCACTCAAGGGATCCTTATCAGAATGCTGAAATAATTGGCAGCTTGTGGTCTGTTGGGTGGACCGACACCCTCTGAGGCTGCTTCACTCTGCTGGAGCTGTGGGAACCACTCAGGGGTTTACAGCCCTGTCAGGCATACACAGCACAGCATACACGTATGGGGGGTATTGAAAACACTACAGAAACATTTCAGTCCTGCAACCTCATCATTTGGGGCCAGCTCCCCAAAATGCACTTTTTGGCCTCTCTCTGGGTGCAAGCATCAGACTAGGCCTCTGCTTGCACTCGGCACCTGACCAAAACTCCCATGTCTGACTTCCTTCCAGCCTTCTACTTTGGGATCTGCCTGAGCATGACGCTGATCCTGGCAGCCCTGCTGAGCTCTGCCGCCACGGTGCGGGAATCGCAGTGTCTCACCGCCATGGTGCGTATCCATATCCACAGGGACTGGCTGGGAGGGGCTTTTTGTCACCTTGGGCTGGCTCCCTTAATGTGTGTTGCTGGGGGCTGTGTTGCCTTATGCCTGGGAGCATGCATGCCTGGGGAATGAGGTTCTGTTGTTCCACCTTGTGCTGCAAGGGGACATTTTTGTAAAAGCGTGACCTTGCAGAGCTCTTCAGGATGAGGATTGCGTCCTTCTGTGCCCAGTTTCTTTTGCCAACGTGCTTATCTGCCAAAGAAACTGTGGTGATGACAGTTCCCAGGGTATTTTTTTCTGCTCACCAAGTTAACACATGGTTTATGTGGGTAAACCTTAGCAGTGTGATTTTGAGTCCCACATAATTCCCTTGACCTGTGACAGAAATATTGGCCCTCCTTTCCCCCCCTCATTGCAAACATACACCACAGTGGTCGTGTGTGGCATACAAAGCATGGCAGCAGGTATGGGGGATTTGGGCTGGAGCCTGAGTTTCAGCCTACAAGGAGAGGATGGACAGATAGCACAAGAGCTGAAATTCCCCCTTTCTGCTTTCCATCATCCTCAGTGAAGTGCCTGTTTGGGCCTGGACATCTCAAACTGGATGTGAGCTCAGCTCCATTTAAAAACAGAGCCTGCACGCAGGGCTTAGTTTCTCAGAGCAGCTTCTGTCCCCTTAGGTTTTAACCCTTATATTTTTCAAAGTTTGTATTGCCTAGTGTGTGACTCTGGGATGCTTTATAGCCTGTTAGCTGCTGTTCTGTCATGCTAAGATAGACATAACAGTATCTCTCTGGGCTTGCTCTTCAAGGACATTTAGAGTGCCCAGGCCCAAGCTTCTAAAGGGGGGGGCGGGAGGGGGACGAGCTAAGGGAGCTAGGGGGAAATTGCAAAGTTTTAATTGGTGAATTTATGCTGATATGCAAATGGACCAAACCTAGAAAGATGTGGAGAACTCGTGACTCATCGTCCACTTTGGGTGATGCCCCTGGGGGGGCTTTGTCTACCCTAAATGTACTTTTGAAGGCCTTTTGAATAAATACCCACCTTTTATTCCCTTACTCCTGACTAGTCTCAGTTTTTGGGCT
>VZRZ01003773.1:488941-522665 GCA_013398175.1 Climacteris rufus | reverse complement strand
TTTGGGGGGGGGGGTCCACTGGGGGATGTGGCCATCGTCATTGTGGATCCGACGGCACCTTTGCGGGGAAGACGCGGTGTCGCTGCGCTGTGGGCAGCAGCGGAAGGGTGCGAGGTGCCTTCCCCGCAGCTGTGGCGGCGAGGCATCACCCAGCAGGGCTCACGGGACGCCTCTTGGCTGCCTTTGAGCCCCGTTTCCGCCGTCTCCGTGCCGAGGCGCGGGGCACCGTGCGGGGCCGCTCCAGAGCCGCGCTCCGCCGCTGGAGGGGGCCGCGGGCCCGCCGGCCGCTCCCGAGCGCCGGGAGATGCGGAATGCGCCGGGAACCGCAGCAGCCCCGTAACCCCCGCGGCGGGCGGCACGGCCCCAGCCCCCAGAAATGAGTAGGAACCCTGAGCGACACCCAAGAGCTGGCCACCAGCAACAGTGTCCTCGGCTCCAAGCCGTTCAAGCAGCTCATCAGCGTCTTAAATCCCACAGGGGGGCTTCGCCTATTGCTATAAATCTGCCCCTACCTCCCCAACTGTATCCTACACCAAGGGCGCTGCTTGTTTTCCCCCCAGTTCCCACTCCCAAGACACACATTTAATCTCTGACCTGCCAGCAAGAAGCAAAGGCGGGGAGAGCCAGCCCTGACGGCAGCCAGCCAGCAGGCAGGAGTGGGGTTTGGCCCTGGGGGGTCCAAAATTCCATGTCATTGTGTTGTTTGGCCCTGTTGATCCCTGCTGGGTTGTAGCTTGCAGGAGTGATGAGCCCTGCTGCTTGTAGCTTTTTTTCTCCTTCTGCAATAGAGAGGATCTTTCATCTTCCCCCGGTATTGATTTTAAAGGACTTTTCCTCCCTGCATAGAGTGTGTCTTGTTTAGAAGACCATTTAATTCACTCTTTAATCAAAGAGGGAAGACACCAGACTATTTGCCTGACATCTGTGGCTGTACAGGAAACCGAGCCGTGCTTGGGGGATGTCTGCATCAATGTGGCTAATCCACCACAGTGCTACTTGGTAAACCAGCCACCCTGGGGAAAAAGCTAGCCAGGATGTAGACAGGCTTACAGGAGCATTTTTTTCTTGTCTATTTGAATTATAAATGCTCATGCTGCCCGGCTATCTGGAGGTTTGTGTGCCTACAGAGGAGGGGTCTCAGGCCTTTGCAGACCTTACTGGTGCTGTTCTATTAGGAGTAATGGGTGCACAGTGGTTAGAAATCAGAACAGGTCAAACTGTTTAAACACACAGGTCTCAAGATATTGTCTTTAGCTGCATTAGCGGCATTCCCAGACCAGACAGATGCTACTGTGCATCCACTGATGCTTGAGAGCAAGCTTGTTTTGAGAAAGTAACTGAGAACTTCAGGATAAAAAAATTATGTTCTAAGATCCAGGAATATTACCCATGAAGCACCTCATAAACAGGGAGAATAGCAACAGGTTTATTGACTGTCCTCCAGCTCAGGCAAGCTCTGCTTTCTGGTGATCCATGGTCCTTCATGCAGTCAGTCCTGAATGTAAATATCCTGCAGCTCTCACAGCCCCTGGAGGCCCTGTTGCTATTGAAGGGGAGGAAAAGGAAGGAAAACAGCAGTTTTCCTAGTGCTCTTTGTACAAAGGAAAGACTCAGACTCTGGTGAAGTTTAAAGCTTCATGTGCTGTTACCTTGGTCAGACAGAGAAAGGGAAAGAAAAAAAAAGGCAGGGAGCAACATGCCAACTGTAATACCCCAGCTGAAATTCTTACATATGAACTTCACAGCCTAAAACCCCACTTGTATAGAGGAAAATTTGTGTTCAGGATGGAGCAGATGTTCCAAAAAAAATCTGCAGTAAAAAGCCTCAGTGAATGCCCGATATAACCCAGTTTTTCATGAAGATTGATGAGCCAGTAGGGCCAGAACACAGCACAGGCTGCTTGCTTTATTATACCCAGGTGTAGGCAAGCGTGTAGAGGGTCCTTAATATCACTGCAGCACACTTCAGCATCTTTCTTTTGCATGTAATCTGCCTCCTGTGCTCTCCCTTATGGTGCAACACTTCTGAGTGAGGTATCTGTGTGCCAGTGGCAGAGCCCATATGCTCAGCTGGTGCTGAGGACAGATTCCTCTTTCAGACTGACTTTCACTGACTCGTGTCTGCTCTGTGGAAAGGCAGAAACCTTGCGTGCTTTTAGATGAACTGGGTCAGGGAGGGAAGGACACAACCTGATGGATGCAGTCTGAAATTTGCTCCCCCTTCCCTTGCTCTTGGGCTCTGCAGTCTGGCAGGGAGCTGGCCCTTGCAATGACCACAGCAGCACCAAAAAGCACCTGGAGCTGAGCAGGGCAGGAGCTGGCTCTTTCCCTGGGAGTGTGGGAGTTTGACAGAGCTACGGAACCCAGTGTGAGCTAAAGGATCCCTCCCTCATCTGAAGCAGACCCCGCTAACCAAAGGGGAAGCATCAGAAAGGTGAATTACAAGGAACACCAGCCAACAGACAGGATGCTGTCTCTGTGGATTCTGCCGAGTCTGTCCAAGAGAAATTGTTCCTTGCAGCAAGGATGGAAACAAGGTCATTCATAAAAGAGTAATTGATGTCTGGCTGGTGACAGCCCTCCACGGGACTGATGTGGCTGTCTCTTGCAAAGGGAGCAGGCAGCAGCCTGTGGCTGGCTCTGAGGGGCTCCAAGGGTCTGGGAGATGGTGAACCAGCCTCGACCCTTCCACATTTTGTATGCAAACTGCACGTTGCCTTTCTTGTTTTTCCTCCAAATGTCTTCTAATGTAATTAGAAAGTTGGTCTTCCAAAAGCCTTTTGGCTGGGAAGGGAAAAAGCAGGCTATAATTCATTTATAAGATGTTCTCGGAGCCATGTAATTGCTTTGCACCAGCTGGATGGAGGGGGAGCTTCCCAAGGGGATGTGTCTTGGTATTCCCGGAGAAACCAGACAGAAATAAAGGGAGAGCTGACACTGAACGTGGAGGACTGAGATATGCAGTAGAGCAGAGGAAGGGAAGATGAGAAGGAGGATTTTAATCTGCCAGGGGTTTTGGCCCCAGACAGGTGTCCTAAGTGCTGGAGCTGGTGGGGCAAGGAAGAAAGAGCACAAGGGAAGAAATCTGGGTGGTGTCACTGGTGTTCACACTCTCCGGGTTCATGGTGGGTCCTCTCAATTACAACCTTAATGGAATGAGATGCAGAAGAGCACTCACATTGCTATCAGTGCTGATTTTTGTATTTGACATAATTTTCTTGTTTTTAATTTTCTTGTCTTTGAACTTGATGTTGGTGAAAATGCTGTTTGTTTGGTGGGGATGTTGTTGTTGGAAGTGCAAATTGCAGGGTCTGGTCCTATTGAGAAGCAACCTGACATGCCTGTGTAACCTCACCTCTTCCCTCCAGTCTGTGCTGTACCTGCAGGGCTTGAACCCCCCACTCCAGATGGATTTTGCTCTGTGACATCTTGCCCTGCGAGCTCTGTCACATCTTCACTGCTTGTATCCCCCTTGTCACGTCAGTGTGTGATCAGACTTTTCCTCTCATCTCCTTTAGGGTCTTCTGTAATCTCATTTCAGCTCCTAGCAAGGCAAAGAGTGATCTCATCAGCTATATGGCCAGGCAGCTGCCAAAAAAATAAATGAAAGGAGAGACTGGACATACATAATTAAAGATTTTTCGTAAGAGCTGTACCAGGGTTTTCCCCAGTGTCTGATGCAGAGCCTGAAACAAGGCAGCCCCAAAGAAGTGGTGAAATACCAATGGCAGTCTTGTTCCAGGAGCAAAGCCCCTGGACAGGGCAGAGCAACAGAGCAGGCAGCAGATGGACAAGAGCCAGCAAAAGGCTCTTGTTGGCATGTTTACTGGCATGTTCACTTTCATTTCCAGGATTTGAAGTAACACATTTTCCTTTCTTGATGCATATGAATGGTTTGGAGCTTTTCTTTTTTTAAACTATACCTTTTAGGAAATTTGTTTTGTGAAGCCAAATCAGTAGAAGCAATGTTCTTCTTCCTCTCTTAAGCTTGAATTTGGTAAATTTTTGTGGAAGATTTAAACTTTTTTAAGGTATTTGAGCCATATTATACAATGAAAACAGTCATAGAAAAAATACGAAATCAAAATAAGGTGCAGTCAGCTAAGTAAGTTTCCCACACAGCATTACGTTGGAAGAGGCACAGTTTCATGGAAAAACTTGTAAGGGCATTAATTTTCGACTGACTGGTGCTTATTCATCATCTTTTGTCATCCCAAGACTAAGCTGTGGATTCATATTTGATGAGCCCATTTAGCCTTCAAATGCTTTACAGGCACTTTTTCCTTCCTTTTTTAACCTTTTTTTTTTTTTTTTTTGTTAATGTGAACAAGATCCTCTGGTCCAGCTGTCACAGCAGGCAAGCGCTGTTTATATCAGGGTGTGTGCGATTTTTGGTCCAGATTTGTTCAAATAAAAACACCAAGCATGTAGCTTTGAGCTCTGCAAGCCTAGCGAAGAAGACAAAAGTCAAGCCACCTCCTGCATTGTTGCTGTTATTGTTTAGACACTTCAGGGTCAGTTGCTGGCCTTGATTATATTTCTGTCATCCTGTTGTCTAACTAGGATAGCGCTGATTTAAGGAAGGTAGCTTGGCCTTGTAGCTGCCACCTTGCTCACAGAGTAAGTCCAGCTCCTCTTCCAGAGCAGGTTGCTCTGTATCCCAGTTATTTGTTTCTTTATGGACTATTCCTGTGGGTTTTCCTCTCTTTGAAGCCAATAACCAAGGTTTGAGTAAAGGGGATTGAATCCCATGAATAAGGTGATGCTGTTCTGGGGCACAGCCCTGCTGCACAAGAGGGGCATACTGTAAATATTGTGGTTTTATACCCCCTTTTCTTTCTTCCAGAAGAATTTGGACAGAATAGATTCACTGCTCTGCAGGAAGCTGCCTGTTTTTATGGTCAAACTCTTCAATTGGCCACAGTGTAATTAGAGGGCTCTTGATGGAGAACCACATTATTGTCCATCTAATTTCTTTTAAGTAACCACCATTATGAAAGATATTAAAAGAAGGTGATGTTTAAACTTTAATGAAACTTACTCAAACAAGCATATTAAATGTGTCCTGATGGTGTTTGCAAATGTGTTCCCCCCCATGCCGAAAGTGATGGTATTTTTCCCCGTTATCCTCAGGGATTTTTCTGTTTTGCTCTGGCCTTCTGCGGATCGATCCCAGCTGCCTGCTGGAGATACACACACAGCACGGAGGTAAGTGTTGGCTGCTAGGAAATACCACTAGCATCTCGTCAGAGATTTTTTTTGTAGCAACTATTTCTGTGATAAAAAGGGACATCTGGTGATAATTAAGCCATCCACGCTGAGGTCTATCAGATCCATGCTCTGTTGCATATGTCCTTCAGAAGAACAGGGTCACCTTCATCAGCTGCCTCTTCAATGGGATCATCTGAAGGGAGAAGCCATGGAAGCCCTCACACAGAGCAAATACAAAAGGCAAAACAAAATGCAAGTCTCATTTGAAAGACCTTTGGGGTTGTTTTTTTTTGTTTGTTTGTTTTGGTTATGGTTTTTGGGTTTTTTTTAGGGAATGCTTGGTTTCTTTTGTTTTGTTTTAAATGAGATGCTTGACTTATGAAAAAAAGTAATTTCCAGCTCGTTCTAACTCCTGCTAGTGTCAGTTGGGAGCCTCTCTTCAAAGGCAGTGGCAGGTTGTGGCTGTTCAGGTTGTCTCTGGCAATGGCCAGGAGAGACACGCAGGAGATGTGTTTATTAACTGGCAGCAGTGGTACAGGAAAAACAGGAGAGTGAAAAATGGGGATTTGGGTTGCTCTTACGCTGGACCAGAAAGAGAAGATTGTAGGAGGTTGAATTTAGAAGAAAACTGGGTTTTTCGTTGTTAACCAAGTGCTGGCTGGTGCTGTGGTAGATGGGTGGTATGGGAGATGCAAGGTGTTGGGAAAGTTGGCCTTAATTCCTCTTTTTGCATCACTGCACTCAAAAAATACAAAATTTAAGGCTCAGGAGTGTAAAAAAAATCATGACACGATTCTTTTGAAAGCAGAACACTGATATTTTAGGCAAAGTACCTAAATAATTCAGAAAAGTGCTTGGAACTTTGATAGATGTTTCATGCAGTGGCTCAGTCCCTGTCCCCATTTTGCTCCTCCCCAGCCCCAGGCACATGCCATAACCTGCAGTGTTCTGGGCAGCAATGAGGATGTGAGTGATGTGAAACATCATCCCAGTGGATTAGGGATGGATGCTGCCAGCTCATCTTTTTAGGGTTACTGTGGGGGATGAAAGATCAGAAGGTTGGCCTTGAGATTTCCTTCTGTGATGGAGGAGCACAACTCCATCAAAATCCCAGAGACTCAATCCTTGCTAGGACTGTGACAATTGCTTTTCCTTGGGACAAGGAGCCCTGTCCGATAATAGTTCAATGTCCTGTGCAGAAATTAAAATCCAGTCCTTCTGAAAGCAGAAATCAAGGTGAAGGTGAGGGATAAGGTCCTGCTTCTCTAGGAATTTTTCCCAGATCTGGCCAGTGTCCACAGTGTTGAAAATCCTTTGAAATGTGCAGGTGGCATCACTGGACCAACTAAAGTTATTGGCCAAGGTAGCAGCATAAAAACGTAGCAAGCACAAAGCAATGCTTTTTCAGATGCCAACAGCTTGTGGCTCAGGTGTCTGCTGGTGGTACCTGCTGGTGCATTTGCCTTTAATGTTCTCCCTGGATTTTTCCTCTGTGAATTTGTCCAACTGCTTTGGAAACATTAGGGTGAGCGCTGATGGCACAACTGCATCTTTTATCTGTACACTTAACTGCCTGAAGCAGATTCAATCAGAGCTGAAACATCCATGAAAAAGAGTCTTTCCACAGCCTCTGTGGTTTTATTTTTTCTCATTGTTTCAGGCAAATCTCTCCAAATTTATTACATTCCCACTAACAGTTTAATATGGAAATAATTTTGTTTTCATGACCAACACAGACAGCAGGCCTTGAGCACACTTTCCTTCTTCTTCTGCAGAGGTTAAATTGTAGATTGAAGCAAAAGCTGTGTCAGTAAAGGAGAAATGGCACCAAAAACTATATCTGATTGGTCTTGTGAAATTGCATTATCCAAACAGACTATTTAGTTATACCTTTAATCCACATTCATGGCATAGGGCATAAAAAGACTGCAAGAAAAAAGTTGTATATTGAGTTAATACAGGGATGTGCCATTCAAATAATATTTTTCTGAAAATATTTAAAGGGGAATTACTTTGTATATCTCTTAATCACTACATCTGTTTTTACTTCAAATTATTTTCATGGGTATTTTTGCTCTGAGTGCCCTGCCCACAATGGCACCCATGGTTATGGTTAGCTTCAGTAATTGGTTGGGTTTCTGTAAGCCAAACAGCTTCCACTAGGCAAAATGAGGGGGTTTTGTAAAAGATTTACTTTCTGTGTAAAAAAACGAGCAGTGTTTCTGACAACAGAGAAAAAAATACCATTAGAGACCTTCTTGTGTTTCTCTGCATGCTAAAATGTAAAGAGAAGCCAGGAATATAAATGAGGAAGATTAAATTAGAAATGTCACTTACAGAACATATGGAAATTTAGCTTAGATTGAAAAGTAGCCTATCTCACTAGAGAGAGAGAAATGCAGATGTGACAGAGAAATGCAGATGTGACAGAGAGAAATGAAAATGTGTCTGCTCCTCCAGGATAGAAAGATAGGTAGTGCAGTGGCACCTGTCCAGAAAATGGAATGAAGCAGGGGGAAGAAACTTCTGAAGTCTCATTGTAGAGCAGTTTGTTCTCAAAATAAAGAACCAAATTAAAGCAGGTGTCCTCTGCTGCCCACTGAATGTCAGTACTCTCAGAAATAGTTAATTGTGGTAATCTGGGGGGAAAAATCAAACTCAGCCAAGTTGGTGGGTGTCTTGTAAGCCTGATGGGATGCATGCAGCTATCAAGAAAGGAACAGAATTGGGGGATGTAAAACTGAATATGGATGAATATGTCCATTACATGTGCTTGAATCACTAAGATCACTGAGGGGGTACTGTCCCCATCAAGAATTTGAATTTGTCCCATGAAAAATACATTGACTTTCCAGTGGAATGCCAGACAGAAAATTAGCCTGTTCATTTTGGAAGCTGGTATCAGTAGTTCCTGTCCCCTCCCTCCCACTGGGCAAGGTGCCAAACAGGCAGCACTGAAAATTGAGTTGCCCCTCCCTCTGCAAGTCAGGGATGGGAGGTCTCCCCTGCATCAATCCATGGCAGACGCTTCAGTGGCTTACTACTGTTGATTAAAAAAAAGATTAAAAAAAACAAAATCTATGTTTTCTTCATAAAGCAGACCCCTCTTACAGAAAATCATCTGAAACAGTAAAGCCCAATATTCAGTTGAAAAATTGTTTTGATGGTTATTATCAAGAGACAATAGGTAGAAATGTTTGAACATAACAAAAATGAGATGCCCTTTTTGCCTGTGTGGCTCTTTCAGAGCCTTGTTTACAGTACTTCCTGTAGAGAAGCTGGGCAGGGAGAAAAGAAGAGTTATTTGTAAATATTTTATATTGTCAGGCCTGGGTACTGTAAACAAAATGAATCTTCTAATTTCCCATTCTTTTCTGCTTTCATGACCTTCTGTAGCTTCTGGATGAATTCTTTCAGACAGATGCTCAATGTTTTAATTTCAAGTTATCCACATTCCAGATGGACTCGATGTCACCACAGTCTGTACTCTTAAAGTGATGTATGCCAGACCTGCAACAGTCATGAACCCGAGATTTACTGTGCTTTATCCTAAAAGGTTGCATCACAATTGTTCCTCCTCTCACTGGGACATGTGGTCTTGGTGTTGCAAACCTTTCTGAGGAAGGACAGAGATGCAATCAAAGCATGAGAGACTGACGTGCAGGCGAGGGCAGAGGGGGTGACCTCTACGCAAGCATCTTTGCTGGAACAGCTGTGGTAACCACAGAAATCATGATGGATGATTTTGAGCCACTTTAGGAAATCCTGGTTCCTGAAGCCGAAGAGCTGAGTCTCATTTTCCAAAGTTATTTTTGTGGCAGTTCCTTTCCCACAAACCGCTGACCGTTTAAGTGAGGTTTCTCTGTCATTCACAGCATGGCTGAAAACAGTGAGGACCTGGGATGCAGAGAGGATGTAGGAGAGACATGCCACATCTAGCACAGCTGGTGGGGAAGGCTGCTGCTCCTTCCTCCTCTCCAGCTTCCCTTCTCAGCCATTAACTGCTGCTTTACACACCTGTTAGCAGAGGCTGGAGCAAAGCTGTACTTGCAGCTGCCATATAGAAGACTTCGTACCCTTACTAACCAACACAAAAACAGAATGATAGAATCATTAAGGCTGGAAAAGATCATGGAGTCCAACCTTTGATCAACTAGACCTTGTCAACTAGACCAAAGCATTAAGGGCCATGTCCAGTCATTTCTTGAACGCCTTCAGGGATGGTGGCTTCACCACCTCCCTGGGCAGCCCTTTCCAATGCCTTACCACCCCTTCAGTGAAGGAATTCTTCCTGACGTTCAACCTGAACCTGGAACAGCTTGAGGTTCTTGTCCTGTCACTTGTTGCCTAAGAGATAAGACCAACCCCCACCTTGCTACAACCTCCTTTCAGGTAGTTGCAGAGAGCAGTAAGGTCTCTCCTGAGCCTCCTTTTCTCCAGGCTAAACAACCCCAGATCCTTCAGTGCTCGTCACTGGATTTCCTCTCCAGACCCTTCACCAGCTCCATTGCCCTTCTCTGCACTCATTCCAGCCCCTCAGTGTCTTTCCTGTAGTGATGGGCCCAGAACTGGACACAGGACTCAAGGTGTGGCTTCAGCAGTGCCCAGTACAGAGGGATGGTCACTGGCCTAGCCCTGCTGGCCACACAATTTTTTATACAGGCCAGAATGCCCTGGGCCTTCTTGGCCACCTGGACACACACTGGCTCATTGTCAGTTCTTAACCTGCACCTCCAGGTCCTTTTCCACTGGGCCCCTTTCCAGTCACTCTTTCCCAAGCCTGTACCACTGCATGAGGTTGTTGACTGCACTTGACCAAAGTACAGGACCTGTTACTTTCTGTTGTTGCACCCGAGGTTTGGGTTTTTTTTCTGGGCCCCATTGTGAAAGAGGCCAGAGGAGTTTCTATTCCACATTGCCTTCCGCTGTTCCCCTTCTCTGCAGCAGCTGAGCCAGTCCTTCCAGGAATCCTGTGGCACTGGCCAGTCAGGATGACAGGGGGTTCAGTGACAGTAAAATTGCTTCAGCATAAATGGAGTTTTGCAACAGAATGATTATTCTAATTACAGAGATTTGTTCACAGGTAAAAGCGTAAAATGAATTAAATTATGATTTCCCAACTCAGGAATTGAAACTGGTGCAAACAGTTGTCCGTATTTGTGGCATAAAGGCCTGATTCCCCATGTCCTCTGAAAGAAGAGGTTGCTTGGATTTGCACTGGCTGCAAGGATATGGTGATCTCTTAGTTATCAGGTGGTTTCTCGGGTTGCTGGGTGATTTCAAAAGGGGGTTTCACCTGTGGCTTTTGGCTCCACGTGAGTGGGAAGCCATTAGCCCCTCTGTGCTACACTGCTTGTGTTTGGAGGGTACATCTGATGACTTAGCTTTTATGAGCAGGGAAATCAAGGCATCTGTGTACACCCTGATTCTCCTGTAGCCCTGCTCTGCTTCCTCCAGAGGAACCTGTCTGCTCTTCCCTCCTGGTACTGGAAAGTGGAAGTGGAGTCTTCTATGCTTTGTTAGCAAGCAAGGTAACCTTTTGAGATGATGATTTTCTAACAGGGCCTGAAGTGCACAGCTGTTAAATAACAAACATTGCCACACACCTGGGTCTTGTTCTTGAACAGGGCAGCTTGCCTCCTCCCTTCCTTGCATATGGGACCAGCACTGGTCTCCTGTCTGCGGGTATCCATCCCAAACAGCACCTTTGCAAAGCAAGAGGCAGCATTGCGTGGGTCTCCAGGAGGCAAATCTTCTCTCTGAGAGCATAAAACCAGCACATGCATCTTGTTTCTGCAGGTATGCAAGGAATCACTCAGCACTTTCCAGTTAATTTCTTAAGTGGAACTATTGAAGTCCTTTGCCTGGATTTTCTAGGGTGTGTTTGTGTCTGCCATCACTGCCTCTGGTGCATTTTGGGGCAAAATCTTGCAGGGTCCAGTTGGTCTCATCTGTGGGCAATGCTTAAATGCAGCTTGAAGTCCTAGAGATTTAATGAGACTTAAATACAAGCTGAAAGTGTGTTTGGGTGCTTTCTGAAACAGACCTGAAGCGTACAGGTGGTTTCCCTTTGGTTTTTCATTCAGTAGGGCTGGATCAGGATTGTAGCCCCACACAGGCATCTTTCAAGAGCATTTTCAAAAATCACTGACTTTGCTGTGAATAATCTGACGTGCTCCTTGCTCTTGCTGTTAATCTACAAGGCCCAATCACTTTAAAAGCACCAAGCTTTTCTCAGTCTCTGAACTCCAGGGGAAAAACAAAAAAGGGGGGAAACCCCTCCCTCTTCCTTAACGTTTTTAAATATTGTGCCTCTTTCCCAGTGTTTATGTTCTCACCACCCAGTGACAGCCCACTCCCCCCAGCGAGACACTGCTCTCCTTTGTCTGAGCCTCCACACAGGCATTTGCACTCACAGCTTCTATAATTTATGGCTGCCCTGACGCTGAACCCACGCGGCCCCGTTTCTGCCGCTTGCTGTGGCAGAGCCTCCACTGGAGCTCCCGTCTCCAGCAGCCCCAGTCCTGGTACTTGAGGCCACCTGGGTCGTTGCCATCACTGTGGCACATCTGACCTTCATGCACCTGTAGGATGCTCACCACAGCAGGACAGCCACCACCCACTCAGTGGTGACTGTGCTGCCCTGGGGTGGCTCAATTGCTGATGCCACTATTTTTTAAGCTAAAACTGGTTTTGATGTTGTTCAGTGCTTTCTGTTGGGAAGCAGTCTTGCCTGGCACTGGTTTCAAGAGCTACAGGTGAGAGCACAGAGATGGCTGGGATAATTTGACCACAGTTTTTGGGGGTTCATAAATTGCTAGGTTGTGTGTTTTGAAAGACAGGAGTACAAAGGGTGTGGGTCCTTGGCAGCCTTTTGGGTTTGCAGTTCTGTTATAAAACAGACTGAAAATTTAAAATTTGTTTTTAGAAGAAAAACAGAGCAAACATAAAAAAGCTAATCCAAAAAAACTCAAGAGGACCTTGATACACTGAGGCTGGTGTCGCTCACAAACAGTGCAGCCACCAATCTGGAGGATTCAGGGGAAAAAATCCTTGTTGATGATTAACTGCTTGCCTGGGTTTTCTGTGCTTCCCTATAAAGCATCTGGTGCTCTGTCACAGACACAGAGCAATGCTTCATCTGAGTAGCACAGAGGTGGCCTCTGGGTTTTGCAGCTTGGTTGAGCATAAGGCTCTGATGTCCCCCTGCCCACTGGAGAGGAGGGATGTATAGCACCTACACATCTAGAATTTTGCTGTTCTTTTGGGGATCTGGAGATAGAACTGAGCTGTTACACTGCTCCCCTCCCCCTCATTTCCTTTCTAATGTTTTAAGTGTTTTGTGCAAGGACCTGATGGAAGTGCTGAGGCTGGAGAGAAAGGGTTTTTGCTTCTTCTGAGTTTTTGTTCCACAGTGGTTTTTGGTCTCTCTCCTTCTGTGTATTTCCTCAGTGATGTTCCAAAGGATAGACAGGGTTTGCCTGGTCCCCTGGCAATACCAGAAAGTAGGGGGAAGTGCATACGGTTTGGGGTTTTTTTTATGTATGTATGTATAAATAGATCCAAAATCTGCATGTATATACAGATGTGCGGGGGAAAAAAAAGGTGAAAACCATTTGGCTAAAAGCCTCAGCTGGATCTTCTCTCATCAGTGGTCTCCAATGGCCACTGTCAGTCAGAGGGGGAGCAGAACCTTCTTATCTTGTGCCATTTTCCACAGGGGGCCTAAAAGGCTGCTCTGGTTTGCAGCACTGGCCGGATTTCTACATCTGGGAATGACTGGCTGGAGCAAGGCTGGAAAGAAAGGGAGCTGAAGTGTGATGAAGGAAATATAAGCCTTCAGCAAGCTGTAATGACTGTGTTAGAGAGGCTTTGTTGGGCATGGACAGGGGACCTCATCTTGCCATATGCTCAATGGGTGGTGGGAGTTGCTCTGCAGCCTGGCTGAAGCACCCAAAGTGGCTTTCTCTCCTCTGTGTCGCTGCAGTTGCATCATTGCTCTGCCCAAACCCAAGCTGTTGCATCTGCCCCCAGCCCTGTTTCTGACACACTGGGAACACGTGTGTGTCTGCATGCTGGGGAGGAAAGGGAAGACAGAGACAGCAAAATGCAGAAACGTTTTTCTTACCAGAGCAAGGAAGAATTTTGAGTGAGCTAACCACTTTATTTGAGTCTCGCAACTGAAGTGACTAACTTGCAGTTCATAGCTGAGTGGGGGAGTCTGTGGTAGCCACCACTGAAGGGACTTTTCTGAGTGATGCCAGTGAGTGCATCCTTCTGGGTGATGCTGAAAGAACACCAAGTGCTGAGGTTGCAGTTCCTTCTGAGGCTGCACTGCGTGTGCTTGGTTTGCTTCCTCAAAGGCCCAAAGACCCACAGGAGAGGAGGATCCTCCTCTGCTATGTCAGGAGTGTTCCTGTTTATCAGAATGGAAGAAGGTGGGCTTGTCTTTAAGACAGTTCTGACCATCTCCTTTCATTATATCCTCCTTGAGCTTGTCTCATCTTTCTGTTCCAAATCCAGTTACAGGTAAAAATTATCCTTGATAAATAACCTAAGCTAAAAATGTCAGTTTTCCTCTTGAAGGAGGTAAGACTGAAATTTGCTTTAGTTTTTAATAGCCAAGGGCAAGAACACTAATGGCTTAGAGTACATGTCTTCCTGCAGTCAGACATTCTGTTTCTTGGGGGAAAAAGGATTTAGAGGATGATGAACAATCTCAAAATTCCTTTTTTCTTTTACTTTAAATGAAAAATGGTACTTACTGAGTCGGTTAGAGTCAGCTGCATCAATCTCAGTGGTGATTTTCCATTTGTTGCATCCAGCAACCCATCAATACCTTTTCTAAATGAATATTTCATTAAGGAATGCAGACAGAAGTGGGAGGCAGCAATTATTTAACTGATTTAGAGCTGGAACATTTCACCCAGCTTCTTCCAGGAAAAGAATTGCTGTAAGGTGTGACCTCCATATCACTTAAGCTGGAGATTTTTCTTAAGCCAAAGCCCAGCTGATGCTCTATGTTCAGCTCTTGGTGTTTCTTACTGATGAGCATTGCCAGCACTGTCACCTTCCAAGGGAGAGCTTTGCCCAGCAGAACTCCTCCCACAATGGCTCACAGCATGTCACTAGGGACAGGAAAATCCACTTGACCACAATGATGCTTATGTGTGGGAGGAGTGTACGATCTTTCAAAAAGCAGATGGACTTTCTCTTCTCCAGCTGTATTGGTCTATTACATGCTAAGTACCATTTAAGTGATGGGGTTTAGCTCTTTATCTTAAAGCACATTATTAACAGTATCAGTGTAAGCACTCAAACTCAAAAGACAGCCTGTTGCTTAACCAGGAGATAAAGCACCCTGATTATTTTAAATTTTTTTTTCTCCAACACCTGGTGTAAGATACAGAAAAAGATAATTGTCTTGAGGCAATGGACTTGAAGTGGCCCATCAGGGGAATGTTCAGTGGGAATCTGTTGAGGATGGCAATTGAGTACAAAACAGTGCTGCAGTCTAGATGTTCACTGTGCTAGGAGCTGGATCAAAGGAAAATAAGGGGCGAACTTCTGCTGGATGAAGAAATGTTCCAAATAAGAATAAGTCATGAAACCACCTGGTGACTGTCTCACGCTTTCACGGTTTAATTTTTACATCATCAGGCATGCATGAGCTAGCACAACATTTTTGGCTGGATAGATGCTGCCATGCATGACCGGTGCTTCAGAGCTTGGCTGCAGCTCTGACTATAAACATCATCCTATCCCAGGCAGAAAAGTGCAATGTTTGGATCTCCTATGTCTCCTCTTATTAAACCAGACCTCTCACATGTTCTGTGGCACAGTCTTCTGCACAGAAGGAAACAGCCAAAGATAAATACTGAGATTTAGTACTACACACATACCTCTGAAACATTTAAATGAGAAACTTGTCTGCATAATCTTTGAAAACAGACCACTGTGTTGTACGAATACAGCAGTTTCCCCCTCCAAAATTAAATGGTCCTAGCAAAAATCAGAAAGATGATGTGGAGGAACTACAAGCAATTCACTCTTTTAAAAGTGGCTTTATAGTTTGATATTCCCTTACTAGGATCTGAATAGCCTATTCAGATAATGTCTGGATATAAAGGCTAGATATAATTGTTAGCTAGAAATGCTGAGAATGACTAATCAGCAAATTGTACTCTTAGGCTTGCCCAGACACACATTCTAAGAGGAAATTATTGCTATTAAACATTTTCCATTTAATCCCTTGTGTCTTCAGCTCTTGGAGGCTGCTTGACAAAATTTAAATTAAAAAATCAGTAGGTAACTGAGAAGTCAGCTCACAAGCTCAGAAGTGAGCTCAGAAATGGTGTTGTTGAAGTCTTTAGTTTTCATTATGTACCTGAAGGTTACCATCATCATCTCCATCACTGTAGCTGAGCTGGCTGTGAAACAGTGACTGTTCATGGTCTCTTCCATTATTGTTCCCAACAGCTGGAATAATTTTCTGCCATAGCTTTTTATGGGCATCTTGTTCCTTCAGTTCTTTCCTATCTACTCTTCCCCTTGAAACAGCTACCTGTCCCAATAATTCCAGGCCCAGAGTCTAAGAGACCTTTAGAAGTAGTTACACTTCTGGATTGCTTTGACCCTTTGAGCTCTTCCTTGAACTTAGCAACTTCCTTGAACCCTTTTTATTTTTTTTTTCAAGTCATCCAAATTTAGGCCTTTTGAGAAGGAAAGCTCAGCATTCTGAGCCTAATGGTAAATATGAAAAGACAAAAATTGCATATGCAGCACTGTTACCTTACTAAAACTCATATGTATATTGTGACAGCACAAAATAGTTTTTATTCTTGCATCTTAGACTGGGATTGGGATATTCAAAAGGTAATAATAAGGTAATAATCTCTTGTGTTAAGAAGTCATCTGCTCTGTTCCTTCCTCCACAAGAGGAATTCAAAAGATTTTTTTTTTTCATTATTCTTAATTCAATTCTTAAGTGGAAATGGACATTCTTTTAATTGAATCCATTTATTTAATTGCTGCTTCTGGAAAGCTATTTCATGGCCCACAAGAAGTTAGAAAAGCTTGGATGTCTTCCTTTTTATTGGGTTTTAAGGTTTGCTGTGGGTAAGGTTGGTGCAGAAATCTGCCAGAGTTCTTGTCTTACTGCTGCACCCACCTGCCTTGATGCACTCTGGTACACAGTGGGGACAAAAGGAGCATCCTCGCTCCTCACCTGTATGGAACAGCTCAGTGTGCAACATTTTGCTCTGCAGGATTTTTTCCTTGCCTCAGGATGTCTGAGCCCTGTCTGTCATTGGGCATCTCTCGTTAAAGCTGGGTTTCCTCACCTACTGATTGCTCATGTGATGAGATGGCAGCTTTGCTGCAGAGAAATGCAGAGAAACCCCCAAGCCCCTCCACTTTTATGCCATGTTGATAGCCGTGGAAAATCTTCTGATGTGTGCCCTCAAACAGTATTGCTGGAGGCACAGAGCCAAGTTGGATCTTTTCATCCTCCCTCTCCCGTCTCCCTAGTTGTCACCCTCCATTTGTCACTTGCATTTCAGACAGCTGGGCAGGGTAGAGCAATATTGCAGTAATAGATATAACCACCTCGAATGATCCTGCTTTCATCCCTGAGGAAAGAGTGCTGGGGTTTTAGTCCTGAGAGTAATTTCCAAGGGTGGCACTTAAGACTGAGCTGCAAAGCCTCTCTGAGAGATATCTCTGTTCGCAGAGACTGCCCCGTGTGGCCACCTGCTCTGCTTGTCTCTTGCATCGATTTTCCCTCTGAAAGACAAGCACTGCCTGTAGGCCCACTTGGAGTGGTGCTGCTGAGGAAGCAAGGGAAAATGAAAGGAAGAAATAAGGTTTTGACTCCAGGCATTGAAGGCAACTGTCTTTTTTTTTTTTTTTTTTTTTTTTTTTTTTTTTTTTTTTTGGCCTTTGACACCCGAGCAGGAGTTGGCTGGGATCTGTAAAGCTTCAAGTTCTCACACATTTGGTAAATATTTAGGGTCTGACTCACCACTGAATCACTCCCGTTATGTTTTTGCCTCTATCTGAAGAAATGGCTCTGTCACTAGGATAACACCAGCCCTATGAGGTCCTCTGACCTTTGTATTTTAGCATCTCATGGTCATGTGTACCTATTGTCACAGTACCCCCATCAGGACAGGGGGTAAAAGCTCCAGGCACAGCTGGTGAGACCCCGGCATGATGCCAAAGGGTCCATGCAAGGCAGAAGGTGGCATGTCTGCAGTGCCACAGCTTCTCTCATGAGACTCACTGAGTCATAGCTGCCCCTTGGTGCATGGTGGCTCACACACCAGCTCCTCCTGCTGCCTGGGGGTCATTTAGTAGCTGCTTGTGTTGCTATACCTGGGAGAGCTTCTGGGGAAATCAAGAAGAGCCTAATTCCCTCGAGAGATGACTGCAAACTGTGTTTTGCACGTACAGATCTCTTCTTTCATTGCAGGTGGAAGCCAGCATGATGGATGTGTATGATTTTGTGTACGAGGAGGTGAGGAGGAATGCCTCCAGCCCCAGGAGGCACGAGCTGACTGCCATCCATGAAGCAGTAAGTTGTCTCTCAGCTGCAGCAGAAAACCTTGCCCTGAGCTATCTTCCCGAGAGTTTCAGCAGGCTGGGGCTGACACCTGTGCTCTGCCTCATGGATGCTGCAATGCCATTTTCCCTCGAAAAACAAGTCTGCCGGCCTGCTATGGAGTCTGCTCCTCCCTATTCTGCCTTTCCCAGGTCTGACCAAGCAGATTACCAAAAGGAAGAAAGAGTCATCTATCTGAGCATCGCTGTGGTGCAAGTTCTACAAGGCTTCTGCACTGCAGCTGCCACACTATTTTCTGTCTCAGCAGGCCCTCTGCCCTGCTCCCTGTCTGTTGCACAAGAATGTGGATATACACCTGGTCAAGTAGAGGGAGGAGCAGGAATTCCACATAGCTCAGCAGAAGCATTTGGATATGGTTATTTCTATTCACCCTTAAGCATATGGCTGAGGAGTACTGGGGGCTAAGTGGCCCCTTACAGAGGACATGGCTATCAAGCTCCCAAAAACACCACCCAGGATGCTGTTGGAGTAGGGGATTTCTCTGTAGCTCAGCAGGTGGGCAAGGGTGGTTACCGAGAGCACAAGGGAGGACACTTGCCCTCCAAGCCACAGGAGATGATTGAGGATATCCCCCACGGTGAGAAACTCACAAGTCCCTGCTGAGTGAAGGAGATGCCATTCCCTTGCTCAGCAGGGCTTGTTTGGGGAGTGAGTTCATGGCACACAGCAAGGCTGGATGGGAAGGTCAGCTTTACTTGACTGTTTCCAGACACCTCCCACACAACTCCCTTTATCCTTTTGTGTTTTCTTAAATCATCATAACAATTACTTTCCGAAGCTAATTCCATCTGTGCTTCTCAAAACACGGAAGAGGGCAAATGTTTCTCATTGCAGCAGTGGTGGTGGCTCACAGCCATGGCCAGGCATGGAGGTGCTTGCTCTCAGGGTCGTGGAGCAGCATACCCAGAGTCCCACTTGACAAGGAGAACCAGGCACAACACCTGGCTTCACCAGCTGTTTATTTTAGCCACTTTAATTGATGAGAAACAGTCCTTCTACTCCTATTATTTTTTTCCTTCTGCCAGAGCTCCAAACTGTCCAGTGCACCGTGGCTGTAGGAAACCAGCTACACCGTGGGTGTTGCTGGGGATCCCCTCAGCCCATTACAATCACTGGAAACATGACTCTGTGCATCTCTGGGTTTTCCAAGGCAGCCACTGTGAGCATTGGTATGACCACAGAGGGAGGTCTTGGCCCCAGGCCCAGGCAGCAGTCCTGGAGGAGCATGAGCAAGTTTGAGGCCAGATCTGTCCACTTCCTCTGAATTCAGCCTGCACTGCTGCAGCTGTTGATTCCTCCCTGCTTTGCTCCTTGCTGCCCTGGTTGGGTGGCCCTGCCTGGAGCAGCAGGGGCCTATTGCTAGCACCTCCTGCTGCAGCAGCTGGTGGTGAGGGGAGAGCCCTGGTGAGCAGCTGGCAGACTTCTCCCTCTCTTCCAGTTCCTGTGCTGTGGGAAGCACTCTCCTTTTGGGGACACAACCAATGTTGAGCACAAGACATGCCCACCCGGCCAGGTGCGCGATGCGGGACAGGTAAGGGAAAGTTTTCTCCCACACCACAGTGGAGTAGTGCCACTACCTGCTAGCTGTCAAAACCTCACTGGTGTTAAAGTGTTAATGAGAATTGTGGCTTTTTCATAGGTTGGGGTTTGTTTTGTTGAGGTTTTGTTGTTTCAATAACAACACACAGTACCAGAGTGCTGCATCCAGCTCTGGGGTCCTCAGCACAGGAAGGACATCACCTTGGTGAAACGAGTCCAGAAGAGGCCACCAAAATGATCACGCGGTAGAGCACCTCTCCAGTGAGGAAAGGCTGAGAGAACTGTGTTTGTTCAGTGTGGAAAAGAGACAGTATAGGGGTGACCTAATTACAGCCTTCCAGTACCTGAAGGGAGCCCACAAGGAAGATGGAGAGTGACTATTTACAAGAGCATGTAGTGACAGGACAAGGGGGAATGGCTTCAAACTGAAAGTAGGATTAGATTAAATTTGATGAAAAAATTCTTTACTGTGAAGGTAGTGAGGGACTGGAACAGGTTGCCCAGAGAAGTTGTGGATGCCCCATCCTTGGAAGTGTTCAAGACAAAGCTGGATAGAGCTCTGAGCAACCTGGACTAGTGAAAGATGTCCCTGCCCATGGCAGAGGGGCTGGAACTAGATGACCTTTAAGGTCTCTTCCAACTCAAACCATTCTATGATTCTATGAATTAGGAGGAGGAGCCCCGGTGGATCAGCAGCTCTCAGATCCGCAGATACAGTTTCCTTCACAGCTTTAGAAAGCTTTCAAAATGCTTGTGTTTGCAGCCTGTCACTTCCCTCCAGCTTCCTGCTCATCTCCTGTGCGTGCAGACAGTGCAAGATATCATGGGCATGTATCTGAGCACAAAAAAACTGTTTGACTTTTCCATGTGACACTCATTTCTGAGACTTAAAATGTGTTCCACTAACAGCAAACGTGGAATTTGATGTAATTCCTTTTTTTCCTGGGGCATTAAATTGGTATTAAAATGAGAAACTCATGAAGCAGAATGATAGTACCTAGCAGTAGCTTCATCAAGTACCCTTCATTCCTCAGTGAGGATGATGGAAAAACCACCAGTGTTAGACTGTTGTGCACTGAAGCCACAACATAGACTTCATACTCTTTGAGCAACTCTCGTCTGATTATTTTTCCTCCACCGGAGTAGGCAAACCAGCTGAAGTAGCTAAAGCCACTGGCATCAACATATACTGTCTGTAGGAAAAACAAAACCATGCTGCTACAGCAATACCAGCACGCTGTTGTCAGGTGCAGATGTCAAGGGCTAGCAGGACATGTGATGCACAGGCACACGTCAGCCCGCGGGGCAGCGTCTCAAAGCACTGCCTCCAGGAATGTCACATCCCAAGGCAGGGTGGAACTCGGCTCAAAGAGCAGGAAGGGAGAGCAGAACAAAGCTGGGCACCGCATGGGAGACTCCATTCCTCCCACTTAGCGGTCTGTGTTTGCCTCGCTTGGGAGCTGGGTGGGAGGATGTGCTTTGTAACACAGGAAGCCGCAGTTTGGTGGCCGCACTACATTGTCTCCTGGCTTCGAGCACTCTTTCCTTGCTCTGCAAATCCCTTTATCAAGGGCATGCTCTTGCATTTCTGAAATGGCAGTCTTGGCTAACACCTCCTGGATTTCTGTGGGGCAACTGGCACGCTTAAGGCTCATGTATATTAATGTTTGCAGCACCTTGCAAAATCGAGCTATTCATGAATAACCTTGGGGAATGCATTTAGCATCATGCTGCGCTCTGCTTTTCCATCTTTCCGTTTCCCTCTTTCCATTTTTCAGTGGGTGAAAAGAAAAAAGCTTTCGCATGAACACACCACACATCCCCCACAGTCCAAAATGCATCACAGCAAGAAAATCACAGTAGTAACAGAAAAGGTACCACAGGTATTTGTCTTCCCAGATTGCAGCAGCAGCAGAAAAAGGGAAAATTGCTCAGATGTGCAATGCTGCACCCCTTTCTTGCCTCCTTTTCTCTCTGGGGCTGTGGCAAGTTCTGCTGTGGGGACAAAGTCCCCCACTGACCTTCTGCTGTGCTCCAAAGGGTGTTTCCCTCCTCCCAGGACTGCCTGCAAGAGATCCAGGACTTTTTGAAGAAGCGCATGGACTTTGTCTCCTCGATCCTGGGCGTTGCCATTGGTTTCACGGTAACAGTGTCTGTCCTTTCACATTTTGGCCCTGAAAGACAAGATCCAGTGAGAAAAAAGTATCCTAAATTAGCCCCCAGAAGCTAGGATTTTGAGTGGCTTTGGAGGCTGGCAGTGGAGAAACAAGCAGTGGTGGACTCCACCATGGAAATTAGGAAAGGGCCAGGACCTGTCTTGGCCAGAGTGATAGATGGAGGAGTTTTCTCGCAGGAATAGGCTCGCCGTAATTACATCTGCACAAGGACTCTGCATGTGTAGTGATAACCCCCAGAACAGAGTACATGCCAGGAGACTCATTTCTTCACCGTGAAGGCAGGTTTGATTTGCTCTGATTTCTCCATGTTGCTCCCCAGCTGGGATGACCTTTCTTCACTGAAAGTGTGTTCAGAGGTCGTTTTACTCCTTGTGTCCACTGTGGCACCATTATGGATTAGTATATTCTTCTCCATCTAAATAAAACCCAGAGGAACAAACCCTTTTGTATTTTATACTGATAGCAGTAAATTAGGAAAACCATCAGGCATTCTATGGAGCTATAAATGTAAAGTCACGTGTGAATATTTGGTGTCACTTTCCAATTTTTCCCAGGTATAGGGAGAATTTCACTGCAGCTATATTCAGATAAAAGCAGAAGTGCTTTTATAATATATATACTTTTTTTCACAGCTTGATGCTATAGCCTGATAAGGCAGCTGTCTTTGAAGCATGTGCTAGAGGAAATCTCGCTGCATGGTTCACTATTGTGTTGGCAGGATGCAAGGGAAGCACGTAAAGAGGGCCATAGCTGCTGTGATGTCACTCTCACTCGGCCAACAATGCACTGACACGCCCAGATCTAGCTGCAAGCAAAGGCACTTGCACATTAGGGCATACTTTAGGAAAGAGCACATTGTTACAGCCCTCGTTATCCTTCCCACAGCAGCCTTACCTCGGATATGCTACCTCTGTAAATCCTAATGTGTGATATTCCAGGCAGAATATCACAACAGAGAAGAAGTACACCGTCCTCTGCATTCATAACTCTTTGGGGTTGGTTTAGGGTTCTGTTTGTTTGCTTGTTTTGTTGGTTTTTACTCCAAACAATACATGGGCGTTGGGTGTTTTTTTCTCCCTATGGTATCTTTACAAAAGGCTGTTATTATGAGAGAGAGATGTTTGTTTGCATAGAGGAATGTTCTGTGGCAGGAACTTGAAACCTGAATTTCCTGGTTTCATCCTATTTCTTGATATTTTTAGGTCCAGGTTTGAGCTGTGCTGTGCTAATTCCAATCAGATGTTTTAACCACATGTTGCTTTTTTTCTCCTATGTGAGAAACGGTGTTCACCACTTCACTGAAAAACAGCTCTCTTAAGAAAAATGTGACAATGGGCAATATTTATGACTGCTTATTTGCACAGACCGAGCATCATAATCAGTTACACACTTAATTGCATGTCTGTCTCATTTATTTCCTTTTAGGTTTATGGGATGATCCTAACTTCATTCCTCTGGTTCTCCATCCACTTCAGCAGCAACCTGAACCGGAAAGGCAAATACATCCTGCGAGAGAGGTAGAAACCCAATGCCTGGGCATCTCTGCCAGGCAGAGCCAGCTCTTGGCACAGGAAGATGTCTGAACTCACCCACAAAATCCCCTGGGAAGGTATTGCATGGGGTCAGGTGGTGGGATGTGTGTCACACATTTCCCTTTCCTGCACTACTGCTGGGCTCAGAGATGCAGGTTCCCTCGCCAGGAGATGTGCGGGCTGTAGCTCCACAAGAAGGACACAAAGAGCCCCTTATGACAAAATGGAGAGAAAGGCCCAGCAAAAATCACAACGTTAAACCAAACTTCTCTCATGTTGTCATCTGAGCAGTTCCCTGTGACCCCCAAAGGATGCAATGTTTCTAGGACGATGGTTTTGGATCGCAGCCCAGGATCAGTCTTGCGCTATCAGTAAATAAATGACACAAAGTGTTTCACCTCTGACAGGAAATGTCCTCTCCCAGCCTGGAGGCTTGCAATTATTAACTTTGGGCATATTTCTGATCACACTGGGATACATAGGCATCCAATGACCATCAGCTGGTTTTCCCATTTTCAAACATTGCCAGATTTATAGAGCTTTTGGTAGAGATCAGGACAAAAAGTCAGAAACTAGTGAATGAGCTGTGAAACAACTGACCAGCAGAAGGACATATTCCTCTATTATTCCTCCTTGCTAATGCAATACAACAATTCTCTTTTAATTCTTAGGATTTAGTCAGCCTTCTCGGTGTTGATGCCACACTGATTTCACAGGGGCTTGTTCAGCTTCTGGCCCCAGCTCTGTGTTTATCTGTCTTCACTTATCCCCCTTCTGCTCTGGCAAAAGGACTTCAATATTACACACACAAACAGAAAGTTAAATCTATAAGAGAACAGGACAGATCTCCAGCCAGGTCAAACAATACAATGTCCAACTCCACGTCCTCTTTACATCACCTTATCAATAATAAACATAATTTTTAAAAGGCTGTCAGTCTAGCTGAAACAACAGCTCCCTGGCATGTTTTGCCCTCGTGGCAAGGAGGCAGAGCTGTTTCTGAGCTGAAACCCATCATTGCAATGGATGTAGCACCTGCTGTAAATTATACAGCTGTGTGAAATGTCTGTTGAACCAGCAATAGCTTTCACTCCTCCCTTACACAGTGGCTTTTAGGCATGAAAAACAGTAAGTAGCAATCGTTTCTTGAGATAAACATGGAAACCCTCATGTTGATATTCAGGACAAGTCCTGGCCCTCAAGCAGGGCCTGCTGCACGTACAAGAAAAGCAGTACAGCCTACAGCACCTGGTTGGTGTTTTAAGCATGGGCTGCAAATACCTTACGTTGGAAAGAGTTGTGTTGTGGAGGGGTGAGGGAGGGCTGTCACTTCTCATCCCACTCCCTTGGAACCAGCAGAGCTTCAGTGTTTACTTCACTGGAAGCAGGATCAAGTTCAAATTGCCCCAGTGTAACACTCAAGCTACCTCCTGGCAGTCACTAACACACGTCAGTCTGGCAGGAGTTGGGTGTGATACGCACTTTTTAGTGGTGGAAAAATACTGGCATATACATGTGTATGTTCTATCACGTATATTGATCTCTGGAAAGAAACAATCTCCCTTGTGATCTCCAGCTGTTACTGCCCAGGCCACTTCTATTGTTATTCCTCAGGCCAGCTGGCAGCCCATGTGACTCATGGTTGCTTCAATAAAGATGAATTTCTTGCAAAAGGCCATCGTTCCTCCTCTTTTTTCTGCCTTGCATGAAGCTGCCTGCATTGCTTAGGGATTTGCGTCATGGAGGGCCCTCAGTAATTCTTTCAGTGCTGGGAAGAAAGATTTCCCCAGGCAGCTAGTGCTTGTCTGTCCTGACAGTGTGCTGGAGGGAGAGGATGGCAGGGGTCCTTTGGAGGAAAAGGAGCAGCTCTTCGCCTTTGTCCTATGCTCAGCCAGCTGATGGGGTGGCAGGAAGGTACCTCTTAAGGAATAATGCAAGGAGAGGCAGGAAAAAAGCTGTTTAAGTTGTGAAGACCAGAATATTTATATGGAAGAAATCTCAGTGGTTTCACTTTTTTAAGGACTAGGTTAGTCAGGTCCTTCCCACTGTTCTGCAGTGACTGGTTAACTGCTGATTCTCTGCCATATCAAAAAACATCACAAACAAACAAATTGGTGCCATCGATGTTACTGGTGTGGGTTACCTGTGATGCCTTAGGATTTTAGCTTTTATACTTTTCATATATTCATAGTTCTGTAGACTACCATTGCATAGTTGTATAGCTTCTAGTACCCTTTCTGTTAGATTTTAGAACAATAAGCTAACCTTCTAGCGCATTCCTGAAATATTGTTTGGTCCTACTGTCAAGGAGAGAACATTTTGTTTTTGTAACCAGAATCTGAGAAGACATAACAAGAAATAAGGCAAAGAAGCCCCCTGGACTGACGTCAATGAGACAGAACCCAGGGACTAGATGACCTAATGGACTGCTCTTTTAATTGGACCATATTCGATTGATATGCTAATTTGTTAAACCTATAAAAACTGTAGAAACTCAATGCCGACTGTGCATATAGCCACATTATGCACCTTGAAAGCTTTCAATAAAGGACCCACTTTTTTATCTTTCTATTCTAATACTGTTGCAAAGTTTTCTTTCCCTTGTATTAGGCACCACCTGCTCAAGTCTCACCAACAGGTACAAAAAATCTCTGTTAAAGCTTCACATCCAGGACTGCTAAAGCTTTAGGTTCTCCAACTTCCCAGGTCAGTTTTTAATGTAAAGGCATGAAGGTATCTGTGTTTCTGCTCCTGAAAATCACAGTGGGATGTCATCACAGGGTGGCAGGAGCCCCTGCCGCTACACATAGCACAAGCTCTGGAGAAGAGTGTGTTCAGCCACTGGCTATCTTGTGAGCTTTATTCCCATTTCACCGGCTGCTGAAGTTGCCCTGCAAGGAGCAGCACCTTCAATGAGGAGGTGACAGAGCTATGCCCAGATGGACATGCTCTTCTCACGTAGCTTGTGTTTCATGTAGCTGTCCTGTGATGGCATCCTGCTGTAATTTTCAGCAGCAGAAAAGCAGATACCTTCAGCTCCTCAGTTTTTAGAAACGTGTTACAGAAATGTGCAGTGTTAACATCCTGTTCACAGTTGTAGAAGTGGCAGCACCCAGGGATGGCAGGATGGAACCTATGGGGTGGGTAAGTGTTAAACAGTGTTTTTACACCTCTGACAACAAAAAAAAATCCCTGTCCTACAATGAATGTTCTTGCACTTACTAGTCCCTAATTTTATGCTGGCTAGAGGTGAATTACAGCTCTTGTGCGAGCAGAGCAAAACCCCAGGAACTTATTGATAAGTGGTGCCAAGATTTACGTAGTGCTGAGAAGAGCGAGATTTTGTTGGGAGAAGAGCATGGGGCTGCACATTGGGGATGCAAGCTGGCAGCCAGGCAAGGAAACACCTGCAGAGCAGTGAGCCTTCCTGGGGCCTGCTCTAGAGGAAGTTGTTTGTTATAAGCATGTCAACACTCACACTCTGCTGGGAAAGAAATCCTATTTATGTAGGCATATGCAGGAGAAAAAAAAAAAAAAAAAGAATTTACAGACCAAAAGTGCAAAGTTAAATATCTAATTGTGAATTGGTTCCAGCTAATTGTCAATTAAGCTGCAGCAATTATCAGATATTTCCACTAAGGTCATCTGGGCAATTGCAGTTTGGCCTTTCTCAGAGTATGCATTAGCTTGTGTTCATGAGTTACCTTTTTCCTTTCACACAACCTCCCAGCTCTGTCTGAGGACATGGGAAGAGGGAGCAACCTAAGGCCAGATTGGTTTGGTCTGTGGGGCCACCTTTAACCCTGTGGGGTTGGGGAGCATCAGCCCATGGCAGCAGTAAGAAGCCTTTTGAGCTGCTCTTCACCCTTCATTCTCCATGCTCTGCTCACGTATTGCCTACAGGAACACTGAATTCCACTGAGGCCTTACATGGGGCTCATCACGTGCTTGTGGTTGGACTGACCGCAGCTTGCTTATGAGCCACAGGCAGCACCTGCTCCAATGGCAGTGGATGATGCTCAGAGCACTTGTGAAAAGCACAGGTTAAATAATAAAGTAACTCTCTACAGGGATTTGGTGGTGAGGAGAGTGAGAATCTTTCAACCTCGTGGTGTGCTGTCTTGACTCTAAACTGGTTTGCTGTTTCCTGCCCTTTTGACCCTGTGTTTGTGAGTTCCCACTGCCCTTGAAATACAACTTCCTCATGCAACAGCCCCTTTACTATGCAGCTTGGATTCATGCCTGCAGCATGCTTCCAGAGAAGACACTGCTGAGCAAGTTCTTCCAAAGCCTTAGAAGTTGGCAAATTTGGGTGGACTCCTGCAGTGCTGGGATGGTGGGGAAGTAATCTCCTACCAAGGTAAAGCTGTGTTTATGAGCTGCAGACACACAAAATATTTTTGGAAGTAATAGTTGATAGACATATCTTTTTCTAACCAGGTGCAGAAGCAATGCATTTGCAAAAGCAACTGGCTATAATTCTCCTCTAAAGATGCAGCTAGAGGTGGAAGATGCCCCACACAGATCTCTGCCAGCACAGCTGAAAGCAGGTAAGGTCAGAAGCTTCTGTGAATACACAGCTGTAGATCTTTCTATTCAAGGCAGATCAAGATTCTATTTCAAGGCAGATCACACACATCCTGCAACTTTCACATGAGGTGTCATTGCAGCTCTCTCTGATAGTAAAATGCTATTGGGGTGAAAAGTGATTTTTTTCTAAACTGTGCAGTTCCTCTTCTGGGAGAATGAGCAACTGGCAGCAAGAATCAAACCTGTCCACTGGGAGATGTAACACTGTGTGGGATGGTGGGGTAGAGTGCAGGAGGGAAGAGGGGGAGCTCTGGAGAAGTTTTCAGAGGTTGTTTTGGAAAAACACAGGCCGTGTGTGTTTTGCAGCTTTTGACTGTAGCTGCCAAACCTGTGACTGCCGATGAAGCTATTCCACTCCCCACCATGCCATCCCTCTCATCCCCAGCCCAAGGCTACTGCTACCTTCATCACCTGGAATTTTGGGGGACCATCAAACAGATTTATACCTGGAGGCAAACTGCATATCTATCCCTGCCAGGAGGGTCAAGGGGCAAAAGCCCCCATCTCTTTATCTGGAAGGGATATATGGTGGTTGCTCAGCTTGCAAGGAAGTGGCACATCTTGGGAGAAATAATTTCAGTTAAGCCTGGAGGTGCCCATCAACAGCTGTCTTCTAGATGCTGTCCCCTTACACCCCAGCAAGCAAAAAGAAAAGGTCCTTCCCAGCAATTTTCCAGGAAGATGCATACCCTTGTGTCGCTCTCCCTGGAGTCGCTGGTAGCCAGCTAGCTGGGTTGTTTATATTATCCCAAGACAAAATTCCCCCTCGCTCCCCTCAGCATCACCAAGTGCTATTGTTTAACCCCTGTGTGCAGCAGCTTGCTCACGGACGTGCTCGGTTTCTGTTTAGCCCCGTTACATCAGCACTAAATGATTCCAGTGTTTATTCACCTACTAATGAATTATACATTGATTATACAATAAGAGTCCTCTGCATTGATGGGCTGGGCTCTTGCTCTCCCACATGGCACCTTGCAAAGCACAGCTCAGCCCAGCTGTGGCTCAGCTCTCTCTGATGCCCTGAGAAAAATGAATGTTCACTTTCTGGGCTCATGAGCTGAGAAGAGAGAGTGTCTGCATCGATGGGAAACCCCCTTAGTTTTTCGCTCCCTCGGCTATAGCTCCAGCAGGAGCTGATGCTGTCCTTCCCCCCCACTTATATAACCTGACCTATCACCATAGATACGTTGATATAAATATTTAAAGATGGCAGAGAGACAGACGAGGCAGATGGGAACCATTTGTTCAGTTTATTAGAAACAGAAACTTCAGGCTCAGCTACAGGTCTCTGCTTGCTGCATCCCCCTCCCCTGAGGCTGCAAGGCAAGTGCAACTCCCTGGACTATCACAGTGCTTCGGTGAACTTGCAGAGAAGGGCATGGGGATTTTTGGATGAGCAGGCACCAGCCACCCCTGCTGGAGCACAGAAGAGGCATTCTGAAAATGTCCCCTTAGATACAGGGATGAGATTCCTCATATTGTTTCTTTTCTACTGAAAATGAAGGCTTTGGCTGGCTCCCTAGACGTGCAGACAGGTCTCTCCTGAGGTGATGGAGCTCCATCTTCCCATTGCCACAGGCCAGTATATACTCTGCAGTTTGCCCTTGCTCAGGTCCCTTCCTTAAAAAACCAGCATTGTGGGGTGTTGGCTGCCTAAGAAGTTACCCCTATGCGCTCTGGGACTATTAACCCCCACAGGATGAATTTCTGAGCTTCTTTTCATGCATCTCCAAAATGTCCTATTTAAAGATCTTTGGTGATGCTGCTGTTTGTTTTTTTACCACCACAGGTAAATCGGAAATTCAGGCTATTTCTGTTGTATTTTGCAATCAAAATAAGATGTAGTGGTTAAAAGCTAGCTAGGACCTCACCCACAAGCTGCATTTTTTTCCTGTGGTTTATCCATCAGTTTTTTGCTGGCTGAGGAGAGCAGGGGGATTGCCACACAAGCCCAAGCCATGCAGCCAGAGTACCACATCAGCAGCCATCCTGTGGTCCCCAGTGGATGAGGGATTCCCATCTGCTCTCGCAAATCTCCTGGAGACCCTGGTCAGTAGGGGTTTAGACCTGCCTTGATGCTAATCTTTTCACTCTCTGGTTGCCAGCTTTTCAGGCACGTGTAAGAGGTGGGGAGGATGGGTCTGTCCTCTCCCTTCATCCCCCTCTGTTTCATTTTATAAAACAGAAGGGGTTCTAAGGGCAAGCTGCTGGAAGGCTGGTGGGCATCTCTCTGGGATAAGCAGGCTCAAAGTCTCAGGGGCTGGGTTTGCTGAGTCCAGCTGGTAAAGGACGTCCTGCTCAACTCGGACTGGGAGGCAGCTCAAGCCACATCTGCTGTAATGGGCCCTGGTGAGTCATAGCCAGAGTCATACCCACAAGCATGACACTGACTTTTATAAACAGGTTCATAAAAAACCCCAACAACCCAATCCCGACAGACAGAAGAAAAACACTGCAAGCACCTCCGCTCTCGGCTGCTTCACTCTGCCTGCAAACCCAATTGCAGAAGCACATTCAAATGGCTGCTTGGGGATGTTTTTGGTTTTTTTTAATTTGGAGGTTGGGGGCCTTTTTTAAAGAAACATTTTTAGAGTTTATTTTTTTCTTTCAGTGATGAAAGACTTGGGAGGTAGATAGCTTCCTCCTGCCTGCAGCTGGCTGCTGTGTGAACGACTGTGTGCCCTGAGCACTCAAACCAGCTTTTCCTCCTGAAGAGGGAAGTCATCAGCCCTATTCATAGCACTCACACTCGATACTGGCATGTGACACCCAGACACAAACTGAATTTTTGCAAATTAGCTTTACTTATTTATAAAGATGTGGTAAAGCCACTGAGAGCCTTGGGAAGCCAGTTGTGGTACTTTATGGGCTGTTCAGAAAGTTATTAGAGTGTCAGAAATGAGCACACAACATGAGAAATGAGTATAGAACACCTGAAATCACACATAGCCCTGGGAAACAGTATATGTTATCTTGTCACTGTGCTACACTGATGATTTTTTTCTTCCTGTACCTAAAGGTCAAATTTTCAAATGTACCCAACTGAGCTGCTTAAGATAAAAACACTGGCGGGGGGGAAGGACAAAGCTTGAAATCCTTTTCCACTTCCAACTTTTGGAGAGGATTTTGTTGGTATGGCCAGTTTAAACCCAGCAGGCTTTAGGCTGTAATGGGTAGCTTCTTGATGTAGGAGATGGTGGGACTGTGCCCCTGCTCACCCTGCCAGGGCCACAGCTGTCCCTGAGCAACATGTGCTCCAACAGAACCTGAAGGAAGGTCCCAGAACCAGGACTCTGTTAGCTCCAAACCAAATTATTTGCTAATACAATCGTTGGAGGATATGAAGAGGTTTATTTCTTGTTTTCTATTTTCCTTTACTCATCAGCATAAGGGAAGAAAGGTCAGAAAGCAAAAAAAGCAGCAGTGGGTGAAAAGAAAAAAAAAAACAAACAAACAAAAAAAAAGAGCAATTCTGAGCTTTCTGGAAACAGTTTCAATGCCAACTTTGTGGCAGTGATTGCAGCTCCGGTTGCCTCCTCTCCAGTGCACAAAAGTTGATTTGAGGGTCATTTGCCTTCATAGCTGGTGGGGCTGCTGCTGCCGCCGAAGGCCTTATTGCAACTGGTTCCTTCATCTTCCACACAGAGACTCTCCAGGCAGCACCTCCAAGAGTTTTTCTGGAAACAGCTGCCTAAGTGCACAAGAGGCTCCTTGGTTTATATAATCTACTGTCATCAACCTCTACCTTTTTTTTTTTTTTTTTTTTGGGGGGGGGAGGGTGGGCGATGGTAGTGGGGATTTATTTTTGTTTTAATATTTACAGTTGTTAAGGATGGAGGTGCAGAAAAAAAGGATGTTCTGGGTTGCTGTGATGTAGCAAGTGAGCAAAGTGAGCAGCTTTGGGATTCTGCCGTTACTGTTTGGGTGGATGAGCAGGAGCCACTCAGGATTACAGCTACTGCCGTAACCAGATGGGTCATGCTGATAATTCAGGATAGCAGTTACATGCATAAATAGCCTGGTGAACCTCCAGCTTTGTTAGTAAGTCTGGATGAGTGAATGTGGCTTAGATACAAAGGGGTTATGAATCCATGGCAAGCCCACAGCTGGGGACATACTCAGCATAAGTAATTAGGGAACAGGGCCAACTTCTATTCACTCCGGGTCCCTGCTGCCATGTAATGCATGGCCTGTTACTGAGGGGCAAGGAAAGTTTTGAGGAACGTGACAAAGCCCTGGAGCGACTCATCCCTGAGGGCAACAGGATGATATTGGATCAAGTTGACTTGTCTTCAACATACATGTGTAGGAAATGTGTGTTAGCTAACAGTACATTCCTGACTATGGGATGCATGGCTGGGAAGACTCTATCAGAGTGTAAAAATATTTGGCTCAGAAGCTGCCCCCTGAAATACTTCACTGGAGGGAAGTGCCCAGGCAGGAAGAGGGCAGGTTTCCACACACGACGCTGCAGGCGGGTGCCAGGTTCATATTTAGCATGGTGAGATGCTGACCTTGGCTGGAGCTGCTCGCTGCTGCCTTTTCCAGGCATCCTATTATGCTCTGGTTGTGTGACTTACTACCCTGCTCCTGGAGAAGTGAATGAGCTTCCTGGAAGCATAACATGGGGTGAGAACAATTTGTTTTCAATTTCTAGGGATGAGCAAGTGGGCCAAACTGTGTCTCAGCCAAAAGCTTGGGAAATTTCATCGTGCTTCTACTGCACATCTTTGGGAGGGGAGGGGGTTAACTAAAATTTCTAAGCCATCATGTGAGGCTTGCTAGAACTGTTGACATGTGTGACCCAAATCTCTTTGGTGGGCAGCCTTGAAGCCCCCCAGATGCTCTTCTTACCCAGTAACCGAGGGAAAACATCCTGAGTGGTTCTACTGAACTTGATGCAATTGCTTGCAATACTGAAGCCACAAGTTTAGACAAAAAGTGTTCGGCAGATCAAATTTAGAGATAAAATTAGAAGGGGAAATGAGGAAACACTTCTTTGAATTTCAAACCGAGAGTTTTAATGCAAAAGTCCTTTGCTCTTTCTTTGGAAGGGGTTGGGGGATCCCCTCATGAATGCAGCCTCAAACTTCTCTATACAGAAATACAAAACCTGCTGCACCCTGCACCCCAGGCTGCCTGGTGATGTTTAGGAGGTGGCAGTGAGTTTTAAGGGATGGTGCTCAGGTTTGGGAGATGGTGTTCCTACAGCGCCCCAACACCTCCCCTGTCGCTGTCACTTGTGTGTAGGAAACTTTACGGTGAACTGCCCTTGGTGGGTGAGGAAAAGAGGAGAAAAGGCAGGAAACAAAGAAACAAGCAAATAACAGCACATATAAAAAGGGGAGAAAATATGGGGAGAAGAGACAAGAAAAAATGGGTGAATGTAAAAGAACGAAAGCAAAAAAACAAAAAGGGAGGAAAAGGAAAACAGGGAAGAGGAAGTAAAGAAAAAAAGGGAAAGAGCAGACAAAAAATTAAATATGGGGGGCAAGAGAAAATCCAAAGGAGAAAAATAAAGAAAAGTACTGTAGAAAAAGGAAAAAAGTAAAGAAAGAAAAAAAGAAGGAAAAAAATGAGGAAAACAGACGCCGGTGTCGGGAAAGGCTGTGGGAGCACAGGCGAAGCCCCCGCTCCCGGGGCGTGTCCAGGGGCGGGCGCGGGGCGTGCCCGGGAGGCGGTTCCGGGGCGGGCGCGGCGGGCGGGCAGCGGGGCGGGTTTTCTCCGGCCGCACCGCCGCCCCAGCCAGCCGGGCAGCACAGATTTGGAGGAGCCATCGCCATGGGAGTGGAAGGCTGCACCAAGTGCATCAAATACCTCCTTTTCGTCTTCAACTTCATCTTCTGGGTGAGCATAGGGGCGGCGGGGAGCGGGGGCTGGGCCCCCCAGCCTTTTAATAAGGGGGCTGCAATATGGCTCGTCTGCCTGCGCCTGGGTTTAGCCTCCTTCTTGCCCCCCAGTATTGAGACTTGCTGTCTGGGATGTGCCTTAGGGGCTGCTTTTTTTGTTTTTCCTTTTGCTTTTCTTTTTGGAGGGTGGGGGTGGGCTGATTA
>VZRZ01003773.1:414578-488936 GCA_013398175.1 Climacteris rufus | reverse complement strand
GTGGTCTGATTATCCTCTGCTTTTTAAAATTTTATTTTCATGCATGAATATATATAGATTTAATCGTACATGTATATCTGTTTATGTGTGGTTTTTATAGTGATATACAGAGGGGGAGGTAGAATCGTAGGATGGTTTGAGGTTGGAAAGGACCTTTAAGATGCTCGCGTCCAGCCGCTGCAGATGTTGATAGGCGCCTTTCGGAGCGGAAGGGNGCAGGGATGCTGCCAGGCGGAGGGAGGGGAGGCGCCGGCCCTGCCGCCCGCCGCAGAGGAGGGGGCGTTCGGAAAGCCCGGGGCTTGGGCCGGCTCCGCGCCCCCCGCCCCGCAGCTGGCGGCACAGCCGGGACCCGGCGGCCCTGCCCCCGAAGTTATTTTAGGATGCAAATGCTATCCAGGCTGGAGAGGCTGCCTTTCCTGAGAAAGTTTCTCGTGAAATAATCCATCCAGACGTGCGGCTAATTTAGCAAAAAGCGGCGTATCCCGGTTTCCCTGCAAACCAGGTTTGTCCCGATTAGAAACAGCCTCCGGCAGCGCGGGGTTTGCTGGCAAGAGCCGCTCTCTCCCTGCTCCTGTGCCCGGGGGCAACGAGATGTGCCCGAGCAGGCTGCTGGTTTCACGTTTTAAATAGGCTATTTTCCATTCCACAAAATGTTTTTTTTCCTTGGAAGCGAGTCCAGCCCCACCCTGCCAGGCAAGGCACCGCTTGGATGCACCAGCATGTGCCTCTTGTCCGATACCCTGTGCCTCTTGTCTGACACCCCACTCTGCTGTCGAGGATTTGGGATTATTTTTTTTTTTTTCCCTTAGTGTTCACTTACAACAGCGAATGAAGCGAGAAGGGCTGAAGAGGTGGCAAGGGGAGCCGTGCCTTCCCTGCTTTGGCACCTGGAGTTGCACTGCCTGGCTGGAGCCTCTGCCTGCTGACTGCTCCCTGGCGGTGCATGGGGAAGTTCTTTGCGGGGGGAGGGTGCGTCCCCATCTCTGGGAGGTGTTGGGCTTAACCAAGGGAGTGCTGTCAGAGCCAGCCACATTTCAGGCCTCTTTGCCTTGTTTCTGAGTATGACGCTGACCAAGGGGGAAATGACAAGCTCTGATGACAACAGTGTTAATTGATACCTGATGTGTTGCCAGCTGCATGAATGTGGGACAGTTCTGGGCTGGTTTGGTTTTTTTTTAATGTTTTCCTTCACCCTTAAAATGGCAGGATGGAGGCGGGTAGGGTTGTCTGTGAAGTGTTGTTCCTTCCGAGTTATCATGCTTATCCCAGGGCTTTTTCTTCCCTTCTGGTCCTGATTTCCTGCTATTCTTGTCAAAGAAGCTGCCGGCTGTGCATGCAAGGGAGGAAGGGTCTCCTGGGTGGCAGGAAGGATGCTGGGGGCTCTGCACAGCCACCACTCCTCAGCAAGCTCACTTGCTCACCTCAAAGTCTTGTAAAAGAGTTGTTCTTTTATAAATGGGCATTTTGCTTCCAAGAGGAATAGCCAGGCTGTGTAAGTTCCTCGTTATGACTTCTAGTGCCTCACCCTACCCCTCTGGAGGGTGCTTCTTGCAAGTTCTGGGGGTAGATGCTACAGCTCCTAAGGAGTGGTGCCTGTGAGCTGGGACCCACTGGCTCCCGAAAACATTCCCCAGTGCTGGACTTGCCGGTGGCTGGTCCCCTCTGACCATCCCCTGTGCAGATTGGGAGCCTGGACTTCATTAGAATTAACAATGCTTTCTGTGAGGCTGGCCAGCTGAAGGGTGATTGAATACCAGATCTTAGAGTTTTCAAGCCCTTTTGTGTTGTTTTTCAAACTAGTAGTTGAGGGGAATTTTAAGTTTACCATGAAGGCAAAGGCAGTTAGCAGCCAGCTTTCCATCCCCAGCTGGGGAGGGATGCCTTGGTTGCCACCAAAGTGCAATGGTGCTTTTCACAGGGTGGCATTTAAAGACACAATGAGGTGCTGAGCACCCTTGCTGCAAGTTGGCTGTGTTGGGACGTGGCCTCTAACCACAGGAGGTGTGAGAGAGGGCACCTGCAGCCCTTTGGTCCTGCCAGCTGGTTATTGTGCGGGGGCTGATGGGCTCCTCGTGCTTATTTGCTTATGATTTGCCTTGTGCACAGCTGACATTGGGTGCTATTGATGATGAAAATTAGCAAAAGGGAGAGCCCAAAGTTTGGCAGGCACCATGTTGTGCTTCACAGGAGCTTGTTCTATTGCCAAGAGGAAGAAAGGAAGCAATTCTCAGCCTTAGTTATGCTGATAACTTTTTTATGTAGCCCTGCTATCCTGCTGGAGTGTAAATAAACTGACACCCCTCTGGCTTCCTCCCCCGTCCTTCCCCTGGCAGTACAGGGGGACTTTCACAAACCTGCTGTGTTGCAAAGCAGAGGAAAAAGGTGACCCTGCTGCCAGCTCCCCGTTCACCGTACCTGAGATGTTTCAGTTTTATTTGATTTTTTGGGATTGTTTTTCCTTTGTGCATGCCATCCAGAGCAGATGCCAAGATTATGTGCTTGTTCCCAGGGAGCAGCACAGACCAGATGTACAAACAGGTACCTGTTGCAGGAGAGCGGGTCACCACTTGTTTCACAGTGGCATCTTTCTGCTGAAGTAGTGGAGGAGGCCATGATCAGCACCTGGGGACTTCACCTGGTTAGCAAAACACAGGGATGGAAAAGCAAAAGCTTTTCTGTGCTGCCAAGTTGTCCTGAAACCTTGGGATGGCTGGTGGCAAGTGGACACTCTGCCCTGCGAGAAGGAGCAGTAGCTGTACCTGTTACTGGGCAGTTTGGCTGGTGGGATGGGCAGCCCTGGGCTGGGCATGTGGCAGGTGGAGCTGCTTCTCCATCCCATCCCTAGAAGATGGCTGGGCTTTGACTGCTCTCCTGGATTATCCAAACCCAGTAGCAGAGCTCAGTGTGTGGGTCTGAACTGACCACCGCTGCAAAGAGTCCCTGGGGAGGCCGAAGGAAGCCAGAGAGCTATTTTAAAATATAATTAAACATAACCAAGGAGGAATTGACTTGCTTGGAGAAGGATCACCCAGCTTATTAGCTAATACAGCCTGTGGCAGCCTTCCAGGTCTAGAGCACTGCTGGCTGCCCTAGCAGAGAGGTGTCTAATTAAAAGGAAGAGCTAGCTCCTAATGCCATTTTCTAGACACTGTGTAACTCTTCTCTTCCGTGTGTTGAGGGGATGTAGTACGGTCTGGGTGCAAAGGGAAGGTGGAAGTGAGAGTCTGTCTCAACAGTGGTGATCAAAAGGGAAGGGGTAGAGGAGCTGTGTGTTTTCTTGTACAACACCGCAAGATCTGTCAGCAGTACCCTGGAGTCTGCAAAGCCTGCACAAAGTGATGAGAGGTGATAGTGTGGGGAGGTGGCAGCTCTCTGTGGTGGTTGTCTTATGGTAACACTTCTGCTGAGGGGCATGTGACCCTTCCAGTGTGGTGAGGAGGGTGGCTGTGTGCCACTGCTCACAGGTTTAAATGAAGAATGGAAGATCTTGTGCTTCATGCAGCTCTGAAACATGGGCTTGAAATAACTCCGTGGACTGACAAAGTAGCTTGCATCATGTTCTCAGTGAAGGCTTGCACCGAGCACTGCTGCAGTGTTATCAGTGATAGTGCCTGGCTTGTTTGGGTTATTGTTCTCCCTGGGAATTGCAGGAAGCCTTGCAAGCAGAGCAGCAAGGACTTGATGCTGGCCTAGCATCTTCTTCCTCAGATTTTGGGTTTGGTATCCTGGGACAATGCACAGGCAAGTGTATTTCCCGGAGTGTTTGACCCTGCAGCTACTTAATACCTGTCCTTGAAGGGCAAGGTTTCCTTAGCAGGCTCAGTTCCTAGACTCAAGTTTTCTTGCTCATGGCTCTCTGGGATGTGTTTCTGGGCTCTCTGTCAAGTGAACACATTCCTTCCATCACCTGCACAACCTCTTCTGAAGTCTCTGCATGCAGAAGGTTTTTTGAGGAGATGGGTGCCCTGCCCTATATGGGTACCCGATTTCATTTAATGGGCTGGGCTGAGCCTCAAGAAGGAGGCTGCTGGCTGGAGTCAGGATTGCTCTCTTTTCCTAAGGTTATTCTTCTATCAGCAACCTTAATGCTTATCTCCTGCAAGAGCATTAATGTTGAGAAACACTTTGATCCTGCACTGTGCAAGTGCCTTTCATGGTACTATTAAAAAGGGAAAGCAGTTGTATCACGGTTGTAGTTAAATGCTTATGTATGTGGCCAAATTAATTTTAAAGCAATATCTGAAATTGTTTTCCTCTCTGCCGAGGGCAGTTAAACCCTGGGAAGTGCCACTTCTGTCTGCAGCAGGGATCAGGTTGTGGCAGGCAGGGAGCAGCCTACAGGCTCCGTGCTCCCTGTCGTAGGACCCTGTTCCTGGATTTTGGTGCCGGATTCCCATTCCCCTCCCATCCATCAAGCTTTATTTGGCCTCTAGCATGCTGCTCCTCTGGGAGTGTTCCTCTGGAGCTTGTTTTGAAAAGCTCTGCAGTGTTGTGGGGCTGGTAACTATAGGCACCAGTGGAGAATTTTGCTCCGGCTGGCAGCTCTATTAATAGCGGCTGCTGGAAGGTGTGCTGCTGGGAGCAGAGCACGGGCTGCAGGCTGCTCTCCTCCTCCTGCCTCAAGAGCACAGCGCTCTTCCCAAATGCCTTTTCTGCCACTCCTGGGCAGGCCTTGCCTGCAAACTTTCAGGCTGGCCTGCAGTGGCTGTGGAAGGCAACAGAGGGACCTCGCCTGTGCTCTCATGGAGTCTTATCTGCCACTGCTGCCTGTGAGCGACTGTGCCAACCTTGGCAGATAAGCTTTTGTGTTGTGTGACTGTTAAACTGCAATTGCATGTCTGATTGAAGTAACTTTCCCTGCTTGCACCCTCCCAAGGGGCTCCAGGGCATCCCACAGTCCATCCCAACAAGCAGCACAGGGGTGATCTTTAGCACTTCTCACCTTAAAATTTCAAGTGACTTTTTGGTGTGAAGACTTGACATTGTAACATGGAAACAGTTGCAGCATCAAGCCCAAGTTCATGCGTTCCTGGGCCCCCATTCAGCCATCAGCCCTTTGCTTCAGCACTTCTCTGAGGTGCAGCTGTTGCAGTAGAAAAGAAATTAATCTTCAGCTTTCCAGGAGGTGAGGCACAGGCTGTGGGAAGGCTTGGTGCTACCTGTGCACATTCCATGTGTCCCTCTCTTGCCCACCTCAGTCCTTAGGCTGATAGTGCAGAACCTGTAAGGTCCTAGCACAGATCTTGCAAGGGCTTGTACTGCCCTTCCAAAGGTGATTTCCATCAAGTTACAAGTTTCCATCTCCTTGCCTTTTCCCCTCTCATGCTGGGTGCAGCAGTGAAATGTTTCATTATTTACACTGCACATATTGGAGATTATGATACCTGCTGCTCCACCTAGGGACCCACAGATGACCTGGGAGCAAAGCATTCAACCCCAAATTAGCAGTTACACCTGGCCATATGTGTGGCTTCTTTCATGGAAAGATACTTCAGCCTTGACAGGCCACCTGGTTTTTCTGCATCCTGGTTCCCCACACCTGAAAGGAGGAGGATTCATTGTTGCTCCATCTCAACTGCTTTGGAGGTTGTGCTGGAGAGCCCTGGCTCCCATGGGGAGCCCTGGCTGGGCGTCTCAAGTGGGGTCTGTGTGCAGCCCCCACAAAGGGTTCTAATTCCAGGCAGTGTGAGGGAAGCACCTCTGCAGCATGAAAACCTGTTAAAAATCTCCAATCATCTACTGTAATCATAAACCAGCTAAAATCCATTAAGCTTTCTTGGCAGCATCCTGCTTCTTGTTAGTAACTGTGGAATTTCACAGGCGTCATGGCATGGATGCTGCCGGCACCATTTTTGCAGCAAGGTGAGAGCCTCTCCCGGCCCTTGAGCTCACACAGGTTGGGAAGTGTGGAGGCAGCAGGACCAGGCGTGGGTGTGGGAAGTGCCACTGCTAAATGACGACATCAGGAGACTGCTGGCACCTCCACTTCCCTCCTTTGCTGACTTGAGCCACAGGATGTCTGCTTTGCTTTGGTGTGCCCGGCAAGCTGCCCTAATAGCCAGGACTTCTTCCTTCTCCTCCCTTCCAGGAAACCTATTCCAGAGAAGGGTGGAGGGAAGGGAGCAGGAGGAAAAAGGCTGGGGGCAGCGGAAGGGTCTGAGGAGGTGATACACATCCTGGCACATATGAGTTTTAGGGAGCAACAGGCTAAGGTGGGGGCAGCTCAGAAATGGAGTACACCACATTAAAAGGGGAATGGGGCAATTCCTTGCACCCCTAATGCCTAAGAATTTCTCGTGGAGAGGAGGAATGACTAAGCTATAAAAAATGGGTTTGTTCCCTTGCCCTGCAGCTGGATCTGGACATTTTAGGGTGAACAGCATATCAGCTGGTGAGGCTCAGTCCAGGATGGAGCCTCCCTACGTGCACCATGGATTGGGCAGCAAACCAGGACTGCACACCTGCCTTCATCATGTTGCTCACCTTCTTACATGGGATACCATCTCATCACCTCTTGGGGTCCCGGGGCCTGCCTTTTCCCTCCCCTAGGCAGCATTTGATGGGGCCTTTCCCCTGCTGTGTCAACCAGGAACAGCATTCCTGAAAAAGCAAGTCTTGGGCAGGCAGGATCCAGCTGGAAAAGTCTATCTGTCTGTGGAAGAAGCAATAAATCTCTGGAAGCTGGAAAATAGCAGTAAAGAGGAAACGTTATAGCCTGCAAACCACCTCTGCTGTGCCGCAAAGCTGCTCGGGGCGCGAGCTCCAGGGCCAGTCCCATCCTGGGGAACACCACTGATGTGCCTCCACAAGTGCCATGGTGCTGGCAGGGGAACAGCAGGCTGGGGAGGTTGGCTTATGGAAAGCAGATCAAAGACCTGGCATTGCTGAAGTTGCAGCCTTTAGATTTTTGCTTTTGTTAAAGCAGTCCCCAAAAATCTAAATGGGAAGCTGTACTGGGCACTGGGAGCATTATCGCTACGAGTGATGGCCCCTGCCTCTCCAACATTGCTGTCTGACAAGGTGGGAATACAAGGAGCAGTGGGATAACCTGCACGAGATGGCAGCTATCTACAGCAGAATAAAACACAGATATTATATGTGCAAGGATGTGCAGCCTAGAGATGAGTGTGACACTGCCATCAGTGGTTGGAGCTCTTCTGGCTCTCGTGTTGGCAAACAGCAGCAGTTGTAGGATGGAGGGGGAAGAAAATACCAAGATTTTATCTGGAACAAGTTGTTTTATTAAAAATAAGATTATCACAAGCAAGGTACGGTGGAAGGCAGGGTTGCTGTGGCAAGCTGACGATGTTTTCTCCCTCTTGTTTTCTTTCCTTTGGGAAGAAAGTGCCTTAATTCCATTTTGCGCTTCTTGGTGGAGGGAGGATGTATGGTTTTCATGGAAAAAGTTACTCATCGTAGGCTAAACCCTGTTCTCATTAGTAAGTGAATGTCATTTTGTCTTAAGAAATCCAGCTGCTATTGGATTAAAGCTTCCATTCAGAGGTCCTCCATGCTCTGTTAAAAATGCAAATGGAGTCAGGCGATGTGCAAGGGATGTGTGATGTTCCTGGTGTGCGTTCGGGATGACACGGGGAACATCTGGAGCTGGTTCAGCTGGCTGACTTAGGCAGACCTCACTGCTGGGGTGGGTTTGATGCATTAGAAGAGGCTTGATCCCTTTAACTGATATTCCCAAGTGATTAAAAAGTACCTTGAGGATCACTTGCAGCCTGCATTTTAGGGCAAATTTGATTGGAAAGGAGTTGCTGGTGTTACCCCAACCTCGCCATGGGTGGTAGAGAGAGCTGGAGTGAGTACTGCTGAGTGTCGAGGGCAGAGCAATGTGTCCTTACAGGGGGAAAAACAAAACAAGAAGAGCTGCAGCCTTTTTGCTTTGCCTCTCCCAGCCAGTGCAGAAATCCAAAACTGCCTTGGGATCTCTTCTCTTCTAGCAACCATCAAGAGACCTTTACTTTAAGAGTGGCATGTATTAATTTGGGGACATACTCTTTCTCCTTAGAGTAAAAACACAAACTGTTATGCCCTCAGACAATGAACGAGCCACACCAAGCTGGATTTGGGTAGCTTTCTGCGAAGCCACAACCTGCCTTATTTGGAGCTGGACTTGGGCACAGACCAGCTTTCGTGACTTTTCTCCATAGCCAATGTTTGGAGAACCTCAGGCTGTCTCCTCAGTGCAGTGCAGGAGGGATGAGGGACTGTGCCAGTGGGGAAGTTGCATTGGTTGCTGTGAGAGAAGTGTTAAAAGCTGATTGCTTTGCTGGCAAACTGGGGGAAAGGCAAAGACTTCCCTCCCTCTCCCGGAGTTGGTGGGGATTTTCTCCCTCTAACAAGTGGAAAAGCCCCGAGAGCAGTTTGCCCTGTGAGTTTGAAACAAATGGTGTGGGTTTGCCCCAGCTTCAGCTGCACCCCTGGAAAAATCTTTTGGTTGGGATTTGTAGAAATGAGCAAGAAGGCAACCACCAGCTGAGCTCCCAAAAGGCAAAGCCAGGCTCCCATCGACAGCCTGTCTTGCAGATCCTAGTCTTCCTGTGTTCACTGTTGTGTTTATACAACTGGAGACTTAGCACTTTTACTGAAGAATGCTGCTTTTTTTTCTCTTTTTAATGTGACCTTCATGGTGTCTATCATGCCTGTAGCTGATGTGATTCAGACCCTTTCAGAAAAAACATGTTTCCACTTCTGTACTCTTTGGTAGTTGTCTTCCATTTTTTAAGATGAATTACTTCCAGGATTTAGGACACTCAAAATGAAATTGGCATTTGAACAGGTGCGTCCAGCCTTTCACAGCAGTGATATTGAATTCTTAAAGGCTTGGGGTTTATTCCATGTTTGTGTTTTCCCCTCTCTCTTGTGGTTTTAAATGGAAGGGAGTGTCCTAGAGAACACAGTGAGTCCTGCAGGAAATGCTCTAGCTTGAGTTCCTCCCAGTGACACCTTTCCCGCCGCAGTGCCCCTGCTCTGCTCCCATCTCCTGCTGCCATTCCCAGCCCCTCCCTGAAAGAGAAAACTGTGAGGAAGTCAGTCGTAAAACTTCCCATTGTTTGTACATAAATATCCCGGTGGCTGAGTTGATGTTCCATGTGCAGAACATCTCCTCCCACATTAGAAATGTGTTTTTGGCCTTGCCCTGGGGGTCGGTCCTTCGTGTTGGTGTGCACGTGTGTGTGGGTGAGCTGCTGTTCAACAGCGTGGGAAAGGCAGCAGTCTCAGCCTGGAGGCTCCAGAAATGGTGTGGTGGTGCCTTAGCCTGAACCCGGGCCTTGCTCCACTTCAGTTCCTGTATTAGGACATTAAGGAAAGCCCTATGTGCCAGCAGAACACTAGGTCTGTTCAACTAGAAGCCTGACCCTGGATGGGAAGTAGTATGCATGCAAAACTTGGGGGCAGAGGGAAAAATGGACAGTCCCCCCATTTTCTCTTTGTACCTCACAAAGAAATGAAATGGGGTGACAACAGCTCATTGGAAGAAAGGAGTAATTGGGGCTGTTCCTTACTTCTGTTGAAAAGGTCTCCTAAAAACTCAATGGCACATATCATTCAGCTTGGGTAAGGTAAGGTGGAGCCTTCCATTTTAATAGCATAATAAAATAGCTCTTGGGAAAGAAAGCCCCTGCAGGAAGTGGAAAGGGCTTTGTACATCCCCAGAATGGAGGGCTCTTCTCATAAAGCAGGGAAGATCATGTGGCTCATGATCTGTGGGACACAAAGCATTCTGCAGGGGTGGGATGATGCTTAGAAGGGATGTTCTTGCACATTTGCAGGATGATGAAAAGCAGAGCAAGTCTTCTGCTCCCTCTTGAAAACTACCACTCTGAGTCTGATGTGTTTGCAGCAGTGGGTAACCCTTGCTTCCCTCTGTTTTCTCCCCAGCTGGCCGGAGGCATCATCCTGGGAGTGGCCCTGTGGCTCCGTCATGACTCGCAGACAACAAATATCCTGTACCTGCAGCTGGGGGACAAGCAGGCCCCCAACACCTTCTATGTCGGTGAGTGGCTGTGGGGGTGCTGGTGTTGCTGCTTCGGTGTTGTGCCCCAGGGTGGGCTGCAGTGTTCCCAGAAGCAGGGCAGAAAGCTCCAGGTGAGCAACAAGGAGGTCAGAATTAAAATACCTCCTGTTGCCCTCACACTCTCCAAAATATCCCCTGCCCTGCCAGCCAAAGCCTTCGATAAATGTTGGCTGTGGCCCAAGCTGAGAGTCCAAATTCACATCAGCTAGAAATGCAAAAAGACGTGTTGTGGTGTAGAGGGTTTTCTCCAGAGCACATTTGGGAACAGGGGGACTTCTTGGAAGCGTGTCTCGTTTCCTATCCAAAGGGATATAAAAGTAGCCGACAGAGTGCCTGGCAGTAGAAAGTGAAGCTCGCTGAGTGCGTGACTCATGTTCTCCAGGAGCGGCAGGTGGAGCCTCTGTGCGTTACGGTTAAGCTTAGCATGATTTTTGTTAATTTGGCAGCATGCTGCCTTGCTGGAACATGAAACCCCCTTTTTTCCCCTGCTCTTCTCACAGACGAGGGGGAGCAGCTTGCAGGAGGGGCTGGCTGCCAGGCAGGAGCTGGCTTGTAGCACAGGCTGACGGGCCTGGGAACATCGTCTGATCCGATGTCCTGTTCTCACCTGTAGCTAAAATTACGTTCTGGAAAGGGTTTTCCTTTGCGTTTCCCTGCTTGCCCATGAAACAGCATGAATGAACCCTCTGGCTGTGCCTGGTTACAGAAGATGCTCCTGCTGTAAACAACTGTGGGTTTTTCTCTCTTGCTGTCTCTTCTCTCCTGCCCCACACCCAGACCTGTGTTTGCAGCATTTCCCCTTTGTAGATCTTATTTTTTAAAAACAGAAAAGGGAGCTCATAAGAAGTTAAACTCTATCCTTTCCAGGAACCCGTCCAAACCTCTCCTTCCTTCGGGGAGGCTAACAACTGGTATTTCCCTAGTTAACACATTCTCCCTAGTCCTGGGGAACCTGGACCATGGGGCAGAGTCCTTCCCTCCTGCCTGTTGGGCATCTTTTACTCTTCCACCCCTTTTTATTTTGTCTTTGTCATCAGCCTTTGCTGTTTAGAAGTGATGGGGAAGGACTGCGGGTCCCACCACTGCACTGACTTTCCAGCACCCGGAACAGCCCATGATTTGAGGCTGGCTGTCTTTTTAAAGTTATATTCAGCAACAGATTGGCCTGAATTCCTTCTGGCAGCTGTAATTTCCATGCAGTAATAACAGCAGAGCATTTCTTTCAGTTGCTGCCTCTCCCAGCCAGACCTCTGGAGTCTGAAGGCTAGGATTTCTTTTTGCTTTCTCCCCATTTCTCCCCCCCATTTTTCCTCTCTCCTACAAGTGATACTCCCTCCTTTTTCTCCTCTGGCATGCAACATACACATGCACACAATGTTCCTGCTTTTGGGAATAGGAACCTCTCTGGGCTTGGCCTCCAGAACTCTCTTGTTTTTTTCCTTTTGCAAACCACTTTTTGGTGTCTGGCACAGGGCGCTGGTCCCGGGATTTGTCAGGAGGCTTTTAAAGGCCAGCCAGGTTTTGCTGCGGCGCTGCAGGACAGAGGGAAGCAATAAACACTGTTGAAGGAGGAAAACTTCCATAGTGGGGTGTGTACTGAGTGAGAAGGGGAAGTAGGAAAGGAGTGATTTAGTGCCTCCTGGTTTTCTCTGTGTCCTTTCCCCCACCCCAAAGCTGGAGCTGTTTGTTAAGGCTATTTTTCTAGGGTGTCTGTATGTTATGGGAGAGGAAAAATAATGAATGCAGCTGTTTGGTGTGTGGGATTTGAAGACATTGGGGAAATGGGGGAAAGAAGCTGTGAGGAGCAGGGAAGTTACAGGGTACCAGGCATGATGCTTCAGGCTGCTGCAGGAGCAAGAGGAGAGGAGAGGTCCTTGCCCGCAGCTCCCAGACTGGACCATCACAGCAGCCACCCCTGCAGGCCCCTCCGGGGACAGGCAGCTGTTCCCACCTTTCCAGCCACAAGGAAGGGGGTCCTGCAGGCTGGGGTTTCCCACAAGCACTACCCCTCCTCCCCAGCACTTTGGCACTGCATCCAGTGAGTTGTCCTGTGGGCTGGCTTGGGAGGTTATTGAACAAGCCCTTGTTTGCGGGCTTTTCCTCAGCACGGCATGCAAACCATCTGATCCTCTAACCACTTGTTGCAGTCTTGGCTTTTGGCACTTCCATTTTGGCTGTGGATCCAATGCTCCAGCAAATGGGAAGTTAACTGCTTCAGCACTGTAAAGAGCAAGCAGTACCAGGGTTGGGGATAGCTGGAGCACCATGGTTTCATGCTTTCCTAACTGTAAAGGAAAATAATTGTTCTTTATCTGAGCTAGGCTATGGTCTGATATGCACTTGCTTTATTTGAAGTTCAAAAACTAAAATCCTTCTTGCCCTTGGATAACATGGCATCTGGAATACTCTGTCTGTCTGGAGACTGGGAAGGTGTTGGTCACAAGACAGAAGACATCCTTCAGGATAGCTAGAGTCATTGATAAGTTGCTAACAACTGGCTAATCGCTTCTCTGATATTTCTTGATCCTACACATAAAGTAGCATTAAAAAAAAAAAAACCCAAACAAACAACAAAACTCATTCACTGTGTTATGAGTGCCCATAGAAAGAGGCGGAGCTGGTCTCTCTCTGGATACCAGTACACACTGGAACAGTTCTGATCTCTCCCACTAATAAGTTAGTGCTGTGGTGTCACTGGTTTTAAGAGCCCCTGGGGATTCTGAAGAGGCAAGTCACACTGGACTTACTGCTTTTGCCCAGTCTTGGTGAGATGACAGTGAAGATTATATGGGAGGAAAAATCCAGGTTCCCCCTCCTTCAAGAATTTGGTTCTGTGATGCCTGGAGATGGCTGCTGTGAGTGAAATGCGTTGAGGAGGGTGGGGACAAAGGCCTCAGCTCTTGTTTGCCTTAAATCCACACCTCAGGATTTCACACTTTGCCCTTGCTGGGCTGCCAGTGCACTGGCAGCCTCACTGTGTGCTCGTCCCTGCCCTTCCTGTGCTTTCCCTCAAGCTGCCCGGTGAGGAATGGAGCACAGCAGCCGGATGGTCTTGGCTTCACTCTCTCCTGCCAGATCCAAAATAGGATATCTGCCTCCAGCTGCTCACAGCAAGTGACAGGGCAACACGACCCGTGGCTCTGATTAGCTCGGCCCTGGGAGCAGGGCCAGCAACGATGAAGAGTGCAAAAGCACCCAGAGCTGGGGTGCGGTTTTCTACGTAGCTTTTGGGGTGACGAAGTGGTTTCTTTTCCTTCTCTTGAGGAATTTTGTGTTTTGTTAGTAAATCATGTGCTGAGCAGTGTCTCCTCTTTGGGGCTTGGTGGCACAGGGGAGGGGTGTGAGGTTTCGGACAGGCATATGATGGTCAGTGAAACTTGGTCACCGAGGCTGCTGCCATCGCTCCCTCTCCCTGCCATCCTTCTGGGTGTCAGTGCCCCAGCAGAAGGGCAAGAGAGGTTCTTTTGGAGGGGGAGTTCCCTGGACACCAGGTTTATGACTGTTGATCCAGCTCCCAAGCCAGCCAGGCAGCAAAGTGGGGGACAGCTGAGGGCAGCAATAGCTTTGGACTAATGGTGAGGTGGTGAATGTGCCTGTGGGTGGTGTCGAGGCGTGGAGGGGACACCGGCTAATGGGAACACAGGCTCTTTAAAAAAAAATCACAGACTGTCGAATCACAGACTGTCTTCACCATCCTCCTTTGTACAAATACAATCCAGAATAATGATTTCCGCCCTGGAAACAGGTTCAAGCTGCTTTTCACGCAGACTGGGCTAGAATAAATGGGCCAGAAAGCACAGGGAGGCTTTGAAGTCTTTCTTACAAACAAGTATGTATCTGAGTTGAACTGCTGCTGCTGGCAAGCTTTCATGGGTGTCTTCAAGATTTTTAGAAGTCTTGTCATGAGGTTTTGCTGGGGAATCTGACCCCTGCAGAGAGGAGGGACTGCTAAGCGGCAGTGTATAGGATAGGGATTGGGATGTCTGTCTGAGCTTCCCCCAGGTTTGCCCATTGTCCATACAGCATGTGAGAATGTGTTGGCCACTCTTGCCATGGGTCCTGGATGTGGCCAGCAGTGCAGAGCATCCCAGCCCATCACCTGGACAGACTTGTGTTGGCTAAGCAGTCATGGAGGAGCTGTCCCTTCTATCCATAACAGCAGCTTAATTGGCATTTTCAGGAGTGCCTTGGATGAAAGCAGTGTTTTCTGGGGTTTCAGAAGGTTTTCATTGCAGAGAAGATTGTGCAGAGCTCCACTGTGTTGGCAAAGGCTCTGAAGTCAGCAGTGCTACAGTGACCATGGATCCACCATGAGCAATGAGGTCTTGCTTTCTGTTCACTCTCCCATCCCTGCCCCCATCCCTCTGGAAATGTTAGGCATCTTTTAGAGATGGTGCCAGCTTCTCTACATGGTGGGGTTAGACTCAACAGCATATCTTTTGCTAAACTTCTTGTGAAAGGGCTAGAGAAGAGCCTGAGGGTCCTGGTCTGTAGGTTTTGTAATGAACATCAGTGAAAAAAAACACCTTCAGTTTTGGCATGAGGTGCTGCAGTGATCCCTGTGGATGCACACAGCTGGTTCAGGACTGGTTTCTTCTCTCACCCTTTTCTGCTCTATTTTCTCAAGGCTCCCTGTGTCAGAGATTTTCCAGCAGACACATGAGCTGTGGCCAGGCTTGTGTGCTTGGCAGTGGAAACCAAGGTTTGCATTTGGCCTTGAACTACACTGAGCAAAATGGATTATTTAAAAAATAATATATGTGTGGATTTCTATTTCTAAAAATAGAAGTACATGCATCTTTCTGTCTTGGAAATAAACTTATTTACAGTTAAGGACAATTTAATTACTTGGTCCCTTAAAGTAAAAAAAGACCCAAAAGCTGAGCTTTACTTGTTCTAGATTTTCCTCCAATTACTATCAGATCAACTCCTTCAATAATACTGGAACTCTTTCTAAAATAGTAGCTTTAAGAAAAACACTTTTTTAGTACTTTCCTTTGAGTATCTGGCTTATACCATGTATCTGACAGTAAAATATTTTTTTTTTGTATTCTTATCACAGACTCCAATTTCTATTAAAAAAAAAGCAACATGTTATTTCATTCAATTTTCATTTCATTTCCATTTAATTGTAATTCATTCTACCTTCGTCATGACCAACTCCTGTGGCTCACTTACTTATGCAGACTAAAACTGGTTATGACTTGAAAAATAAATTGGTACCATCAGGTTATTTTGGGTTCAGATCTATCCAACTACAAATAATGTAGTTGTTCTTTTCCTTTGTCCCCCCGCATTGGTTTTGCTGCCCTGGACCTGTGCCAGAGGTGCCTTTTGCTTTTCAAAGGTGTAGCTTTGACAGTTTTCATTAGAAAACCTGCAATGTGGTTAAGGCATGCAAAGCCTACAAGGAATTCTCCAGTGGGATTTGTGCTCTTTTAGTGGGTGAGACCCCAGGGCACATAGAGATGTCCAGAAGTGCTGTAGGCTGGGGCAGCAGAGGTTGGGCCAGCTTATTCCAACCTGAGTCTCCTGTGCTGTGCCACCTTTGTCCATCCCCGTCCTGGAGATGTGCCATAGACCTCCTCCCAGTTTTTGCCAAGAGTCTCCTTCCAGTGTTTCCTGGATAAGCAGAGGAGAAGAAACCTGACTGTGGCATCTGCGTGGAGTGGCTTGGAGTACAAGAGTGTGCACATGAGGACGTTCTTTGGGGCTTTCCCCACTGCCCCTTAGTTTTTTCTGACAGGGGGGTGCCTGTGGTGTCTTCTTGCCTTGTTCTTGCAGATGAGGGCAGCATGTACAGTCTTTCATCTCTCCGTGAGAGCTCTCCATGCTTTGTGACCCTGTTGCTCCATCTGGAAGTCATTAGCAGCTACAGAGCAGCAATGTTTTCCTTGGGAAAGAGGGTGGAGGGGAACAGAGGGGCTTCCCACTTGTCGTCTTCCAGCAAACTTTCTTTTTCCAGCCCCGCTCTCTCTCACCCCACTTTCAAGAAAGTACTGTTGGCTCTGCTGGGCCAATTCCACCAGGCAACTGGACAAAAATGTCTGGGAGACCTTCCCTTGCTGGCTGGCTCATGCAGCCATCCTTTTCCTGCCTCAACCCTGCCCTGGAGGGACTTTCCACTCCCTGCCTGTGTCTTGCCCCCAAGCTGCAAGGAAGAACATCCTGGTCCTTTCTTTGGCTACGGGGAGGGTGTTCTTCCACGGTGGGTGGTGTGGGGTAGGAGCGAGTCTCCCGAGCATTGTCTGATGGTCCCACCCTGCCCTGCAGTAGCAGTGGTGGTGAGCCCAGCGACGTTTGGCATCTCCAGGCCAGGAGGAACAGCAGGGTGGCACTGAAGCCTCCCTCCTTTCCTCAGAGGCCTGCAAAACTCTTGGATGTGCAGAGTCTCCCACTGGGAGCCTTTTGGGAGAATACACACTAAAATGTCTCTTCCCTCTCCTCTCAGCCCCTTTTTAAAGCCCATCCCATGGGGAGGGCAGACACAGCTTGGACAGCTGCCTGGCCTTCCCAGGAAGCATGGTGTCATGCTGGGGGGGATTTCTTGTTTGATTTCTTATTTGTCTTTTGGAAATATTGCCATGGCGACCTGGGGGAAGTGACTGGCTTCTATTAGCCTAATGAGTTAAAGCTGCTAGGGGAGGATTGAAATGAGGGGAGAGGTAGGGCACCATCCAGGAATGCCCATGCCTGGAGCTGCACAGCATCTCTGATGAGGATGGTGTGGCATGGGAGGAGAGCTGGCCAGGGCTGGCCTGCTCCTTACTTGTTTCAGAGGGACTCTCCTGTGCTTGTTCCTCCTTTTATTTGTTTTTTCATCATGTCCTTTTTTTAAGACTGTTTATCTCTTCTTGTTTTCTTTGCTTCTCAGCAGGGACAGGACATGGGTTTTACAACCCTGCAGGCACTAGCTATGCTGCATTAATGCCAAAGCAAGTACTGACACTGAATACTGCCTTTTTTTCTCCCTTCCCTGCTCCCAGAAATGAACATCCTGCTTCCTACCTGGTCTGCAGGTAAAGGGCCCTCCATGGAGGCATCATCTGCTTGAACTGGGAGCTAAGCTGACCTCTTGGCAGGTTTTTTGTCCCTTTCCCATTTCACACCAAACCAGGAGAAGCACTCAGTTACTATGAGTTCCCTGGCTCTGGTGTTTGGGGGCTTTCCATGTGGCTAAAGCTTTAGGAGATCCCCTGCAGCCCAAGGCAGCACATGCCCTAGTTGTATGGGGAAGAGGGGGATGATGTTTGGTCCACCACTGCTGCTTTTTCTGATCATCCAGTCCTGATACTCTTGAGCAGAGAGATCATGTCATAGTTCCTGTACTCCTGCTTTGAATTTACAGGAGGAGGTGAGGCTAAGAGTGGTTTGACTCTTCCCTAAAGCTTTATCCTTTAAGGCTCCATCTCCAAAGGAGGTAGAGGACTCCAGGCAGTATTGACACCACTCCTCTGACTTCCCCAATGCTGAGATACAGGTCCCAAGGCTCACAGCTTGCTTTGGTGGGCAGCTGGTTACATGTGGCAGCTTTAGCAATCTTTCTTGCTGCTGTCTTATCAGAGAACTGTGCCATAGCATTAGAAATCACACTGTAGCCTTGCTTAAGGATGTGGAGATGTCTTGGGACTATGAACACCTGTATGTGATTTGCTCACTGTACCTGTTGCTGCAGCTCCAGCTGTTCCCAGGGTTATGTACTGTTGCTGTGTGAGGGGACAGCATAGCTGTAGGTGCGGCAGTTGCCATTTTATATCTCTCATTTTACTTTTTGTTTATGGTAAACAGCACTTCTTGTTTTAAAACCCCTGAGAAAGCTGCAATAAAAATGAGCTGGGAAGTGGCATGGAAAGGCAGATGGAGCCTTGCTCATGCCAAATTGTGCCAGTTCAGGTGGAGCCCTGAAGGAGCAAACACCATTTTAGTCGAGTTCCTCACCCAGGAGAGGCTTGCAGGACTTAAGGAGTCTCTGATGTTTACAGAGTGAGGGGGCTTGTGCTGGGGGAAGTCCCCTCTGACTTTAAGGAGAATAATGTGTCATTCAGGATGGGGATGACAGGTGCCTTGCTCACAGACACAGCGCCCAAAACCACACTAGGCGTCATCGTCCCTGTGTGCCAGGAATGAAAGCTAAGATGTGTCAGGCTGCTTTCTGGGAAAAGGGCTTGGTCAGTCCAGTCTGCACCGTGATTGCTGTGAAATAGTCCCTCAGCTGCCTGGCACCCAGTCTGGAAGTAGAGACCCGCCCCCCCCCCCCCCCACCAGCCCCATTCCTTGAGGGGAAGGATGGGTGTGGGAAAAGAAACACAATTCAAAGCATGTGGTTGGGCACTTTGGTTGCCTTCGTTTTCTTTCTCAGCCATCAGCATGGCATTTCTGTGGAGAAACACTGCTGGCATTCCTCATACAAGATGCTATTGTTGCAGTAAATATTTTGTGCTTGTTTTTAAATAAACTCCAGAGCAGAGTCCTGCTCTGCCGCCTCCCAGGAGACTGTCGTGCTCTGGCCCTCCATAACAAAAGGCGACTCCTTAATGGCCATTTGTTTGTGCCTGGGAATGAAGCTGGCCTTTATTCCAGAAGCCTCCCAGGGTTTTTTTTTTTTTGTGGGTTTCTGAGATCAGGCCAGTCATTGCTGCCCTCTCCCCCGCTTCGCTGTGCATTCCTGCTGCTTCCACCGCACCGGTCGCATCCGCTGGGCTCCAGTCAGGAAGCTGCACGTGGTGCACATCTTCCCTTCCCTCCTTTCCTTCTTGCTGTTTCCTTGCTTGACAGCACTGCTGGCTCTGATGAGGAGCTGGTGAAGCATGAGCAGGGAGAGAAGCGGGAAGCTGGGATCTCACTTGACAGTCCAAGGTCTGCACAGCCTGGCTGGGGTGAGAGTTCAGCAGGTCAGGTTTGGTTTTGTTTTTTTAAAGCTGCCAGAAATCCCAGCAAGAAGCAAGTACAGAGGTCACTGGAAGACTTTTCTAAAACAGCAAATGTCTGCGTTTCCTTAGTCTCTTCCCTCAGCTGAAGTTCTCACTGGGCCTTCATTTCCTAGTTTTCAGAGCAAAACTTTTCTAGCCATCAGTGGGTCGTATGTTTTCCTGGTGATTTCAGTATTAGAAAAACTATTTTTATTGTGAGAACAATCATTAACTGGAACAACCTCCCAAGGGCCATGATAGAGTCGCTGTTGCTGGAGGTTTTCAAGATAAAATTGTGCAGGGTTCTGGATAGTCTCACCGAGGTCCCATTCTCACAATAGGTTGGACCAGGTGATCATTTTAAGTCCCTTCAACCTGGGCTGCTCTTTGAATCTGGTGATCTCCTGGCAATATTTGTTCAGCCCAGAACACGCCTTCGGTGTTTATTTTGAAAAAAATGAGAATAAAATCTTCCATCCATGGTGACCTGGCCGTTAGGGTCCCAGCATCATGCTGCTTGGTCTCCAAATGTGCTGCATCTGCTTGTTACCCATCTACTGGGGTGGTTAGCATGAATAGTGACTCTTCAGACATGGAAATGAATTGCCCCCAGCTTAGCTTTGTCTTCTCTCTGCTGTCCTAATGGGAGAAGAAGTCAGAAGCTGCTGCACTCAGGGCTGAGGAAAGTTGATTTTCCCAAAGCAACTTGTGATGAACTCTCCAGCTGAACTACTCAGGGCTTAAAATGGAAAAACCTGACATGGTTTGGGGTTGAAAACCCAAGCCAGCAGCTTCGCTGGTACAAGTTGGAGCGGCGAGGGCTGGTTCTTGGGCATCACTGGATTCTGGTGCCAGTGAGCAGACCGTTTTTTGGGACACCACTATCGGTATGCTGTTCTTCGTGAGACAGCAGTTATGTAGCGTCTGACAGTCTCTGTCAGCCTCCCTCGGGCTTGGCAGTTGTCCAGCAGCCAGCCTTCATTATACAGGATTGTTTGTGCCTTCCCATCACCCCCAAGCCCTTTGGGGCCCCTCTGCCCAGCACACAGCCCAGCCCACTGCTGGCCATGTTGGCTCCCTGCACAGCTGCCACGGCTGCTCCACCTCATGCCATCTCCAGCAGCTGTTGGGATAAAACCACCTCCTTCCATTTCAGTCAGGCCCACAAAACTTTATCTGCTGGCCTGTCCTTTCCAAGAAACTCTCCGAGGAGGTTTCTTTTGCTTTCTTTTCTCTTCTTTCTTCACCTTCACGTAGGGAGGTGTCTCAACCCCCTTTGGGGAGCTTCAAGAACCCAGGTGCCTGTTGGGTTTTGCGAACACATCAGGAGGTGCAGCTCGCGCCTGCGTCCCGCTTTGCTGAAGGCGCTGCCACAAGGACGCTGATGTCTCCGGCCCCGGCTCCCGTCAGGTTTTGTGAAGAGGGGCTTCCTGCAGGGTCAGCGTGCTCCATTGTGCCGGCACTTCCCCTGCAGCTGGCTTCCTCCCTCCTGCAGTGCCTAAATATAGAGCGAGCACAGTGCCGCGGAGCAGCACCGGCGCTGCTGGGGTGGCGCTTCCATTGCTGCCTCTCGCCGAGCCAGCCCTTGCACCGGCACTTGTGCTGTCGGCGTGCTGGCCATCTTTGTTTTAAAGAGGGAAGAAGTGGGAGTCAAAGTTCAGCCTTTCCCAAGCTGGAGGAATCTGTAAGGGAATTTTAAACAAGTGGAGACATTATTATGTATCTGGTGTTTGAGACAAGAGTTGACTTGACTTGACTCTGCTCTCAGTACATGGCCTTTAGGCTTTGCACTTTAGTTATCAGGAGATTGTTTAAAAGCGACAGAGATAAGAAAAAACCTTAAACATTATGACGATTTACAAACAGTTTTAATCTTGAGCTCTGTTTATATGTTAGGGCTGTTCTTAAAGGAGAGCTGACAGTTGATTAATAACTATAAAACATTTTGACTCATAGCAGAAGAAAACATTTCAATGAAATAATGTGTCTCCCAAGCACTAGTAAGATTCACTGTGTTGCTGTTATCTCTGGGATGCCGCATGTTCTTTTGTCTTCATCATGATTCTTTTTTTTTCCCCTCACTGTCCATTAAAAACGGTGACTGCAGTTTTACCTGATTTGTAATTATTCGGTTATTTTTTTGCATGTATCAAATTGCTTTTGAAGGGAAGTAGGATTCACTTAGAGAATAGTAGAACCACACTACTTGAGAATATTAGTTAACCAAAAATGCACTAAAATGTAAGGGATATGCCAGGAGAAAGCTGTGTGAAATTTAACTGAGCTGGTAGTGTTTGGCTGAGTAATCACTATGGCTTCACCAGTCTCGTGGTTGGTGAGACCATGGTGATTACTCACGGCAGCAGACTTGAGCCTTGAGCTAAGCTCTTGTTTCCTGAATGAATAAACTCTTATTCCTCTGTTTTCTGAACCACTCCTGATGCCTCATTTCAAGCTTTGAACTAGTTATGGTGCAAGTTGCCTCTGCAAATTCACTAAGTTTAAGTAAAAAAACATTGACTTCGCTGTAGAACAACCTGTAAGAAAAAAGTGCCAGATTTTATTATGTAAAATGCTTAAGCAGTACTTTCCCTTTAGTTTTGTGGTTCATCTGCCTTTAAAATGTTAACCAGATAAATATTTGTATGATGTTTAATATAAATAAACCATGTGCCTTATTGTTTATTTTACAAGATATGCTAACTAATAATTTTCATCTCTGCTTAAATATTTAAAGCAGCATGCCAGGGGAACTCCCTGCTACAGCTCTGAGGATGCTGTAAAGCCCTTGTCTTGCCTGCTGCATCCTCTGCCTAGTGCTACTCACAGCATTTCCTCTGATTTTGGAGGTGATGGAGTTATTAAAGTTTTGGTGTTGGCAGCTTCAAACACTTTGAGACCCAACTCATACACGTTGTGTTCTACTATGTCTGCTGCCATCTCTACTCACACCTTCTCAGCCTTAATTCTGCACAGCCGTAATTATCCACCCCAGGGAGCCACAATGTCCTGCCAGGCAGGAGGATGCTGCTGGACAAAACTCTGCAGTAACACCTCTGCTTCTCACTCTCCCTTGCAGGAATCTACATCCTGATTGCAGTCGGAGCTGTCATGATGTTTGTGGGATTCCTGGGATGCTACGGCGCTATTCAGGAGTCTCAGTGTCTTCTGGGAACGGTAAGAGGCACAAAGCTTTGGAAGTCACTTAGCACCCTGACTTCCCTGCTGGATGGCACATGACCGTGCCTCCCTTGATGGGGTCTTTTCCAACAGGCAGGGCTGGGAGGATGTGTGAGGACTAGGTGACCTCTGCGGTGAGCAAGGCAATGCTGTTCAGCCGAGGGCATCTCTGTCCAGCCCTTGGAGCTCTGGCTGAGCTGCAATATCCTGCTGCTGCCTGGCTGCAGGGCAGAATGGGTGAGATCAGCAGGATTCTTAGAGACTAATTTTCTCTGTTACATGTGAATCCTCACTGCTTTCATCCTCCCCATGGCCTGGCTGTCTTACCAAGCACCCACTGAACCCTGTTTCTTACCTGGTATCCCCTACAGCTTCCCCTCTCACTCTGTTTAAAGGCTGCTTGTAGCAATTCCAGTTCTTTTAAGGAATCATCTACTATTTTTATCTTTGGACAAGGAAACAGCAAAGACTTTCCATAATTTCCTAGTGAGAACATCTAGGTACATCCTGGAAAATCCATTACTGAAGTGCTACAGGCGTCCTTGATGTGAGGCAGCAGCTCAGGATTCCTGGCACAGGACGAGCTTAATTGGATAAACTGTAGCCACACCAAAAGCCTTCGCCTTGGGGGCAAGGGAGACCCATTTATTTAAAGCAAGTTTTCACATGTGGTTCAGCTTTAAACTTGATGCTTAAAAAATAAAACTGGAGGGGTAAAGCTTTTTTTTTTAATTGGAATGACTTTCCAGCACTTGGCTTCGTGTGGCTGGAGGATTCCTGGTGGCGGTGCAGCGACTCAGATGGGTGTGGACTCAGCTGGGACAGAGGGAAAAGGAGCTGCTTTCCCTTGTTCTTGTAGATGACTTCACCTCTGGTTGCTGTTGATTCCTAGTATAATTGGATGCTTCTCCCCACTGTTGATAAAGTGCTTCTGAAAGTCAGGGAGCTCCTGTAGGAGTTTGCAGGCAATATCCCGCCTGCTGGTAATAGGAGGAGCCTGCACACAAACCTGACAGAGGTTGTTGTAGCACAGTCTGGCAGCTTTGGATTTTTATATTGTTTTGTTAATGCAAGTAAATACAGACCCTGAACTACCCCTCACTCCTTGAAGTTAGAAAGAGGATTAGAAGGGCAGATGGTACAACGTACCTGCGGTCTGACAGAGAAACCGGCTGCTTTGGCTGAAATTAGCAGCTCTAGCTGCTGTGCACTGCCCGTGTTTGCTCACACCTTGGCTTGCCAAGAAAAGTCTGGAGACGCCCCATGAGGACGCTTTCCGCTGGCCAAGGCTCCCACTGTGTTCCAAGGACATTTCCAGGCAGCATCCTCAGGCTGTTTCAGGGAAACAGCCGCGCTGCCTGCTCCTGTCGCCAGCTGAGGGAGTGACTCTGGGCTTACTGCAAAAGGGAGAAGTACCAGGAAGCTCCCTGCTATCAAAACCATGTGCCACAGGCGGCATGGAAGCTGAGCAGCAAGACCTGAGGAAGACAGGAGGGAGCCACCTGGCATGCAGCAGGTTCTGCTCCCTGGAAAGGGGCTGGAACACAGCCAGTTGCCTGGCCAGGAACACCACTGTTCCCATTGCATCAAGCTCCATCTCTTGGTGTTCTGCAGCCAACTTGCAGAAGAACTGGGTCTGCAGGAAGTTGTACCTCCAGATCTGGGATAAACAAACCGTCCTTTATTGGAGGGTAACCACTGCAAGAGGGAGCCCTAGTGCTTAACCAGAATTACAATGGCATTGCACCCACAGTTTAGGGTGATGATAGTTATTGGGGGCATGTGGGACCCAGTCCTCCAAAGATGTTCCTACAGAATCAGGGATAGATAGGCATTTACATAGGAGCTGGTTGTTCAGGAACTGGACAAGGATGTTGGAAGTCCTTTCCTGCTGTCAGGTTAATACTCTTGTTTCCATTTTGCTGATAAGCCTTTGCTTTTGCATGTGAGAGCCAGGTCATGGCATCATTCTGGAAACTCCTGTTTCCTCTGTTGTTGCAGAAAATGTCCTGAATGTGTCTGGAACAGAGACTGCTCAGGAGCCAGGGGCTGTATTGTAATTTTTTATTTCCCCAACTGCATTCACTTCTTGCTTCTTGACTTCCATGGCGACTCTCCCACTTCGGGGCTTTTTTCAGGAAGAAGTCACTGAGTGATGTTGTCACAGAGGTGACGTTGGCTGCTTATGGAGTGTGCCTCTCTGTGCCTTCTCATCTGATTCTGGTGTATGAGTTTACAGCTTCCCATTCCCAGTGTAACAGACCAACCATCACAACATGTTCCTGGGATCTGAACAAAGATGGAGGGAGTCTTTGGGGGGATGGCAGGGAGGACTGCTGGAATTGCACAAACAGAGTGGGACTGTGGGAAAACATCAGTGTTAGTATTTATGCAAAAAACTGCAGTAGCCTTGCAGGTCTGTGGATGCCAGAGAACTGGCCATAAATCACACCCTGACACCCCCAGCTCTTCAGCAAGTGAAATGTGCTTTTAACCCCGCACTGGCAATTCCTGTCCTTGGAGCATTTGTGGCAGAGGAGGAACCTTGCCTGGATGGTCCTGCAGGTGCTGGAAGAGGAGCAACATATCTTGTGGTGCACAGGGCATCTTCATCCCTGCCAGTCTCTTTGTGGGAAAGGCTTTACTAATCCTTTCTCAGCCATCCTAGTGGGAAGTCTGGACATGGGGTGGCGTCTGATGAGTTACAGTGTTTGGGCTAAGTGCTTGTATGAGGGATAAAATGGTTTGAAGTCAGATTGCTCTGATGTTTGTCAGTAGAAGTCCTGTTCCACACCTCTCTCCACCTAATTGCTGCAGATATGTCAAGGATCCCTTTCTTTTTCTTTGCAGTTCTTCACTTGCCTGGTGATCCTGTTTGCCTGTGAAGTTGCAGCTGGAATTTGGGGTTTTGTCAACAAAGACCAAGTAAGATGACTCTGAAAGCTGTGTTTGTGGGATGGGAAGGCTGGGTGGGAAGTGCAGCAGATCCCAGCATGAGCTATTTTTCTCACAAACTGCTCCCAGACTGAGTAACGGGGGCTTGGATTAGCAGTGTGACCCCGGGCAGGTCACCTCACTCCTCTTGGCCGTGCTGATGAACTTTAAATGTGAGCACTTGACAGTAGCAGCTGCCCCTTAGGGTATGTAGTGCAGTGTTTCAGATAAAAATAGCCTGTCTGGCTTGGGTCTCCTCCGTGCTGCCCCACTGTCAGTCACGGAGGGAGTTGATTCATGCATGAAGTTGTGAAGGAAAGCCATCTGCACGTCCTCAGTGCCAAGGATCAAAGAGCAAACCCAGCCATGGAGTGCCAAAGGGAGGGAATACCGTACAGGGAGAGCCTGCATTAACGGGATTGCTTGGTGCTTCCTGCTCTTCTCCAGTATCGTATAACCTGCTTCAGGCTGTTTGTCTGCCAGGACTGGGCTCGCTGTGGTCCATATGCTGTGCACACAGGAGGGGTACGAGTCCTGTGTCTGTCCCAGACGCCCTGCTAGGGAGTGCTCAGATGAAGTTTCCTGGCTGGCAGGGCTGAGCTAACGGGTAGAACTGAAAATTGCAGCTTTTCACCTTCTGTTTCTGCTCACTTTCCCTTCACTGTGGTCACATGTGCTCACACACAGACACACACAGTTTGTTCTTGAAGTGCAGAACTGTCCGTGTGTGGGAACCAACAAGCAGTGAGTTGGGTGTTGATCACTGGGCCTCAGGGGTTTGGAAGAGGGAAGGGGACTGCTTGTGCTCAAAGCCAAGGTTAGACTCTGTGGCAGAGTAGGAAATGTGTTTACTTTACTAAGAGACATAAGCCAGCTGTGTAAGTAGGTGCTGGCCTGCTCGGCTTTCACATGCTTGTGGGCCATGGCTGACAGGCTCGGCCTGAATGGGAACACTCTTGTAGTCATTCAGCAGGAGAGAGCATGACTTCACTGGAATAAACTCTTCTGTGGCTAAGCATATTATTATGCAGGCAGGATGCTGTTTCCTAGCAACTTTAGTGAACTAATTAACCTTTGCAGAGGGGCTGTGCCTCCTGCAGATGTTAGTTTGTGAATCCTGAAGAGTCCAAGATGTGCAACTGCAACAGACAGCAAAAAAAAGTGAAGGCTGAGTAAGGAGGGACCTCATGGCTGTTGTGTCCCATCCTGAGGAGAAAGTGCTTGGCCACCAGAGCATAAAGCTGAGAAATGTAGGATTTCCCAATAGCGGAGCGATGATGTCAGCCCCTGAAATGAATTCTGCAGTTTAAAATGAAGGGTGGCAGCCTGTTGGCACCAGCTGGTTTTGCAGCCCTGATGATGAATGGGCTGTTTTGAAGTCTCAGCTCACAAGGCAGGTGACTTGCTTCTCCCTGCTTTGGTTGGGAGCAACACAGGCTGGAAGGGAAAAGCTGCTTCCAGCAGGGATGCTTTTCCACAAAACTGAAGGCAGTGTCTTCCTCAGCCTGCCTTCTTGGAGATGCTTTAGATTCAGAATGGGGAGGCAATAAATAGGATTTTAAAAACTTCTTTTTTTCTTGTGGAATCAGAATCAAATGGTTTGATTGGAGAGTATCGTCCTCCAAAGCAAACTTTTTTGAGCAGTGATGAAGGAATTCTGGGATAATTGATTGAAATCATGCATCTTCTTGCTGCAGTTTTTTTTTTCATATGCTAATCTAGCCTGTGCTGCCAAGAGCAGATGTTCTAGAAAGCATTTTCCTTTTCTTACTTGTAAGTTTTTCTTTTGCTTCTCTTGCATGTCCTCCTTTCATCCCTCTCTCCCAAAATATTGAAGGGTGTTTAGAGGAGAAGTCACAAAGCCAGTTTCCCTGAAAATTAGGAGTTTTTTGCACTGTGGAGAAGAGCCCCATGGATGGCTGCAGTTCACCAGCCAGGTGACAGGTGTAGAGTATGGATAGGGTGTTTGACATAATCACTTCACAGGACAGCGATGCCCCGCTCCAGGTAGTGATCCAGCCAGAGTCTGACATCCTTCTTAAATGTACCTAAGCTTCCTGACCCAAATGAGCTGCCTCACGAGGCTTTAGTGTGCAATCTCTCCCAAATTCCTGCCATCCCCTCCGAGCCATAAGGTAACCTGAGGTGCCCATACCTACAGACAGCCTTGCTTGTGCACCCCACCTCCTACTGACTTTTCCAGCATGTCCCGCCTCTGGAGCCTCAGTGGGAAACACGTTGCCTGGCTGCTTTGTCTCTATGTGTGTTTCAAAACAAGCTGTTTCTGCATTCCTGAGCCCAGCAGCACATCCACGTGGGCTGAAGGCTATCTCAGATCTTGTGGTTCGCCCTCCTGGCCTTGACTGTCTTTATCTGCTAAAGAGAGCTTGTGGAGCCTTTGGATAGCGATGACTGGAACCTGCTGGCTGGTGGATGGGGTTTTTAACATTTGCTACATCTGGAGGGGCTTGAGCCCTACAAAAGACAGGCCTTTTTGCATGCACAAACAGGGTCCAAATCTATTAAAAACTGCTTGTCTTATTTCAAGTGCCATTAGAGGGAAGCTGATGTTCAGGTGCATCTGCTGGATGGGTTTCCTCCACCTCTTCCTCTGGCTGAAAGGGATTTTTTCCTGTGTCTGTCCCAGATAGCCAAAGATGTGAAGCAGTTCTATGATCAAGCGCTGCAACAAGCGCTCATGGGAGAATCGGACGCAAACAACGCGAAAGCTGTAGTGAAGACCTTTCATGAAACGGTAAGATTGTGATGGTTGTGCTGGAGAATGAGTAATAGAGGTCAGGAAAATGGATAGGAAAAGCACAGTCTAAAGCAGATGATGCTATGGTGCAGGTCTTAGTCTGTCAGGTTTGCTGTTCTTACATGTCAAGAAGCAGAGTTGCTCTCTCTTCACACTGTACTGGGAATTCCTGACCAAGCTCTAATTAACTTGCTTTTCATTTACCTCTGCATCCCTGATTTAAGTAAAATTCAATGGAAGAAGAATGTAGCTCTGAGGAATTAATCCTCATACTTGGTCCATTCAGCAGGAAACAAAATCTCTAGAGAGAGCTGGTTCACTCTCCTCAAGGATATCCATGCCAGATCTGTCTAGGACTATTGTAGGAAGCAGCTGCATTGTGTGGAAAGAAAATTTAGTTTGGTGATTTATTCCCCTCTCTTGTTTTCCACTCTGAGATGCCTCCTCAGTCTTGGGTGGCTTCAAGAATGTATAATGGTGGGGAGAGCATTGCATGAGTGTTTGCTGTGTGCTAATGCTGGTTTTCCATAGATTCTTTTTTTCTCTCTCCATGTAGCTGGACTGCTGTGGTTCTGATGGTTTAACAGGAACTTTCACTCCCCTGTGGAGGGAAGACCTCTGCCGAAAGGACTCCCTGAAAAGCTTTTTTGAGGTAGGGACAGCTGCTCTTCAGTCAGCATAGTTGCTGTAGGAAACCTCAGCTGCCAAGGAAATTTTGGGGATTTATTGGGAAATAGATAAAGGGTAGAGGTTTCATTTATTTGGGGATGGTGTAGAAGGTTCCCATTTGGTTCTTCCTTTGCTGTTCCTACTTGAGGGGGCTGGCAGGTGCGGAAGGGTGAGGTCTGGTCAGAAGTCCTGAACCAGGATCTGGAGACATAAGTGGGAAGCTGACCTGGGGACGAGAGGGAAGCTGACCTGCCTTTCTGGGTGCTGGGGGCGAATGAGGGGAAAGCAGTCTTTCTGACTGGTGTGCTTCTCTGCTTCAGAACACAAACTGCCACCAAAAAATCGATGAGCTCTTCTCTGGGAAGCTCTACCTGATCGGTATCGCTGCCGTCGTGGTTGCTGTGATCATGGTAAGTGTGACAGCCTGGTGGGACAGGGAAAAGCCACCTCGGGGCACCCTGATCATCTTCCAGCTGGCCTGGATCCTTCCCTCTCCTCTGGATGCCTCTGCAGTTCAGCATGCAGCAACAGGCCTATGCACCCCAGTGCTCTGGACCATGGCAAGACTGAGGGCCTCATCAGCCTCTGTGCAGTTGGAATGTTAGGGGAGGCACCTGGCAAACTCAGGAGAGGAGGAGCACCTGCAAGCCCATCCAGAAGGGCAGAGCACCACTGAAACCTCCTCAATGCCTCCAAAACCACTCATTTCACAGGCTGCCATGTTTTGTCGCTGGGGTCTGCAGTGGGAAGGGACTTGCTTACTTTGCCATGTTGGGTTTCCTCCCTAATGAGGGGTGGGTGGATGGGCTGGTAATGTGGCATCTGTGCAAAGGCTGGGCTGTAGTGCCAGAGGATCTTGAGACATTTGCTGTGTAGCTGGCAGCCAAAAAGCTTGTAAGGTACCACCACTGCTGGCAGCAAGAGAATGGAGAACATCATCTTACCTCAAACGGGCCAACTCCTAATGAAAACAGCAGCAAAGATGTAGCATCTCTGTCCTTACCTCTGGCATGAGAGTGTTAATGTGGAGTGGGGGACCTTGGGATGAGGGGAGCTCCTGCATTGTGCTGCTTGGTGCCTCACTGGTGCCCCTGTGTCTCTCGACAGATCTTCGAGATGATCCTGAGCATGGTGCTGTGCTGTGGTATAAGGAACAGCTCCGTCTACTGAGCCGTGAGAGCCGGGGAGGGGAAGGGGGGAGCAGGGCGGACGGCGCTAGAGGGGACCCCAAGTGCCACCGAGTGACCAGGAGACATTTCAACTACAAAGAAAACTATGTATATAAATGCTTCCAATATTACCGTACAGTACTTATCATTTTTATTTTGAAGTACTTTTTTTTTTTTTAAATAAATAAAACTTTCCCATATCTTTGTGGCTGAGTTAGTTACACATCAGTTTTGTGTGATGGGAAAGCTGCTGTAGCAGGAGATCAAGTCCTTCCTCCCCCTTCCCCACCCCCAGTAACTCAGAAGTAACGTTGGTGGAAGAAGTATGGAGGAGAAGGCTGCAGCCTGGTCTCAGAAAACTTTGCCTTGGTTTGACCAACTTTTTTAATTGGATGCTGGAGCAGAATTGAGCGTTTTTGTTAATTTGTCCTCATCTTTTCCAACCATCACCCCAGCTCCCTGGCGTTTTCAAGCTGTCCACAGGGAAGCCTGGCTGACTGCCGGCAGCCTGGGAGAGAGGAGGGGAAAGGAAACAGCCTCCATCACCTGAGTGTCATGTATCCCAGGGGAAACACAGGCGTTATTCCTCTCCAGCCTGTTTCCATTGGTAGGTCAGTCCTTAACAGAAGTCATGCTGAAATTTTTTTACTTTCTAAAGAGTAGAAATCTTTTTTGGTTTTGTGTTTGGTTTGGTTTTTTTTTTCTTGGGGCTATAACTTTATAAATTGGTCATTTCTCTTGATTCATTACATTAAAAGGTCAGTGGCTGGGGGTGAATTTTAGTCCCAGTTTTTCAAATATAACAAACTGAAAATTAAATTACTTTTTTAATGTCCTTCAGTGTTTCATTATAGACATATGTTTCAAGGAGAGTCTAGTTCTATACCAACTTTCCACTGTTAAGCTAATCCTCACATAGAAATTGTATTGGAAAAAGAAGAAAACATTAAAAAAAGTCCTTGACTTTAGAAATCCTGCTTTTATATACTGCAGAATGACACTTGGGTGTTCCCAGCCATATGCATACATGCTTAAAATTTCATCTTTGCATCACTCTCTTGTTCAGTGAAATTATCCTTAATTATAGCATATTGTCACACACTGTAATATTGCTGAGAAATTGTCATAATCTGAATATGAAAAAAAAAGGTTTATTTTTAAGACCTTTCACTTATACTAACAGCAGATCAGCTCATAAAATCAAGGTAATTTCGGATGTTAGATCACACCAGTTGAAACACATTCTTGTGATCTGGTAACTTTGGTTATCAGTTTGTTGTATGTGGCTTCTTTTGTACGCCACTCTGTTACCATGTAGATAGAGGGGGAGAGTGACCCAGGAGCTATGTAATAAAATCAGAGAGTCACTAAAAAGATGATCTATATGTATAGTTCTATAGATATATATTTTTAAGCAAAGCCTTTTCCTTAGCTGTACAGGCACTTGAGCTGGAAATTATAGTATCTCTCAGCTCTTAGCCACCTTGAAGCAGGGAAGGGGAGGAGTTTAAATTAGTGATCACTTTCCCCACTTCAGGAATATTTCTGTTTCTGAAAGTATTTCACTCTTCCCCTTTGTAGCAACAAAGAGCTTCAGATCTGATAGGGAGGGAGACCTGTGATCATCAATCATTTTAAACTAGTCCTTTATCCACTGCATGTGGCTGTCATGGCTGTGACCACTACAGAATAGAAAATTCCTGCACTGGGGCAAAGTGATCCATTCAGAAGTTTTCCTTCCCTTCTACTCCCCCCTTGCCTCTTTCTGCCTTTTAGTATATAGGGCCTTTAAAAAGTATATAGGTAAATATATATATAAATATATATATATATATCAATCAAGTTGTGCTGGATAAGAGAAGTGCTTCAACAGATCTTCATATTGAGCGGTTGGACAAGAAAAGATTCAGCCTTAGAAATAGCCTTAAAGCAACACTGCCCTGAATGTCCATGCTGTGCACATTGAGAATGAGACGAGGTTTTGCAGTAGGTAACCCCTTCCCCTGCTCCCCAGCGTAGCTCCTTTAGGTCATCTACTCTGTTATGTGGCCATCTGTATATGCATCATCCAAGCATGTGTGTTTACATCTATGTGCATTGGGATTGTCAGCATACAGAATGGATGTGTAACTTGCCACCTTTTTTGTTGACTGTTGGTAAATGTGTATAAATACGCCATTAAGCATTTCAATTCTGTTTTCTTTTCCTTGTACCGTATTTTTGATATTGTTCAGTATTCAGTTGATGCTGTGTTATGTAGCTGGAGCTCTGTTTGAAGACAGACTGGGTCTCGATGCAGGTCAGGTTTGTCCTCAGACATTGTACTTTTAAGGGTTTTTTTGTCCCAGGCAAGAGCAATTGGGAGAAAGTGGTACTTGGAGAGGGAATCTGAGAGGAAGAAGAGCAGAAAGTTTGCTCAGACTGTCCCTGACAGCAGGGGCTGCATTTTGCCCTGTGACTCATTTCAGAGGTGGCCTGCCATTGTGGAGAGCTCCAGAGGCAGCTTCCTGGGCCATCTTCTGTTCCTGTGACTGCTGCAGGAAAGGTGCTGAAGGAGGGGAACAGCTAGGGGAGGGTTGTGGGAGAAGGGACAGAAGGATGTTTGCAGAGAGAGGACAGTGCTTTCTTTGGAGTTACCAGCTGAGTCCCTGCTTGATGCAGTGGTCATCAGCTGTAGCAGAGAGGTTAGCCCTGGGAGAACAGTGACAGAGGCACCATCGTGCGTAAGAAAGATGAAATAGTTGAGAAACTCTCACAGAAAAAAACTACTCACTTGGGTCTCCTGTGAAGCCGGACCTGAGTTAACACAAACCAGAGAGGGAGCTGTGAAGGGCTGAGGGGACTCATCCCATTTCAGGCAGTCTCCAAAAGCCACAGGGCTTTTCTGCTGGCTGAGGTGAAGGGGGAAAAGCCACTAGGTAGGACCCCTGCTCTGCCTCAGCCCCTCTCCTGCATACCTGTGCCTTTGTGTGTGCAACATGGCACCCTGCACTGTTCCTCTCCACACCCCGCAAGGGAAAAAAAAAGGATGACATTGCAGGCTGTAAATACAAACCCCTCCCTCTCCATGGAAGCATCCCTCCTGGAGCTAGTGACAGCTGAGAAAATGCCTGTGAGCTGAGGGGGGGAAGGAGGAGTGTCAACTGTCCAGGTCTGAGTTCAAAGACCACATCGAAAGGTCAAACAGAGCCGCTGACAGCTTAACTGAATGCTTGGGATTTTTTCATACTGTGGAGCATGCCACGAAGCAGTGTGTTTAACTTCTTTCTGCCTTTTTTTTTAAAGAAATGAAACGAAAATCAATTTAATAAACATTTCTCATAGTGTGCATAGTGTGATGAACTGCTGCAATTTTACAACCAGTTAACCTTAACACCAGGATGCTTTGTGAAACAGGCTTCAACAGCATGGGTTTTTACAGCCTTTGGGAGGGGGGCCTGCAGGCCGGCTGAGTATGCATCCAGAATGGTGCTGAGGGAAGGCAAAAAGGCTTCTTGCCAGCAGTGGTGGCTGCTGCAGTTGTGCCCCCCCGTCATGGGAAGGGGGGCACAGCTGTAGGGGAGCTAATGTGGATTGCAAAATAGAGTGACCGTGCTGAAATTCGGGGTGGGGGGCTGCGGTGGCAATACTGCGCACACTCGAGGGCCTTCCTCTAAAGTGACCGAAACCGGCCCAAAGTGCCCTCTGCTGCCATCTGGATGGGGGCTGGGCTGGTCTGCTTTTTGTGGATGGTCTGGTAATGCCACCGTTGCTGCCCCTGCCTGCCCCTCGGCACCATCAGGGGAAAGCCTGGCTGAGAGCGAGGTGGGGAGGCCAAGTGCTGTGATCCCTCAGCTGCCTGCCTTCCTCCGTCCTGGCTTGGACTTGTCGCTGTGTTTGAAGCAGGAATGTCCTGCGGCGGCTGCCAGCCATCGCCCGTGCGGGTACGGAGAGGGAGGGAACACGGGGCGAGGGAGAGCAACGGAGCTGCTGCAAAGAAAGGCAAGCCCTGCTCCCAGTGGCTGTGCCTGTGCTAAGAGATCATGCCCATCTGTTGTTCTTTCACTTGTTTACCTGAATGTTAATGGAGTCGGGCATAATGACTTCTGGAAAGAAAAAAAAAAAAGTGATATTTAAAACAATAAAAAAGAAACAAAGCAATTCCCCCTTGTTAGTGGATTTTTAATGATGTGTTGTCAGATCTTGTTTCCTTCCATCGTGTACTGATTCCTGCCATGTCTTCCAAGGGAACATGCTTGTCTCATTCTTGCATTCAAGCAAAATTTGGGCTGCGGGGAATACCGTCCTCAGCTGACCCTCTAGGTGGTTTCCCATGAATGTGATGCTCTTTGCTTCATGCCTTAAAACATTTGGATTGTGACACCGCATTGTTGCTCCAGATGGGGATAAAATTATTCCTGCCTCTGGAGCTAGGATTAAGCTGATGTGAGTCACTGTCAGGCCCATGCTGGTGTTCAAGGGGGAGAAACAATAGTGGAGGCTAATTGGGAAAGCAGAGCATGTATTTGGCATCCGGGGGGATGTGCCTTGGGAGCTCAGCCTGGAATTATAGCTGGGATCTTAAACCTTCCCTGGCTAAATGCAGTCCCCTGTTTGCACTCCAGGTCTGAGTATTAACATTGATGTGCTTGAAACAAATGAGTTGAATGTGATACTGAGTCAGGACTGGGTAAACCAGGCCTCTTTAAGGTGCTGTTCAGAGAAGATATGGGTTATCTTTGGAAAAGAGCAGTCCTGCCATGTCGGAGCATGTGAGGCCACCTGGATAACTGACTGTGAGGGGAAGGGCGGATGGAGTGCTTGCAGCCACATTTGTGCTCATATTGCACAGGCAACCCTGGCTTATGCTTCTCTTTAACATTTTTCTCCAGAGATCTGAAGGACTTGGAAAGTCACTGGAGACCTTAACTGTGGAATTCCAATGCCTAGGAATGTGACTGTGGAATTTTTATTTTTTTTCCTTGTGAAACAAGAATTTTCAGGAATTAAAAACACAAGTATGAATTTTTCTGAACTAGACCAAGCTGCGATTTTTTCCAGTGGAATTCTTTTCCTCCCTCCCTCCCTGGTTTATTTTTTCTGTTAAAAATCTCCTAGAGTGTTTTTAACAAGATATTTTGGAGGTATTTTTTGCTTTGGTGAGATCTGTTTCGTAAGCTTCTTCTGGGTTGTTTGTTTTCTAAGTAGCAGTGAGCGTAATTGTTTCCTACTAAGACAGCTGTGATTAACATGCATAAATTGCTTATGCCATTCCCTAATCAGAGGTTCTCGAAGCTCTAACCAAGAGTTGCAATATTCTCACAGGAGGGAATAAACCAGACAGCTCTCCCATGCCACAGTTGTTTATGATGGATGTTCCTGCAGAGGAAAGCACCTTCCCTTTGCCTGCCAGCTCCATTTGCTGGGCTCAGTGATGAAGGATGTTTTAGTGGCTGTGCTCACATTCCTGCTCTGAACCACTGTTTCCTTTGCTGGACACGACAGCATGGCCCTTACAGTTAGGGGAGAAAAAAAAAGGTGACTATTTCAACAATGTCATTCACTGTCAGGGCTGTGATAGGGTTAAGAACTGTGGCTGCACCAGGGAGTTGACAAGAGTGGAAATACGGCCCCCAGGGAGGAAATATCTGCCACCAGTGGGTGCTGAAGGAGAGAGGGAAACAATTAACTACCTGACAGCTCTTGATTAAGTGGTAAAGACACGGGCTAGGAACCCCAAGTCCCACATGTACCACGCTGTGCACCTGAAATACAGAGAGGCTGCATATTTTTGTCTGACCACTTCTCAGTTTCAGCCTGGGGAACATCACATTGCCTTGCACAGGGCATAACCTAAGCAGGAGGACACAGAAAGTGCTGTTCGGTGCAACCTCTTCAGCTGACCTCTGGCGGCCTGATGCTTTCACTTCAGTGCCCAGGGACCTGGAGCAAACAGAAAACACCTCCCAGGTGCTAAAACTGCTGCATAACCGAAACCTACATTGTTTTCACACCTGCAAACGTTAGAGGGTATATAAACCTTACAACCAGGTCTGCTACTGCAGACTGCTTGGTGTTTCTCACTGGATTTAGATGGCCCAGCTCAAGTGCCAGTGGTTGCAAGTAACATGTCCAATTAGACTTTAATTACACCTTTTCTTTTTTTTTTTTTTTTCCTTCAAAAACAAAGTGTTTCTTGGCCGCGCTTTGCTAGGGCATTCCCTCATGCCAGAACACAGCTTTGCTGAGTACTGAGAGGTGTTGGTGTTAGGCCAGGCAAGATGGCATTCACACAACACCCTGCCTGCTGGCTGTGAGCAAACTGCTGAGATTTCCTCCAGCAAGGGGTAGAGCTGTTAAAAGCAAGGCTCAGCGCTGGTTAATGAAGCTCCCACAGGTCTTGTTGGAACAAGAGGTTTGGGTAGTTTTAGGGGGGTTTTTTGTTAATGTTAACTTCAAGGTCCTCAGCTGGTTCCATGGACCTTTTTCAGCCTTTCATTACTGTGTTAGTATCAGGCAGTTTGGGGCAATGACAGGAGAAAGGAAAAAGCAGCAAGATTAGGAGAAGGGGTTTTTTAGTACAAATATTCTGTAGTTAAATCAAAATGAACAGATGCCCCCAACTGTTTTTGTTTCTTTTTAAAAATTCAAGTAATTGCAGAGAGTATTAATTTTGCTTGTACAGTTCCTTCCCACACATGCAATGTCTCTAATAAAAAAAGGGGTTGTGGTGTCTCCCGGCAGGTCCTCTATAGGCTGGTAATAACATTGTTGTTGTGAAGAATCAAGTTGATAAAGACCTTCATAGCCTGCCTGCATTAAAACTCACTCCACAGGAACTAATTTTATGTAGTTACCTTAGGGGGAAGTAACACCAACATGGATAAACAGCAGCGGAATAAATCAAACCTGCTTCTAGGTGATCCAGGACCAAATGAATCTGCAAAGTAAAACAGGTAAGTGAAGCTCGATGTAGAAGAGAGGTGGTGTCAAGCACTGAATTCTGGAAATTCACCCCACAGGGGATTTCAAGGCCATTTGTAGAATTTCCTTCTGGCAAATGGGAGAGGACAACTCATTTATTTCCTTCAGGCTGTACCAGTCTGGCTTGGTGTGCCTGCCTTCTCCCAGCAGAGAAGGTTGCAGTGGTCATGACTCTGCTTTTCCATTTTGCCTGCAGGAAAATACTCCTTTCCCTCCCCACCTCCCCTCAAGAGCTCCAGCATCAGCTCCATGGGGCCACATCTGACTAACCTCCATACTCCTTCCAGATGCAGGAGATGGTGAAAACCCATCTTATTGCTCCATCTGGCTTGCAGGGTTGGGGTGGCTGCTGGGGAATGGCCTGCCGCTTTCTTATAGCCATGAGGAGAGGGGCCAGCAGTCCCTGCCAGGCACCTACGCCAGGCTCTGAGTGCAGGAGCAGCAGCAGGAGCCTGCCAGGGAGCAGCGGAAACAGTCCCCACATGGGGCCCAAACGACAGATTTATTTACAGAAAAGGAGCACGAGGTGCCCGTGACGGGGCTGAGGCTGGTGTGCATTTGCACATGCCACCCCCACAGCAGGGATGTGCTGGCTTCCTGCAGACACATGGAGCCATCTCTGTCAGAGAGCAGCCCCTGGGAGCCGGCACGCTGGATACAGCCCGCTCATTTGGATGATGTTCTGTGCTGCAGCTCAGATCCACTGTCCAGCCCCCTCTTCAAGCCACCTCAGTTCAGGCCAGCAAGGGGAAAACTCTTTACCATCTGTTTGTCTTCAGACTCTGACTCATTATTTTTATTTCAGCTGTCGCCAAGCAATAGTGAAAATCCCAACACACCAGCATATCCACTGCCGCAAGCTGTCTTGTCCTCAGCCACCAGAGAATGAGCAGCTCAGCCCCAGTTCTCTGCAGTGTGTGATACTATATCTCATAGATGCACAGAATATTCTGAGTTGGAAAGGATCCACAAGGATCATTGAGTCCAGCTCTTAAGTAAATGGCCTGTATGGGGTTGACATCCACAGCCTTGGTGTTATTAGCACCATGCTCTCACCAACTGAGCTAATCTCAGGGTCCCTGAATAAAAAAACAGGAAGGAGAAAAGGGTACATTCAGGTTCCAAAGGTGACTTTGGTCATCAATATACACAGCATCCAGGCAAAAAGTGAGAAGTTGTAGCCTCTGGAAACAGAGAAATGGTGCTTGTCCATGCAGACACCCACATTCACAGGTGATACAGACAATGGAGGTGGTGTTGCCCTCTCCTGCCCCTCTAAGCCCCTGATCTAACATAGAACCAGAGTTCAAAACAAGAAAGTGCCACTGTTTGCACCAGTCTATGTACCCTGCCTGCCTCCAGTCTTACAGGAATGGGATATGCCACCACTTACTCCCCATCCTTTTCTTGCCTGCTCCTTACTACACTCAGAGACTCACTCCTGCTGTGTCTACAGCATCCTGGACAGTGTTACACAGCACCGGTAGCCTTTCCCTGGGGTTTACTCTTCACTGCCTTTGCCTGTTTACTGCCCTCTTCTTTTCCATTCCTGCTCACCTACTAAAAGACTTCATGTTTTCCTTTCCTCTCTCCATCTGGACACCCATTTGAATGCCTGTGACCGTACTACCATATGTGTGTATACATAAAAAAATAGGATCACCAAATGGGGAAACACCTCTAGAGCTGTTCTAAACCTGCAGCATGACTCCAGCTAGATGGAAGACATTTTGCAATAACCTCATCACTGCTGCCAAATGTATTCCGAACACAGACCTTGTGTCATAAATTACTGTAATTAGCAACACTCCAGCAGGCAAAAGTAGGTATTTAAAAACTAAGGATGCATATGAAGTGGCTGCAGTTTATATTATGGGTGAGTCACGGTGAGGCCCAGCTAGAAGGGAGCCAGCGAAGCCTCCGCAGCCACAACCTTGTCTGGCACGACCCCCTGGCATAGCAAAACCTTTTTCCTAAACATAGGGAAAACAAGCTGGATACTGAAGGCTCTTGGGAAATGTATCTGTGCTGAAAGTTTAAGCTTTTTGCTGAAATAAGGGGAAAAAAAAATCGAGCCTCTTTCGCCAGAGCCAATAAAACATTTTCAGAGCTTCACTTCTTGACGCACATGCAAAGAATGTTCTTCTGGGACAGAAAATGGAAACTTTTTTTTTTTTTAATAGATGGTGGTTTTATGCCTCAAGTGACTTGGGGTTTTCTGGTTTGAAAATAAACACGTAAGAAAACAAAACAAATAAAAAAAACTTCTGACTGTGTTCGTGGTGGCCAAGCCCTGCTTTTCCGATGAGAAAAAGCGTGACATGTATTGTACACACGGCGACTGCGGAGGGAGACGGCGGTGCAGTGCCGGCCGTGGCGCCCCCGCCGCCGGCACCGCGGGCTGTCGGGGGCACGGCCGAGCTCCGTACCCAGCCCAGCACCGAGCACCGAAGGCGGCCCTGCACAGGCTGCGAAATGTCGGCTCCGCGGTGCGCCCTGGGAGCTGTAGTCCCGCCGCTCAGCCCCGCTTCGCCCCACGCCCCGGCTCGCAAAATGTCCCCCAACGAGAAAAGGCGAGCGCCTACAACTCCCAGGAGCTCGGCGAGAGGCGGAGCGGGAAGGGGGCGGGAGGCGCCAGCCCCTTCCGTGCCGCTCTCCCCGCCGGGAGCTGTGGTCCGGCCGCCGCTTTGGCCGGCCCGTGGCGGCCGGCAGGGACTCGGTGTCCCGGCACACCGCGGGCTGCGGGCTGCGGGGGAGAGGCGGGAAAGGCGGGCGGCTGCTGTGGAAGGTGTTGGGGCCGTGCGGTGCCGGGGTACGGGGCGCTCTCCCTTCCATTTTCTTCCCTTCCCTTCCCCGGAGGCTCGCGCTGTGTGCCCAGACGGGCGGCGGGATGGCGGCCCCCGAGCGCGGCGGGAGCGGAAGGGTGGCGGCGCCCGGGGGTGCGGAGGCCAGCGAGGGGCTCGTGTGGTGCGGGCCGATAGTATCCAGCCGCATCCCGGGCCGGGAAGGGCGCTGGGCCCGGGGCGGACAGGTGGCACAGGTGGGGCTGCCCCGTGATGCCCTTCTGCGCGGGGCGAGTGCCCAGCGGCCGCTGCTGTCTTCCCTTTCCCTCTTGCCTGTTCCTTGTCGTGGGGGCCTGCGGAGCACCGTCCCGAGGGACTGTGTGGGCTTTGCTGCGGTGCTCTCTGCGCCATGAGGGCAGGCTCGTAGCCGTGGTTTGGGGTGACTGGGGTCTCCGTTTTCCTCACAGGCTGCGGGAAGACGCACAGAGCCTGTTTGAGCAAGACCAGGATGGAAGAGCCCGCTGGGGACCTTCCCATCCGGAGAGACGCCATCCTTCCCGAGTCGCGCTGTGATCATGTCACCGTAACAAACCTGTGAGTGAGCCTGCTGTGCTGTAAGGGCCAGCATGTTCGGCTGCTAACTTTGTGGAGGCTAAAGCATCTCCCAAGGAGCAGACTTCTTTTTCCTTTCTGTATAAGTGCCCTCAGTGCTCTCAGACAAGAAATGCCCGATGCCTGCTATCTGAAAACAGCTGGTTTATTTAATTATGCAGTTCAAGGCCTCTTTTGAATTGTAGTCGTTACTTTTCATGTGTTCCAAAACTAAGCAGAAGACTATAATTTTAAAAATATTATTTCCCGCTAGGGGTTACACGGAGGGCAGTGTTTTCAGAAGCAGCCGTCAGATCCTTTTTGTCAAAGACAGCGAGACTTGACATGGAACATAGCACTCGATGTGTTGGGTTCCTCAGAAGTTTCTCCGTGTTTTATGCTTCGTGAAAATCTTTCCCTAACTGTGAACTTGACCCTTCTTTGAAAACAGAACTCTGTGCTACTCATGGTCTTAATACTTAGCAGGACTTAGTACTGGTAATGCATAACTATTATTTTTGTATCTTTAGCTGCGTTTAATACTGTTTATTTAGTACTGGCTTTCTGCACGTGCAAATTACAGCTTAAATTTTTTTAAAACCTCTCCTCTGTTCTACAGAATAAAGTTGGCAGTGTGAGTGTAGAGACTGGGTAAATACAGTGGTGCCTGCCTTATTAGGTTGTGTGTTGTTCTTCTGCCAAAAATTCAGTAATATCTGCAGACTTTTATACCATGAGTTTGTGTCAGATTTAGAAACCAGTTCTGCAGTTTTGGATGATTCAGGGGGAAGGAATTATTTTTAAAACTACATTTCCAGTCTCTTGATGGAAATGTTTGTTTTCTAGGGTGGAAGTGCTGAGATCTTTGGTGGCTTTAACTGACCCTCAGGAGGGGAAGCTGACTCAGTCTCAAGAGAAAGTGAGTGACTAACAGACTTTCCATGTCTGTTTACTGCATTGTTTCAGAAGAACCTGTAATTAGGTAGTCAAGCTTATTCTGATAATATGTTAGAACTGTTTCCATAATTCACGTTTCTGTGAGTTGAACCAAAGTGTGTGTTTGCCAACTCTGTTTCCAATTTCCTGGCAAGTGGTGGCGTGATCACTGACCGCCTGAATTCAGCAAGGTTCCCTTCAAGCAGGTGGCAATGTCAGGTGTTCCAGCTGCTCCTGAAAATCAGGCTTCAAATCATACTGTCTTTTATTGACTGAAGGGCCAGCTCTTGCAAGCCCATGCTTGCAACCTCCCCCCATTTCCATGTGCAAGCTTGGCACGTGTGATTAGTTTTCTTAATCAGTGGGATTGATTTCTTAAGCTGGCTTGTTTTCTGGTTTCTGGAATCTAGTAATGACATGAGAGCTTAAAGCCAAGGAAGGAGTGAAGCTTGTACTTTATGCCATATTAAAACAGACCTGAAACTCTGGCCCTTACACTTCTGTGGGTTTTCTGTCACTGACCTGGATCAGTGACAGTGTCCTTTATAATAGGCAGAACATGATGCTATTGGGACAGAAGGTACAGTGCTAATGCAGTAAGGATTGTAATGGCCAAATCAAAGTGTGAGATATTGGATGTGTCTTTGTGGACAGTATGAATAAACACAGGGTGTATTTTGCAGAGGTCATTGTCTCTTGGGAGATGTGTAAGAGTTTTGAGGATTCAGATTTACTTGAAAGCTTTATGTTCATCTTATAGTAATTGGAGCTTCTGTAAACTGTAATGAAGTTTTGGTGTGTAGCCCTATTTTCAATTACCTCATATTCTTGTATTCAGTCTTGTGTAAATCTTTAATTTTAATGTGCATTCATTTCTTAAGTAGTGTTTTCATTTGAAGCAAAATTGCTTGGGAATCCCTAAAGCACATCTAACTGTTACATTGCAGTCGTAATTATTCTGCGTGACACAGAATGATGGTCTCATACTTGGTTCTCATTTCACAGTTGAGTTTTTGTGCTCCTTTGTATTCTAGGCACTAAGCTTGCTGGGCATTCGAAAAACTGTATTTAGAGCTGTTCCTGGGCCTGCATCAAAGACTTCAGTGGAGTGACAGCTCGAAGATGGGAGACCAGGAGGCAGGTGAACCCTTTCTGGGGATAGTGGCTGACAGTGCCAGAGACTATGAAGGAGCTCTGCCCTCAGACACAGTGTCACTCAGCGATTCTGACTCTGATGATTTGGGGTTGGCGGGTGAAGCAGAAGTTGATACAATATCTCCTGAGGAGCCATCTGTAGATGAAGGGGATTTCAGATCAGGGGAGACCCCTGATTCTTCAAACAGTGGTCACAGATGCCCTGTCCAGCCGTTCCATCTGAGGGGTATGAGTTCTACGTTCTCTCTCCGTAGCCAGAGCATTTTTGATTGTCTGGAAGAGGCAGCCAAGTTGTCTGTGCCCTCAATGCGTGAAGATAATGTTGTTGATGGGAGGTTTAAGCGTCCATTGCCTCCATCCACAGTTCCAGGTAACATGGTCCCAGAAAACACGGGAAAGCAAGCCAGACCAGTGCAGGCTCCCAAAACCTCTCCTGCAGTGCCTGACTATGTGGCACACCCAGAGCGCTGGACCAAATACAGCCTAGAGGGAGTTTCGGAGTCCAGTGACAAGACTAATAGGGCAGTGGCTATGGAATTTCTAGATGGTTTGAAGAAAAGAGGGGAGCAGCAGAGCTCGGCTAGCCAAGACAGCTACACCCCATACTTCAACCAGGACCCTTCCAGCTGTGGAGCTGGCAGGATTGTCTTCACCAAACCAACTAAAAGAGGTGTTGACGGACTGGAAAAGAAGACAATAGGGGAGGATGATAAGAAACAGATAAAGACAGATCTGAAAGGAAAAACTCTTAAGAAGACTGATGACTTGAGGGAAGAAGATAAGGTAGAGCTAGGGCACTTAGACAGTGACAGTGGAAAGGCAGCAGAGGAGGAGGAGTGCACAATGGAGGAGGACAGGACCACTGAACATAAGCTTCATGCAAGGCTTAGTGGTGCAGGTGAAGAACCATCGGTGGAAACAGTTGGATTCCACTGCAGTAAGAAGAAGAGCAGGAAAAATTTCCGACCTAAAGTAGACGATGAAGGGGAGGAGGAAGAGTCCTGAAGGATGAAGCACGTTGGAGACATCCAAGGACTTGTCTTGTTTATTTTTAAATTTTTTTTTCTGGTCTAAAACCACGTGATAGCTGTTTGTCCAATGGTTTGTGTCATAGCCACCAAGAACATTTTATATTTTTAGAAATTAAGCTACCTAAAATAAACTCCAGATGTTTTGTTCATGAGAAGTTCCATGTGCATAGGGTAGTTGCATACTGGCAGGAGAGAATAAAGTGTGCTTTGTTTGCTTGAACAGCTCCCTGGGTCTTGCTCTGGAGCTGAACTATCCAAAGAAACAGAAGGGTTAGATAAAAGGCTGCAGGACTTCCTAGTAACTCCCAGTTTTGGAGTTGTTCCCAAATCTTGTGCAATCCTGAAGAAAACGTGATGAGCTCATTGTGTAGAGATATTTAAACAATGAAAATAAAACCTAGTCTTCCAGTAGGTGTGATTTCTCCTGACCCTGTCCCTGTTAAAGGGTGGAAAACCTTTAACAGTCCTTTAACAATCCTTTAATCCTTCTCTCATTGCCATTGAGGGTGGAAGCATAACAGTGCCCAGTTATACGATGTGATGGTTCTTGACCTGCACATTTGTATATCCTTACCAGCAGGTGCTGCTTCCATATTGATTCTGTGTGTGGATTGGGGTGTTTGTGGGAATTAGATATTCATACCAGAACTGGATACTTTTTTGTTCTATTTGATGCAGTAAATTTTCTCTTGTAGCTTGATTTCATCTCTGAACCATGCTGAGTAATGCAGCCATAGGAGTTTTAACAAATACTTTATTTGGCTTGAAAACTGTCTTGAAAACCTTTTAGAGTTACTCTGGAGTTTACTATCTTGTTAACTTCTCCCTCAAGTCTTACGGATTCTAAACCCCACATTTTTAACATTTTCAATCATTTTACAATCTATAATCCCCTTGTTGGATGAATCATCTCATACAATGAATCACATTGTAAGGAATGTCACATATAGTAGGTTTTTTACCACAGTGTTAGTAAATTTAATAAATAAGGTTGAAAGATTAAATTCTTTGAAAGGTTATATGATTTGAAACTCAAATTAGTTCAGGCCAGTTTGAACTTTTGGACTTGTTCCTTTTTTTTGCCAGTATTCTACATGAACCAACCCCAGTGGTAGTATTTATAACTGTGTAGTGATATATTAATTCTTAAGAATTTGTGGTATTTCTTGGTAGACTCTGATTGCTCAAACTTTGAAGGGTATTTGAGGGGGTAACTTCCTCTGGGGGGGGGTGGTTCATCTTACCAATAAGTGACTGGTAGGCCCAAATCACTTGGGATTTTGTGTTTTAACACATGCAGTGTCTGCCAGAACAAGCAGAAAACAATGTAAAAGGAGCAGTTGTGCTTCATCTTTCGAAACTCACCTTTTAAGAGCAGAATGTATTTCCTCATGAGTGTACAGTTGGATGCACATTAATTAACAGATCATTGGTAAATACACTGGTTGGTCCAGTGCATGTAAGTGGGACACAGCAGTTCCAAATGGATGGACTTTGGTTTCCAGTGGACATGCTGTTTGTAAGATAACTGTTATTTCTTAACAAAAAAAATGTGTTTCAGTAAAAACTTAAACTGGACTTATGATTTCTGCTTGTGTAGGGTGAGGGACAGGTAGGACTACCAACATTCCATCACTGTTAAAGGAGTCACAGGCCTGGGGCACAGCTGAATAAACTGGACAAATGCCTGTTTCATGAAGCCATCATAACAAGATTCATATCTGTTAATAAAAGGCTTATTTTTGTCAGAGCTGAGATTTATTTTTTTTCCACCTCTGGTAACAGAAAGCTTTTGTGCAGCCTACAGTTGCATTGCATAGAGACAATATTATATGCGTGAGGAAATGCGGTTGAAGCTTATCAGTGTAAGACACAGCCCAATACTTCCCCCTTCTGATGCTGTTTATATTATTCCAAAGAAATTTCCCTTTAGAGGCTGGTATTGATATTTTAGTAGTGTATCTTTTCTTGCAAATTCTAATAAAGCCAGCAAGCTTTTGTGTGCTAAAAATGTACAAGCCAGTTTAAGTAATGGAAAAAGCCACAAACAGCCCAAATTCCTTGTTTGCAGGATAATTCGTGGTACATATTCCTGTTTTAAAGACTGAGGTGATTTTTTTTATTTTTTCCCCCAACCTTTGAGAAAGAAAAGTAAAATGAAATCACATGCTTAGGTGTAGTGGTGCCATTCTGTGTGGTGGGATACATGGAAGCAAAGGCTCCTTTCCAGCAGAAAGCCAGCAGCAGGCGTGGGGCATGGGATAACAAAAGCCGTTGGAGAGGCTGGAGGTCTGACTGTGGGAGGGTCTCCAGCCTTGCATTTGAAAAGTGACTGCACACCTGAGGATCACATGAGGAGATTCCAGGTTCTGGGGATGATTCAGGAGCTCTCAATAAGGAATACCAGCAAAGGAACACCACCAGGAGCCAGCGTGGGAAGACAAGCTGGTGAGTGCAATTGTTTGGGGGTTGTAAGAACTCCCAGAACTCTACGGATTTTAATAGTTCAGTATTCAGGCCCTTTCCTGTGGAAACTATTTCTTGATTTCCTTTCTAAGCAGCTCAGAAGTACAAGCTTGATTTCTTGGCCAAGGAAGGAGCTTGTTTTCAAGTGCATAAATGATCACACTTCCGAAGGGAGACTCCCTTGAACAGAGAAGTGTGGAATTTGGCAGTGATGATGGTGGATTGAGGGTGTGGTGTTTGGAGAACAAACGGCATTCAGAAAATAAGGTGGTAGAGTCACCCTGGAGGAGAAAGCTTTTAGTGCTGTTTGTGGAATGGTTTTGGAGAAAGGACCAAGTTCTATAGGAGCAGCAGGAAAGAAAGCCAAAGAAATTGAAGGAGTAGGAGCAAGAAATCCTCAATGATGTCAGCTACTCACAGTGCTTAGCATAGAGAGCTGGTCCTTAGGCCTTCATGAGATGAGGATTTTATTTCTACAGTAGTTCAGTAGGACAAAAGGTTTAATGTGAAGAAATAAGAATAAAATTTAATTATCAATATATGTGATGTCAGTCTCACACTGATCTGCACAGTCTCCTCTTTGATTTCTTTTCGGCAAAGGCGCTTCTGTGCTGGCATTCATCACACCTAATAGGATTGTAAAAGTCATGTGCTCGTTTAAAAGCCTTAGGACAAGGGGCACATAATAGTAATTGCTGCTTAAGAAACTTTACAATGTTGGAAAAAAAAGATACTGCATATTCAATTACTTTACATTTGCTCAGTAAGTGATAATAAAGGTTTATTTTTCAGCTACTTAAGTTTCTAATTTTTATGCAGTCACAGTATTAAAATGTCTGGTGAGCCTACTACAGGATGGGTTTTCTTACTGGAATGCTGATAATGAAGCAACTCACATAAGCGTTTTATAACCTTGTGACAGAATTCAGTAAAGCTTGAGGTTAGCTCAAATCTGAGTGACTTGAGGTCTTGTCATGTAACGACTTTGTAGAGTTTTCCAGTTAATTCTTTTTTCCATGTAGTATATATATATGTTCAGTTTATGGGTTTTGGGGGGTATTTTGTGTAATAGATAGCAATAGATAGATATTGAAATAGGTCTTTAACAAAGATATCCAAAATCTTTACTGTGTTGGATATCCTGTGGTGGCTGAGAAATAGTTTGTTCCTGTCTCTAGTGTTTTAAACTCGAAACAGTGGAACCCTGGGACATAGAACAAAATTCTTAACTGACAGAAATAGCTGCAGCTCTGAAGGCAAATGAATTCTGTTGATTAAAACAAAGTAGGAGACTTGCTCAATGTTTATTTTTAATGATTACTGTTATCCATTTTAAATATTTTCGCAGTATTTCAGTAGGACTATCTCATGGACTCAAGAACCCCCCAAGACAACCTTCTGTGTTAAATAGAGACTTGCTTATGTGCTTGAATTGGGTGAGATTATTTTAGCTCATACTGACAGTCCTTTCCTCAAAGCTTTTAAAGTATTTTGCAAAAGGTATTTTTTTCATTCTCAAGTAAGAATATTCTGTTCCTTGTTTATATTCCCATTACCTTAAGGTATCTCCTTATTGGTTATTGTGCAATCTTTTCTTTTTCCCTTGCATTTTTTTTAACTACATTGTTCAACTGTATTAATTCACTTTTCCATGATTGTTTTTGATACTTACATGCATAGTTTGGAGCTGGTTGAGTGCACAAGAGGTTGGTTTTGGTTAAAACCTCTGCCATTGAGGAGATAACAGCTGTACAGTAGCAAATCTACAAAATAGGTAGTGATTAAATACCTGCCCTTTGTTTGTGAGTATATTACATTACCTCAAGCTGGCACAAACTTACTAAAGCATCCCTTGTGTGTTCCTGTTGGACCTGCATAGCCTGACTTTTTTCAGGAAGCCATAAAATGGATAAGAAGGGGGCAGGAAACTGTAGTGGGAGTATTAAGATAAAGAACTTTCAGTGAGGCCAAAATTAAACTGGAGAGTCGTGGAGATAAAGAAAACAATAATAGTTGTGCTACAAAGCAGGTGGTAATGCCTTTTCAGACTGTGTAAGAAATGTTGTTTGTTTATATTTCAAGGGTTTGCCATCAAAAGCTCAAGACAGTGTTTCCTGCTATTATTTGGATTTCACAATTGTATGTTAGACGCTTCCCTTTGAGATGCTGGTACCTGGTATCTAAGAAAATTAGAAAAACTGATGGTCAAGAAGATTAGGTCAGATCAGACAGAATATGGGTATTTTCCAAGCTGACAGTAAAAAAAGAAAATATTAGGACAAGGCCAAGAGTGGAGGGGGGGAAGATGAAGTGTTTTATTCCAGAAGCATCCTTAACAAAGGAAAGAAACACTCTTCAAGTAAACTAGTAAAGAGCAAGAAACGTTGTATTCTCTTTTCTCCTTTCTACAGGAGGTTAGAAATGTTTCTTTATGTATCTACATCACAAGACAGAAAACAATGAGGAAAGTGAAACCATAATATAGATCCATTTCTCCTTCCCTTTATCTGTAAATAGGGCCTGCCAAACTACCACTGAATGAAAGAAATATGGTGAAATCCTAAAGCTGATGTAAATGCCTAGAAAATACTACTTACCTGGGCTTCCAGATCTTTAAACCGTTTTTCTTGTTCTTTCAACCCAGTTAAGTATTTAAACAAATTATCCACCCTGTGGAAGCAAAGCAAACACCTTCAGCAAAAAGGGGAGGCCTCCAAAGAAATCATAAAATACAAACCCCATGAACTTTACTACAGCCATGGCCCCTCACTGCAGTTCTGTGCTGCTCAGACATCCTAGAGCCCCCAGAAGTTTTGTCCTTTTGAGATTTACAGAAGTGGTTTTTGGACAGAGCAGCACCTCTGGAACACTCTCATGCACCTGTGTCCCAGGGACTCATAAATGACAGATCAGAGCAGCCATTCAGCTTCTGGTGAGAGCCATTTAGCCCCAGCTGCTGTGGAAATCAAGGGCAGCAGAAAGGAGCTGCTCTGTCTCTTTAGCCACTTGTGTCTCTCCCACCTGTACCAAATGGAAATGTGAAAACTGAGGCCACAATAGAGATAAGCCAGTTAAAATTTATACAAACTTTCATTTTTGGAAACTGGCTTGACACTAAAACCCTTTTTTTCATGCAGTCCAAAGGGATTATGTGTGCCTCCAAATCATTGAATTATCCACATGGTTTCTGCATCCTTCTCCCATCAGTTCCTTACTCTTAGCATCTGATTCCCCATAGGCTTGGCAAATCCTTCTCCGGTTTCTCCTAGCTACTATTTCAAAGTTTCCCCTCTAACAGGTTATGTTCCAATCACATCTATGTGAAAAACCTGCTGCTGGATGGGTCTAATGCATTTTGAGATTGGTTCAGTGCAAAGTTCAGAGTCACTTTTTGAGGGTTTTGTAATATTTCAAAAATACACTGCTACCACTTAAGAGCAAAGATAAAAAGCCACGGGGTTAGTGGTGTTCATCTCAGTCTTTTCCAGTCTCTTTTTGGCTCTGCTGTATCTGAAATACTGTGAAGCCAGATGGATTCTCACTTTCCCTTCTAGTTACTTCACCTACAATGTATCAACTTTATTCTTTATTATATAAAGAATACAATAGTGCCCTTTGTTTGTAACACTTGCACATATATTTATTGCTCTATCTCAACAATCAAGTCCTCACTCCTAGGGTTTGCCATGAGAACAAACTTTAAACTAGTATAATAACTCTAAATTATTATGAATTGATGATCTCTGTAAATTAGAGGGAGAAGGGTATTTTCCAAGAACATAATAAATACACTGTTCTGATCTCCAGCTACTCTGTGAGTTGGAGAGATGGAAGTTTGTTTTGAAAGAAAGCAGACAGCACAAGAACATTTCCATGGAGCTTTCTTATTATGGTAACTTTCACACCCATTGTGCCTCTATTTGAAGTCAGTTCTATTATAAGAGGAAACAGCTGGAACAGGTGTTGAAAGCATCTTTCAAGAGTGCTTTTCTGTCTTAGATCTTTCTGTTTTCCCTGCTTATAACTACTTTGTGTCTCACTTAAAGGTTTAAACCTCTAAATAACAATTTAGGACTTTTCCTTTAGCAGACTAAATCCATTGAAATTATATTCCTTGTGGGGAGATACTTCAGAGAAGAACATAAATGGGGCCTCAGTCCCATGCCATAAGTCATAAGTATTTGTTCTTCTGGATCTGTGACTAATTCAAGGTATCTGAAACTTCCATTCAAAAGTCTAAGCCATTCAAAAGTCTGTGTTGTATTCCTACAGGGGATGAAATTACATGTGCTGCAGTATAGCAAACGAACTGTTTTTCCACCATTTCTTCATGAATATGATTTTCATTGAGGTTGGCCCCAGATTTGGCTGGAACTTGCAGGTCTATAATTGTACATACTTCAAGAGTGACAAAAGCTCCTCTAATATTGTAGTGATGCTGGCCTTTCATTTTGTCATGGACTGTGTATTTCCTAACTGCATTCCAGTTGGACCCTTCACATAAGCTTTACAAGCATTTCAATGTTTAACTCATTCAAAACTGAAGACTTGCAAGTTACTCTAATTATGGGTCAGAATAACATACTTGTTGGATGTGGCCTTCAGCCTTTCTTCATTGCTTTCTTTCTTTTCTTGCTCAAGGTTTACGAGATAATGTTCTTTTTGCATCAGCTCCCATGTTATGATTTTTTGATCGAGGCCCACTGGAAGATCTCTTTCTGTAGGAAAATTAAGTTAAGAATTGTATTTTATTCCCTTTTATACTAACAGTGAAAGGTTGATATGCTAAAGGAAGGGTTTTAGGGTTGTCCATACTTAATAAATTGCAGGAGCAAATGAAATAACTATTCATTAAACCTATCAATTGTTAGATCTTCAGAAATCAAAACCCTTTAAGCCATTTCATATTGCCACCTTTGTTGTTACGACTATGATGTGTAAAGAAATGCATTGTGGGCAACTGTTTGTAGTATACATTATAAACCTTAATTTTTCATTTGTATTCTCCTGGCGCTCTTTGTTAAAAAGAAATTGTGACTCTTGGCTTAAGAAAATCCCAATTGCTCTTCTGTTTTGTATGTGCACCATGTCCTATAGGAGAGTCAGGCTCTCCAGTTGCTAGGTGTTAGTTAACAACTCACCCAGATGTTTTTTTTTATGTTCCATTTTGTTGAAGAGTCTTCTGAGAACCAGAGTTATGTGGTTGATAATGATAAATGGTGGTGCTAAGGCAGGCCGGCCGTGGTATTCCACAATCAGGTTGTAGCGCTGCACTTTCCAGAAGATGTCTGTGTTGCCCTGGACAACTTGAAAAGTGTAACTGGAAGGATGGAGGGGGGGGGGAAATAAAAGTATGTAACAGTTTGTACCACACACTAAAGATTATTGTTAGAAAATTTATTGCTGTATTTACTTTGAAAAAGGAACAGCAGACTCAACAAGTAGTGTTATTTTAATCTAGAGTTTGTGCAAATTCTTAGCTATTAAAATAATTGCAGTCTTCAAGTGTTAAAAGATACATGTGTTTTCATTGGTTTCTTTTTTTTTTTTAAAGAAAGGTAATTCTACTTTGCTCAGAAAAGGTCAGCAAACATGCCATATCAGTTCTTCAACCAAAAGAATCATCATTAGCTGTGTTGACAACAAGCATTTCCCTGATGTGCAGATCATCCACTGTAAAGTCTGCCAAGTTTATGGCTGCTTTGCACCTGCAGACTTGTGATGTAGCACAGCCAGGGACTCAGACCCTTCTATGCATGTTTAATTGAATTTTTAGCAGTAAAAGAGGCTTCTTTTCTTCTTGTCTCCAGTGTGGCTGGATTAAGGATGGTGAGAACTTAGGAGCTATATGATCACAGAATTCTGCCTATCAACCCCCACGTAATATTCATAAGGAAAATTACAAGTGTGTTCCAAAATGAATTGCCAACAGTGATGTAGTATATGTGGGCATCTACTTTACCCTTTGTAGCCTCTGTCCTGATACTTAGAGGGATCACTCTGACCTGAACATAGCAATCAGGAGGTTCATAAGGAGGACATTGGTGACTAGTAGGAAGATGACCAGCAGGAGTATGACGAGCCAGTTGGCATAGCTGTTAGGGCAGGATGGTATGTTCTCCTGCAGAATCTGCAGTGGATTAAATGTGCAGTTCCTGGGATATGTTCGGGATGCTGCAAAGGAAGATGGAGAAATAAAAGAATAGTTCTGACAAATCCTGCTGCCACATGTTTCTTAGAGTGGAGACAAAATCTTTTTTTTTCCCCTGAGGTTTGAAGTAATGCATTTCATAGCTATTTCAGTGCAAATAAAAACTGAGTTTACATATCTAAATATTTATTTTTTAAGAACTAGTGGCATGGATGGATGTGTATATTTAGTACCTTTACTGTTAAAATTAAAGACAATGATAAGATTGATTACTAAAATGAGATTTAATATTGGCTGCATACAAGTAGCAGCATAATTTTCTTCTGAATATTTTACAGTTATTAAAAGCTTTAACCAGATATTGTGGTGGTATTTTTGTACTGCTCTTGATGACTACTAACAGGACAGTAATACGGGACTCTCTTTATCCTAAAAGGGAAATTCTTTGCTTGAGCTACTGAGCTCTCTTGCAGGTGAAAGATCATTTGTGTGCAGTAGCATCCAACATCTTTAATTCTGTGAAACTGTACACATGTTGTGTACATGAAAAGATATTGTGTTGTCATGCAAGGTGTTTGCAACCCTAGGATATTGCAGACCTCCAAAGGGATTGTGTTGAAAGGGCTGTATCCTTTTCAGACTAGTTTTGAGTTCTCAAAGTCAAATCACCTCTGAGTGGTGTTCCCCCAGATTCTTGTGTCTTCCTGCTGGCATGTGTGTTAGAGGTGAAAACTCAGTAAAAGCTGGGAATGGGATTTGTCGTTCTAGATTTAAACTGCTTTGTATATCTGAGCTTGCAGTTGAGGTTAGGAAGAACATCTGGTTCTACTGCATCAGACCAGAGATTCTGTCTCCAGCTGTGAATTAAATCCACAAATGTAGAGTAGCATAATGATATTTACTTTTTTCCTCTCAATTTTTTTTCCTCTCAATTTTTTTTCCTAATTATCCTTTTCCTCAGTGCCACAGATAACCCCATGGTTTTATTTGTTAGAGCACACAGTTATATCAAAGCTTACCACAGCTGGGACTGCTTTCACCAAGGGCACTGCCTTATACTTATCTACACTGAATTTCATTTGATGATTCAGCACTCATGAGGCTCCTCTGCCTCTCTTAGGTGTCAGTTTTTCTCTTTACTACCCAGTGATGTAGTTTTGTCAGCAAATTTTGTCCTCCTCATTACCAATCTCCTTTCTCATGTTTCATAAAGATGTTCAACAGAATAAGCCCCAGAGGGCCCTAGGACAAATTAATCCCTTCTGGAAGTTGCCCTGGTAATCGGTTCTTTTTTTTTCTCTGTTTCTTTTAACCTGTTTTTTATCTGGGTGGAGACACCCTTTGGAGTTTCAATGGAGAGAAACAATGGAGAGATGTAGGGAGTGCTACATCTGACTTTTTTCCAAATGAGATGAATCCTATTCCAGAAATATTTGTTTCTTTCCCATTACTTTAATGGAAATAAGAGTGACTGATTGTGCTGTGCATGCTTACCCCATAGGCATTTAAAATTGACATGAATCACATTCCTGCTCTCTTGTCTCATTCAGACTTTTTTGGCTTTTCTAAGACATCCTTTTTCTTCTTAAGCAGAGTGAATATGAAAGAATGCTTACTGCTTTGCTTCTGTCTATGGCATTTTTTTTGGCTATGTTTATATTACTCCAAGTTTGAATCCCACTTCATTATTGCCAATGACATTTAGCACAGTTTTTCTGGCTAAATGCCATGGTGTTACTTCAAACTTCTTTGGGAGGTGACCTATTCTGTAGCTTACCTACTTACCTATCAGAAATGTTGCCTTTGAACTTTTGTCTAATTATTTCCATGTCTTGTAATTATTTTTATGTTGTTTTATTTGCAATGCTGCACATAAGCAATTACTGGCTTTATTTGATTTGTTCACCTTTATCTTCACAGTAAATAAATGCTCTACAGGAATATTTATTCCAAAATACCAGTGTTTGCTTATGGGCAGAGCAGTACTGGTTTAACATTGTCATATTAAACTACTGCCAAAATATATGTAAGTGCTATTATTAATTATTTGAGTTTGCACAGGGTTATCTGGGTCTAGGTTAAACTGAATGGAAATGGACTGAAGTGAAAGAAGGTATGCCAGCCTTTGAAATTGCAAATCCTTGTGTGAATAGTTCTGAGAGCTTGTCTAAATAGGACTAGCCCTTATGCTCTTATGTAATTCCACAATGCCCATTATCTCTTTGCAAATACACCATTTGTGTTACAGTAATGTGTAAGCTTTGGCGTGCAGGACAAAGATAAAAAAAAAAAATTCAGAAGAGACAATGCTTGGAAGGAATTCCATGCTCTAATCAGAAGTGTGCATTGAAAAATGGCCAAGTTAGGGGGAAAGAGATTTCCTCACTGTCTATTTCATCCAGTGGAATCTGGCCAAATATCTGAAGGTAGGGACGATAAAGAACCCTTCTGAATATCCATTCCACTTGGCTGTCATCGGGATGGAGTAGAGCTTGAGTTGTCACACCATAGGCAATGAGCCACACACTCAAGAAAAACAGAAAGAAGAAAACATCCTTCATCTAAAAAAGAGAGGGGGAGGGGAGAAAAGGAGGAGCAGTGACTGTGATAGCATAGTCAAAGAACAGTGGTCCTTCTGTATGAATACAGCTCAAATAATTCTGTTTCTTTACAAGCTTGTTTAGGTTAAAAGAAGTGGAACAGGACATAGTTCCCTGCACAGAATTCCTCTCCTGACCTTGCTGTTACCATATTGTCCTTGGCCTCTAATAAGCATTTTTCTTTGATAGCTCATTTAGATAAAGGCATATTTTAAATTAAAACCTTGCTTTCCAACCATCAAACATTTAAAAATGAAGCACATTTTATCTTTTAAGTGAATCTCATTTTACCTTTTAAGTGCATATTTTCTGTGAGATCTCTCAGTACCTTGGACTGCCTCAGTGTGAATTACAGGAGTTGTGCTGCAGCAGAGAATCTTGGTAGCAGTCAGTGCTCATTGATGAACACTGAGCCACTGATACAGCAGGCAGTGAAGGCTGCAAGGACCAGGTTGCTTCTGTCTTCTGTTTTCAGGCTAAATGATGCATCTGAAGTATTGTTTTCAGGGCTTCCTGCTTTTAAACATTGTATTTGTCTGCTGAAGCAGAAGTAATTGAATCCTAAAACACTTACTTAAAAAAAAAATCTAATATGCATTTCAAGTGCAATAATTTTTCCCTGGTGGAAGAGGAACACTTCATCCTCTTCCCTTCTAATCTGACAGAGTTCATTAGGGACTGTGGATTCATTTCAATTCGATTATTGGATTGTACTGTTACCCAAAAGCATAGGCATTTCAGACCTCCTGGAAGTTACTTGGAGTTCTAATAAGAAACATTGTCTCTCAGACAGGGAAGATAGAGTTGATGTCTCTCTGACTTTCAGCAACCCGTTTTGTTTTCTGGATGATTTAAATTTAGGAATGCTGCGGGACTGTAATGGTGTCACAGTGATGGGAGAGGGTGGCAAGTCTGGAAATATTTTTTTCCCATCTGCAGTCTTCTGGGAATGAGCATTGTTCTGGCATTTTAGCAGCTACCAGACCTGTTCCAGCAATTCTGTAGCAAGCTTATAAAGGAGAAAAACAGTAAGAGACCATCTTGGATTGCTTCTCTGTTTAGGCAAGGGAGATGATTTTGCTCCAAACCCCTCAATGAACCTTTCAGGCAGGTTTCATTTAGTGAAGTAACTTTCACTGTTCCTTCATTTGATGTGAGGTCCAACATTGAATTACCAAAGCTAAGGCATTGTGTTGGCTTGGGTGGGGGGAAGAAGAAAGGTCCCATGTTATGGGTTTGTCTAGGCTGCTGTTTATGTTCTTGTTTGCATCTTCTCAGTCCTTCAGGACTTCAGATGCCAGTACAGTGGACACAGGTAGTACTTGTTCAAGGCCCTGGTTTAGCTTGGCATGCAGCAAAGGAAGGGTTAGGAGTTGTACATCTGATTTGTTTTCTTACAATAGAAGCCTGCTAATGCCATAAGCTAGATAATGAAGAAGAACAAATATTTATTTGCCATTTACCCTTTTGCTACTCCAACCAAATGTCATGTTAGAGTTCCAGTTATTGCATTTGTAGACAAATCCAAATAGCTTGGTAGTTATGTTTATTCAATGTATAGGCTTGTTTAGACTGCAGAGCTTTTACTGTGTTCTGCTGTGAGTCACAAATGAAATATTTGTAGATTCTGTAATAGTACTTACAATTAGAGGAACTCTATTAATCAGTTAGCATGAGCTAATTGACCTAGAGGATTAACATGCCTAAATAAAAAGCTATTTCAACATACCACTGCATACTCAAGCACAGTAACTGTAATCCCAATGTCTCATTTCCTGCAGGAGAGCAGTAATAAATAAAAATATTTTATCAACATCTTCTAACATCTGCTTAGGGAGTACTAATATGTTTTCATAGTAACTTGGAGCTAAAAAGTACAAGTAAGAGTAACTCCTGTAGGAAACTTGTAACTATCCTTTTCACTAACTTTTCTTCCCACACTTGTTGCAAAAAACATGATTTGTTTCCACAAGTCATTCTTTGGAATCCCTGCCTTTCTGTACATGGCCTGTCATCTTTACTCTGGATACACATGGCTTAGGAAGTAGGAGGAATAGCAGTAAATCAAAACCTGCTCTTCATTTGCCTGATCTGGGGGTAAATTATTAGATGAGGTACAAGAATTTGTAAACTGGGACCAACTTGTTGCACTACAGAGCTCTTTGGAAGGATCTATTTCAAACATTGCATATTACAATAAAATGCGGGGATATGCAAAATGACAAGCCTTAAAAATGTAAAAATAAAGATAGATTATTATCTTATTTCCTTTCTAAAGACAAGATTTCCTACTCTCCATTTCTTAAAAGGCACAAGTATTTATATGGAAGAGACTGCACACTTACCATCCTTTCCACAATTATGATCTTTGGTCCAAGTTGTTTGTGAATTGCAAAAATATGTATCAGTCTAAGTGTAAACACCATAAAATCAATGGCAAGTATTGTACGGCCAGCTTGAAAAGTTGAGTTCAGCATCCTGCAGAACATGACATGAAATATCAGATCTCAGAAAGTACTGCTAATGTCTGTACAATATCTTTCTGTGGTCTCTGGAGCAACTTTCATGTTTCCCACAGAATTGTAGGGGCTCCTATTGCAGAAACATGTCTCAAAGCTTGTAAAGATAAATGTCACAGCCTGTCCTCTCATGGACATGAGACTGTTCTCAGTTGTCATAGCCCTTGCTACTGATGCTGACCACCTCACATGGAACAAATATATACCTGCAGGTTACCCCAATTATGAAGAGAAAGATGGTCACCATATCACATTTATTCCAGTTATCCTCCACATACAGTTTAAATTTTTTCATTAAGTTTGTGTCTTCATCTGTATAGAAACTCTGAAAAAGAGAAACAATCATTGGTATTGATCTGTTTCCACCTTCACTATTTCATTCTGAGTTTTAACATAATACCCGTTTCCTTTTTTCTCTTTCATTGCAAAGAGCAAAAACAAATTCCTAGTGTTTGAAAAAAAAGCTTGAAAACATAAGCTCAGTTTACTGTCTTAAAACATGAAAGTTGGATAAAAAAGAAAAAAAAATCTTTTATTTTTGTGGTATTAGTCTTCAGAATTTTTGAGGCCTGATTTAAGATTTTTACAGAAGAAATTCTTTACTGTAAGGGTGGTGATGCACTGGAACAAGATACCCAGGGAAGTTGTGGATGTCCCATCCCTGGGAGTGTTCAAGGCCAGATTGGATGGAGCTCTGAGCAACCTGGTCTAGGGCAGTCTGCCCCTGTCCAAGACAGGGGCTTGGAACTAGGTGATCTTTAAGGTCACTTCCAACCCAAGCCATTCTGTGATTCTATGGTTTTTGTCAACTTTTGAGCTGTTAAACAATGCAGCTTCCAGTCAGAGTTGAGTTTCTAGACATTGCTATCTAAACAGCATGAACAGACTTGGCATTTGTTTACTGGATTTGTCAGTAAGGGAACATTTGATTATCTAGGCAAGGAGTTGGCTTTCTTAATTGGATTTTAGTCTAGCAGTCTTCATGTTTTACAAGTTTATAATAAAATGTTTTCTCATCCAGATATTTTCGATGTGCTCCTCTAGTTATGGCCTTTCTGCATAACTTCAAATAAACTGTAACAAATTCCCTGTCCCTTTTGCTTAAATAATGAACACCTATTGGGTCTTCCAGAACAAAATTATTGTAACTGCGCTTTTTTTGTGTTTAAAGAGAAGAGCTTTATGCACCCACAGTTGGCAACACACTTGCACCACTGTTCACACATTATTTCACTCGTTAAACTGAGGACATTCCAAAACCAGTAATGGGAGGGTAATGGAGAAGGGGTTTTGGGGGTTGGTGGTTTTGTTTGGTTGGTTTTTTTTAGAAAAGCAAACCCAACAGAGATCTGCTAATATTTTGAGTTGAAAAGTATTTTAGGAAAAGCCACAAATTATCTGAATTCATTTACTTGTGTTTTTTTTCAACATTCCCCAATGGGGAAGAATCTCCTAAAAGGATGTAGAGCTGTCTACTGTTTCCAGGTGTAGAATATAACTTCCCACTTATGTTATTTGTGGTGGGAAGACCTAGTTCTGGGGAGTGAAGTCAGAGAGAAACTTTACAAAGTGAAGAATATCTGAATGTTGGCAGCTCACTTGACTTGGCTAAGGCTGGAATAGGATGGAAAAACAGAGGTGGAGCTGTAGGTTTACAGGGTGGAGGAAGAGCTTGCTCTGGGAGAGAGGTGAGGTGTTTTGGACAAGGTAAGTTCTGTATTGTTCACCTGTGCACCTGACACATGAAATCTTCATGTTTGTACAGTTATACAGATTGCAGATCTATTGAAAATAATTGCTGCAAGTTTTACTGTGTTATTGCTAAGGTGATGGAGGTTACTCACCTGCCGGATCTCTTCCAAGACAATGGTAAACACCCAGAAGTAGAGTACAATTTCTTTAACAGATGGACCCTGAGGTGGAGGTGGTTTAAAGTCCAGTAAAAGGACATAAGTAAATAGAAACAGAAAAGCAAAATACATTATAACATTCCCCATAAATACAGTTACAGGAGCACTCCAGAATTTTCTCCACCGGGTAAACGCAAATGTCGCCCACGCTGTGTTTTCAGAAGGGTTCTGTTTTTCCAATTTATCATTTCCTCTGCAAACCAAAAAGAATATAGGCTTGGTGACAATCTCCTAAAATTAGTTCATGGGAATAGGCTCAATATTATTCTATATAAAGCTTCTAGTAAGATGGTAACAGGCAGGGGCTGGCAAAGAGGAAGGCTGTAGAAGTCAGAGCAGTCACATTACCACAGCAGAAATATTTCAAATCAAAAAGAAAGTTTTGAAAAACAGAGTCACATCAGACTTATATGCACATTCTTGTTATTTCAGTTTAGTTGTATTCATTTCATTTGCAACTTCATTGTGTTCCTGCATAGAATACAAATACACAAGGAGAGGGGGAAGGGTAATTGCTCTTTATAAACCTAAATAATAGAAAAGAAAATGGCCAATGAATTTTGTGAGTCAGCTCCTAATCATTTCGGCTCTAAAATTTTCTTGCACTGTTTGCTTGCAGAAGTTCTTGTTGTTGCTGTGACTTTAAACTTTTGATCCAGTCTGTAAGTGCTAGATCATACATAAGCATGTGTTTCTTGACTATCCCTGCTGGAATCTGATAGACCTACTGAAGAATGCCTGGCATCTTGCCCTTTATGATTAAATTAGAGTAAGTTGCAAAAAAATCCAACAGAGAAGCCTTTTAGCAGAAAGAGTTGACCTCATAAATTATGTATTAAGGTAGTCTTTGAGTATTGTGGAATTACACAAGTATTTTGGTAACTGAAGGGAAATTTGACCTGTACATCTACACTTGTTTTGCTGTGTTTTGGAACATGAAGTGGTATCTGTTGGCAATGGAAATTATCCTGTGCAGAAAACGCAAGTTTGATAGCAATTTGATCTTAGTGTGAGGATTTGTTTCCACATAAAATGCTCTCCTGTGTAAGCTAGGGATGTTATTGGATCTTTAATTTTCTGGTTCTGACTCTGAGAAGTGTGATCTCCAACAAAGGAGGTGCACACTAGGGTATGTTTTCAATTTCACCTCACAGAAAATAAACAATGACTCTTCGCTGGTTTTTAATTTCCTCTGACAGTTTTGCTAATTATTAAATACATTTGTTACAATGAAAAAATTATCTTCATGGCCAATCTTTTCTACATGCCCTATTCTGTACTACCTCTCAATTTATGACATCATAAGATACATTCCCATGGTAACGGGTTAATATCATAAACAGATAATTGCAGCTTTACTCTAAGATGCTGAAATAGATCTGGGAGGGAGAGAGCCTCTTTGTTAAAATAAATTGCTAGGATAATGGCAATTGGAACACACAATGTAATGACCAAACCATGCTGCACTCAGGATATGGAAGTGCTTTATGATGCTGCTTACAAATAGCTCCCAAGAGGCAGATGCTTTTACACCTATTTTATAGGTTAGGGAGGGAGAGAGAAGAACTAATGATTTTCTACAATATACCAGCAGTTAAATGCCAGAGGTAAAAATAGAACCTAATAACTCTGACTTGGTCCAGGACATCATACTGCAGATGGTGCTTCCTCTCTACCATTGTTCACATATACCTGAAGTTCTCTTTAAATAATGGAAAAGCTTTATATAAGTGGCTATTTAGCACTGTTTAGCCATTAAGAGGACTTTGTGCCAATCAAAAGTCTACTTATCCTGACTTAAGTCCTTGTGGTCTCCCAGGTTTTGGTGATGAGTGTGTAGTAGAGGTATAGGGTGGAATTGTGTTCTGAATCACAGATCTATGAGTGACCACAAGCAACTGACAAAATCTCTGTGCTCAGTTACCCATTTGTATGATGCTCCCTCTAAATCATAAGGTTCCTCAGGGTTCATCCTTTAAAATATAAATGAAGGGCACCAGTACTGTGGGAAGCTGACTTTAAAAAAACCTCCCCAGTACTGATGTGTGCAAGTACACCTTTGTAGGAAAGTGTGAAGTGATGCCCTCAAATAAAGTAATGTTTTGCTGAGGACCTTCTTTCTTCTCAGCTCAGTAACCTGATAACTTCCTGAAATCCAATGTATATTAGTCATCATGAGGTGATGGGAATGTCAAAGAAATGTTATTTGATTCCCAAAGCAATAAGTAAATCCCTTGTTCTGCAGAAATTACCTGCTCAGAACAAATAAAGTGGTGTCTCCTTAAAGCAGTGCTACATCCATGTTTATTTTCTACATTCCTTTTAGAGAGCAACAACAGCAGTAACCAGAGGGCACACCACTTCCTGAGGTGTAATGATTTTCTTGGTCCTTCAGCTGCTCTTTAGATCATTAACTGGTCACTAATCCACAAGAAGTGCCCAGTTCTTGGATTGTTGTCATAAAAGTTACATTAGCTAATGGTTTTAAACTTACCTATCTTCTTCTTTTGAAAAAAACAGAGTCCTCTCTGTGTCCAAACTGTCCAGCTCTCTAAATGGCTCTGGCTCATTCTTTGATTGTTTTTCCTCACTGTAAGGAAATAAACTCATTAGTTGAAAGATGATGCTTAGCCATTTTTCACTACCAAATTGGCACTGATACAGAACTGCTAGCATGCACTTATGCTGGACTTTCTCTGCTGGGAAGCTATCAAATGATGTATAATCTTTACCTTTACAAATTCTGTTCATTTTTAAGGAGGAGGCTGAAGTCACCCACAAGGTTCAGAGACGTGATAACTGGCATGCTTCACGAAAATGGAGCAGGATGCTTGTTTCCTCAAATTACTTATGATTTGAGCAGAAATAAACCCCTCAGGCAGGCTTAGAAGACGATAGCCCAATGCTCCATTCCTAGAAACTCTTAGTAGCAATTAAGAGAGGAAATGCCAGAAGCAGTAGGAAACATGTCAAATTTTGCATTTCCAGGGGCAGGAGGCAAAAAAAATGGACATTTGGAAAGGATTATGAATAAAAATTTGAACCTTTCCGTGAAATCATTGTCAAAATATCACAGTAAATGAATTTGTGAATCTGGCAGCCAGTATGGCAAGGTCATCTTTAGTGATAATGGCAGAAGGAAAAATTTTAAGTCAGCACTGCCAAACAAGTTTTCCTCTTGCTTTTTATGTACTTTAAGAGTTAAGGAACATGTATTTCATAATAACATGTCATTCTGTAGTGCCAGTTCTGAAGATTTGTATATGATTCTATGAATGTTATGAGGTTTTTTTAAAGTTTCAGATCCTGAAGTTTTGTGGCCATCTGAGCATTTTGGTTCCTCTTTTTTCTTTTCTTTTCTGTGTTGTTTTTGTTTTCTGGTGGGGTTTTGTTTGTTTGTTTGATTGATTTTTGGCTTTGTTTTGGCTTTGGTTTCTTTTTTTTGGTTTTTTTTTTTGTGGTTGGCTGTTTTTTTTTGTTTTGTTTTGTTGGGGTTTTTTTTGTGTATGGGTTTTTTTTCAAGAAAATCTAAGGTTATAGTTGTAAGACACTGAATTTGAAAACCTTAATTGATTTTGATTGATTGATAATTTAGTGTCAGTCCTTTGTTTTTAAGCTTGACTTATGGTTAACAAGGCTTGTGGCTGATAACGCTGCTTTGTGATGGCTGTTTTCCTTGCATAAGATACTGAGGTTTGAGCCAGGCATCTCCAAACATAGAAACAAATGGTGCTACATCTGGAGATATTCTGCACATTGCTGTGTAGAATCTGGAGCTGACAGTATTCCAACAGGCTGTTCTGTGGACTGTGTAAAATAGAAAGATCTATGTGAAACTTTGGCGTTGATCTTTTAAGTATGAGAACAGGCAGTAGCTAGCACAGGACACACAGATCACTCAGAAAAAAACCCAACTGATTTGGTTAGGTGATATTAGGTAATATTACTGTTTTAATCACTTCAGGGAGAAATTTTGAGTCTGAATATTTTTTGTAGTTTATTTTTCATCTCTTACTTATCTCTTGCAGCCAAATAGTTATGTTTATACCTGAATGATATTAAATTTGTGTAGATTAGGAAAGGACACCAGAATCCACAGATTAACTTCAGGATCTGTGTGCTTGTAGACATGTCTCCCCACCATATTTTTGTCAGGAAGGCCTGAAAGTCAAGAAAACAAGAGATGGCTTTAATATCACAAAAACATACTTGCAGATGAAGTACACTTGTGTTCTGTGGCTTCTAAAACAGTGAATGCTCTGGAAACCTCAAGAGCAGGCACACCTTCAGAGCAAACAGGTTCTCTGTGTCCTACAGATGTTGAGTATGCAAAGAGTTATTCAGAGACCAATGGAAAGAACAGCAAGCCAAATGGAATTAAGCAACATCTGTAGTACTAAGAAGCCCAAGTCAGGCAGTGGGAGCTAAAAGCAGCATCACTCTTAATTTAGCTTTGTGTATGCAGAGAGAACTTAGGTTGTGAGAGCAAAGCTGAATAGTAATTTGATTTAACTTCTATCAGCAAGCTCTTTCTTGAATCTGAACAAGGAGTTACCTCACATCTTGGAGCAGCTTCATTATGCCCCAGGCAGATTTACAGCGTTTTTCTGACGCTTCTCTGTGAGCAAGGAAGGAATAAAAAGCAAAAAGCACATGATGGATTAAGGGCTAAACCTTCTCCTCAGCACACTGGTCTGTGTGCCAGCTGGATGAGATGGTGGGGAAAAGGGGAACTGTGCTGCTTTGGCAAGGACATGGTAAAATGTCCTCTTCGTCTGTTGCTAAGGAGAGAGAAGAGTCCCTTCTCCAGAGAATGGCTCTTATGGGAATACATTTCATGGGGTTATTCGGTTCCTGTGCTCTCCTCTTCTGTGTCCAGCTTTAGGCTCTGGGGGTATGTAAATCTCACCTGGACACCGTCATGTGCAAAGAAAGACTTTGCATCTGCTTCTGTGGCCAGCTGAAGGCACGTGGTTTTGCTCCAGTACTGATTTTTCCTCACCAACAGAGCAAACGCTCTCTCCTCACTGTTGTGGTAGCATTCACTGAACAGTTCTGCCATATGATGGAAACACAGACAAACAGATCTTGTCATTTAAAAGAAAGATTGAAAAAGCACTGTAAGGCAATAGAACGATGTATGTAGAGCACAGCACAGTGTCAGCAAAGCCTGAGCACTGCCAGATGCTTCTTGCTACCCTTCTGCAAGGCTCAAGTAACTGAAAAGAGCCTGAGAGAGCTAAGAGGGGGTGGGAGGGAGAGAGAAATGATGCTGGACACAAGAATAACTCACGTTGGCTTTATGCATGTGTGTACATGTGTTTGGGCAGAGGGCAGATGAAACAGATTCACCTTGGTTAAAAAAATAAATCACTGTAATTTTGAAATTGCCACTATTTGTAGAAAAATGGAGTGAATCTCTCAGTACCTCCCTCTTCTTTCTATCTGCATGCTGCCTTCTCAGCCTGGGTCCTCTAACAGGTTTGGGTATGGGGTTTTTTTTCTTATTGTTCGATCTGAGGAGAATTTTTTCTTTCTGAGTTCTTCTACAGATAGCATAAACAACTTCTTGGAAACATGTCAGTATTTGTTACAGTCCCTCATCTCTAGCTGCCTCATGTGGAGCTTTAGGAAGTATCAAGCAAAACTGTATCTCTTGGATGATCCTGTTACACTTTGAAGCATGAGTTGTCATGCTGTCCCCACTCTCCTTAACAGACTAAAGAAGAGGAGTGGCATGGCTTTGTCTTGTAGCCAACAAATCCTTGGTTTTAAGACAGAGCTACTTGACATAAAATAATATTAGACTTGGTAGAGTGTTATGGTGTAGTTGTTTCCAGAGAAACTGGTCCTGGAGCTTGGAAACTAGGATAAATTTAAACAGTCCCAAAAAATCAAGATTTTCTCATTAGACAAGATCTGACTTCTTGTGTCCGTTTCATTCTAACGATTCACCTGATTATCTCAGTACCTTTCCAAAGACAGCCTACACCTTGTTACACTGTGAGGCCTGGAGAAAGGATCGAGTGCACTCAAAATGAGCAGATACAGACGTCTTTTCTAGTTGATGTGATATTTATCATTCCTAAAGAATGTTTGCTTTATGTAATATTGAAGCATTATATGAGCCAGAAATTAAAACTAATATTTATTAAAGCTAAGGAGCAGACTTCTGTATATTGGATTAGGACCCGTAATTCCATGACTAAATTACTTGAGCCCTGTGATTATATGAGACCCTGATTTGTAATTTTTGTAAATAATAACAGCCCTGTGGCAAGAAGGGAAGATGTGATCTGTGTATAAATAATGTAGCAACGCCTGCATGAGCCTTCAACTGCTTGATGAACTATCTCTGAAGGGAGAGGAGCCTCTGCATTTGTTTCCACGTGTGGCATATTTTAAAGCCCTCTCCTCACAGCAGTGAAGGTATGGATTGGACTGAAGTCAGGCCAGCAGAGAAGCTTGTGTGCAGACATCAGTTTCTAAACCAGCAAAGAGGAGAGGGTTTGGCATTCCAGCATTGCGGATGCCTGGATCTTACTGCTGCAGGGAGGGGTGGCTTGTCTGCTGCGAAGCCAGTCTGAGCCTCACTGCAGTTTGCAGTGCACTTAGCCCTCTTCTGGGTGAGGTAATCTCAAATTATTTTTAGCAGCAATGACAAAACTTAAAACTTGTTGCTCTACTGGCCCTTACAGAGCAAGCTTGATATTGCAGGAAAACCAGGCTGCTGGGAGCCTGGAAGCGTTTCTATCTTCCACATCACTGTAACGCACCTTGTACTAAGATCAGACAATTAAAATACCAACAAGCAGCAGGAGAGTAATTTCTTCCGTGCATCCTAGGGGGCCAGTCTTGGAACACTGATTTTTTCCAAAATGATTGGGTTTTAAATCTTTCTGAATGTTTGGGACTGCCTGTGCTGCAAGGCTGTTAAATTATTCATGACAGTTGACCTTTTACAACGGAAAAAGTATTTTTTTCATTTTCTTGCCTTCCAATATCAGTTCCTTCTCAAATTTTCAAAGCCATTCAAAAAGTGCCATTTCTTACCAACAGCGAGCTGCTCATATTTGGCCTCTTTCATTACACAGGCTGCTTTGGTCTCTGTCTCCAGGCGGGACATCTCTTTAAGGATCTTGCAGGCTGCCAGAGCTGAAGCTACACCCTCTTGACCCTGTGGAATTGAAAAAGGTGCTGCTGTCACCTCCGCTGGAGGGCATTTCTGAGCTGGGAAGATTCCACTATGAAACACATTTAACAGCAAAACCAAAAAATTCATGCATGTCTCTCCTCTTCCGAGAAAAATCTTCCCTCAAATACGGATTTGAAAGTCCAAAGTGCTGATTGAAACAACAGTTTGGATGATACTTGAGAACTGAAAACCACCTATTTTGGATGTCCCATCCCTGGCAGTGTTCAAGACCACGTTGGATGGGGCATTCAGCAAACCTGGTCCAGTGGGAGGTGTCCCTGCCCATGGCAGGAGGGTTGGAAAGAGATGATCTTTAAGGTCACTTCCAACACAAACAATTCTGTGAACTTACATTGGTAGTTCTTGTGCCTTGTGAGGCCGAAGACTTCTGGGTCCAGGCCCTTAGAGGGGCCTGATTTGGGGTAGCAATCAAAGACTGAAAGGTGACTAATGTGCTATGGAAATGGAGCAATACAGTCTCACTGTGCCGAGATACCTCGAACACGGCTGTGCTGGGACCCTGCACAGAGATGTAGGAGAAGGGAGGGAGCCCAGCTGGCAGGGGCACAACAATGGCACAGAGCAGGGACGTGCGTTCTGCTCACGGGGCTGCGCAAACACAGGGCCCCGCAAGGTGCTGATGTGTCCGCACGCACACACACCACTCACAGCCTGGGAGCTGAGCCGCGGCTCGCCCCTCCCCATGGCTCCCCCGGGCCAGATGCTCGCCTCTGGAAGGCCAGGGAGGGAGCCTGAAGCTGTCTGGCTCTGTGGGGGCAGGGAGGCTCCCAGATGCGGGAGACAGGGCTCGGTTGTGGAGGGTTGTAAAACAGGAGCCGATTATGCCAGCTGGAAGCTCAGCCTTGGGGAGCGTGATGCTGTTCCCTGCGCATCGAGCACGTAAGCCAAGGATGCTTCACTGCACCCCCTTCCCTCCCGTCACGCTCGGACCCAAACAATTGGCAATTGTAGAAGGCACCAAACCTGCGCCTGGGAGCTGTGAGTNNNNGCTCCAGGCTGCGCTGATTTACACCTGCCCTGCCCTCCCTCCCTCCCTCCGCCGGCCCCCGCTGGCATCAGCCGCGCAGAGATGAACGGCCCTATAAATGCCACCTCTCGTATTTTGGAAACAAACCTATCTGTCATCTGAGCTGCAAGGCTGAGCAAAAAAACATCTCGTAAACTTGAGATATGCCAATACTTCACCTGAAGCAGCTTCAGCTCCAAGCTTACCATAGCCCAGAAATAGTTTGCCATCTTGTGCCGGTTTTGAAGTACTGCCCATACAAACAGATCCCTCCAAGGATTTTCGCTTTTCTGGTTCATATCCAAGGGCCCAGGTAACCGCTTTGTATTCGTTTTATCCTGAAATATGGTTTGTAGAATTTAAAACCTGAATTGCAGTCTCGTTCCATGCAAATGACATGACCTAAGCTGCTCTTGGGCTCGCCAGCTACTTCATATTCTTTTTATTTTTATTTTCTGTAGGACTAAGAGGTAATTAGCTCATTCTGTCCTGAGTCAAAAGATCCATGTGTCCCTGATATAACCTAATATGTGTGAGAACATTCTGGATGAAACAGTGACTCCACTGAAGCCAATGCTGAAATTCTCATTGACTTTATTAAGGCTGGGGTTTCACCACTGGTGTGTAATATCAGACAAGACAAACTTGTGATTAACTAATCCGAGCTTGCCTTCAATTATATTGGGCTCTGCTCGACTGCCACAGAGGACATGGCTTCAGAGAAAAGGGAACAAAAGGCATTTTATTTAATCAGAAATAAATCTCACCGAGGCCCTGTACAGGGCAAGGAGAGAGTACATCAATACCCCTTTTTAGTCTTTCCTTTGAGAAACTTTTCCTTCACACAGTGAGCAGTTTAAGTAGAACTCTGCTTATTCCTTTAGCACTTGATAAAAATATTGTCCAGAGGAAGTGTAGCCACTTAGGTCAAGTTCTGAGTTTTTAGTATATTTAAAAACTGCCTTTATATCCATTGTGTTGGTTAGAAGCAGCCAGAGTGGATTTAGTTTTAATTAAACAGGTTTTATGAGAATATATTTTTATTAATTTAAATTGTGGGATTCTGTTCAAATTTATTTTAATGGCATTTTTGAGGGGTGTTGGGAGGTGTTTCTTCAGTTGTAGTGAGCTATTGAATTATTGAATCAACTAAATTGCATTGAAAGTCTTGAAAGAGACAAAGATATCCTGAAAGTCTCATCTGTCTTTGTAACCACTAATTTCTAACTTGACAAAAGATCCACAATTTAGCAGCAGTGACACTGGTATCCCAGTACTGTGATGCTCTTTCTGTTGCCAATGAGAATGGGATTCAGCCGCTGCTGGGAAGCAGCCATGGGAATAAGCTTTAAAAGGAAAAAAGCTGGTAGGTAGCAGGATCTGTTCTCTAAATTGGGCCTTATTTACAGCACTTGGCTTAGCTCACTTACTGCCAAATGCCAGAAAAGTTAAGTGAGATTTTGGGGACAAATTTTTGTTTCTGGCAGATTTGTAAGTCTGGAGTCTGTTTAATGACTTCAGAGGTACTGTCTCAAGTTGTCTGTCCTTGTGAATGAAGAAACACTGACTAGATTCAAATGTAACTTTTCATAATACTAATTAATTTAGCTAATTTAAAGTAAAAGTGGTTTAAGGTCTTGAGTGAGTTTTGGGGCTTTTAAAATTAGTTTTTAGTTTTAACAATTTTAAGGTGGAATTAGAACTTGGCAAATATCAAAAGGCTTAATTGTTTAGTTGGTCTTAAACTAAATCTTAATGACGTTTCTTTATACGTCTTTGTTTTGAATCCATGCACCCAAACTTATTTTCAATGCTTTTGCAAGAACTTTGGTACTTAGTAGTTTTAATGTTAAATACACTGTCAAAATGCAATAATGGTGATGTTTCTGTTACACCACTATGGATCACAGACATTCCATAGTGGTACCCCATCATACATTATCCTTGTCATGTGTTGGTCAGTGTGCTTGCTAGGGCCACTTCACATAATTGTTCCTATCTCTTGCTGTGTTATGTCATTCAATAACAAAACTATAATGATCTAAAGGCAAATATCAAATATTGGATATTATTGAATATCCAGTCTGGTCATACACAGTGTAAACTTGTTCCATGTACAAAGATTACAATTTTCAGACCTGGGATTGAAAATGTTCATTGCCTGCTTTTCTTTCTTCTAGAAAATTCTGCCTTTCAACTACTTCTGCTTGAAATTCTGTTTGAGAAATGCAGATTGCTATTTTTATGTCTAATTGCTCCTTAGTAAATGTAAATTTTATCACTTTGTATTCCTCATATATCTTTCATTGACTCTGTTCCCTGCCCCATCCCAAAGGCTAGACCTAGTTAAAATAGTTCAGATTCTGAATTGCAGGGGAGAAGAACTAGGATGCAAAGTTGTGACTCACAGATTTTTTCTTGCCTCCATGTCTGAGGTCTTGATAGAAACCTTTGCATGCATCATGAAGGAAATCCTTGAGAACTCTCGAGACCTCACTGAGAGTGAAGAGGGGGCAGATCTCCTGCTCATGTTGCTGTTGACCAGTGAGCCCTGCCAAGGTCAGCTTGCTTTCTTCATGTTTCTTCAGGAGAAGTTCATAGAGGAGACTTTTCTGGGAAATGGAACAGTAGAGTCTCTGCAGACGACTGTAGGTCAGGAATTCATACACGTTAGCCCCGTTGTCAATAAATAATTTTACGAATTCTGGTTTGTCGTTGACCAGAGCATCCATCATCACTTCCTCCAGGTCACAGGACTAGATTGATGAAGAGAAAAAACCCAAAGAATCAAGGAGGTTTTTGGGGGTAATCATGGAGGGATAATGAGAGAGGTAAAATTTTACATGGGGATGTGCACATTTTGTCTTCCACCAGGTCAACAGGGGGTACGAGAAGGAGGCGGAACTTTCTTCATTTCTCTCTGACAAAATGCAAGCATTAATGTTAAAACATCACTACAAATATAGCATGCTGTAGGACTTGATGTGAAGTACCCACTACACTGGGTATTTATACAGCAGTTGAAAAATTACATTCTTTATACCACCTTCTAACAGTAATATCTGCCTGCTTCTTGTGCTTTGTAAGCTCTGGTTTGTTTGCTTTAAAGATTTATAGAGAAAGGGAGAAAGATCTCAAAGAGGTCATGACCACTGAGTTATTCCTCTGTCTCACAGAGGGGCCCAGAAAGACAAACAGCCTCAGAAAATATACTACCCCTGCCCATCTCTTAGTGGAGCATGCAGGTGGTGTTAAAAACTGAAGCCATCTTTTGGGATGTGTACAATGTCCTGTACACAATTAATTATACACCGAGTGTCCTCAAAGGCAGTGAAACCTGGTACCTTCCACTCCACGTCACCGTTGAATATTTCGCTTTTAGCAATGTCGACTCTATTCCAGGCCACTGCCAGCTTCAGTTCATCCAGGTATTCCTGAGCCTCCTGACTCTGACTTTTACAGGCTGGCAAAAATAGGAAATGCAAAGAAACTCAGTGCTTTGCACTTATATTTAATTTAATGTAGTATTGGTACTTTGATTAGCAATGCAAACTCTCTTTCAGGTGCCATAGATCTGTGGGTTGCTTAACCAGGAACCCTTCAAAGCAATGTTTTCCTAAATTAAGAAATATTAATATTCAAAAATGTTATTTTTTTCTAGCTGAATTCTCTATTAACCATTAAGTTTAAATGGCTGTTGGAGGGACCCTGGCCTGCAGAAAGCGGGGGACAGGATTGGGTTTTTTGCCTTGTTTCAATTAGCACATTAGGAATAGAATGTCCGTTTTTTTTCTCCCATGCTAAATTTAGGCTAACACAAACCAGTAAGTTAACAGAAACTGGAATAGGTGGCAGCACAAGTAATGTCTTCTTTCAAAAAATACAGTAGAGATTTCTTATAAGAGAAATGGATTGTTTCTAAAACAAAGGTGGTTCTGGTCTACTTGTGGGTTTTGGTTTTGTTTTCTTAGGGCTTTTCTTAATGTTTTTTAATTGGAATAATACACTGCTTCAGTATATTTCAGTTCTTCTATAACTTCTAAGAGAAGCAAGTAGTCAAATAAAGGAGTGATTAAAATAGTACTGTACAATAGCATGAGATTAAAAAGCAAACACTAGTTTAAGGCGAGGTTACAAGAGCTGTGCTAACTGCCACAGTTAATTTGTCAATAAAAACCCAAAAGAACAGTGCATCAGAAATGAAATCTGATCCAACAGCCAACTGAACTTGCACTGTAAAATAATGAAATATATTTATGACATATGTTTATTGTTCTTACCTTTTACTAAAGCTTTTAAAATGACTGTGTCTAGTTCTTCTGAACCATCTTGCTCAAAGTTGTGCAGAGTTAGAAGATGTTGGTGTGAAATAATGTTCTGAATCTATTTGGAGTTGAAACAAAAGCCATTTGATACATTGTCCTATGGCTATATGTTTATGCTCAAGAGCCCAGTGGAGATCAGCCATACAGTACTTCCCAAAACCTTAAGTTATAATTGCAAAGCTGAGGTTTGGCAAGAAGACAAATATTATTAGTTTCCCATATATAGATAACTCCTAAGGCAAGGAGGGAGTTACTGCCTTTCCCAAAGTCATCTAGTAGGATAGGAGGAACAGAACTTGGGGATCCTGAGAACCAGAGCAGTGCTGTCATTAAAAGATCCTTCCTTAACTCACATTCTTATTTGACTCAAAGTAATGCTATAGCCAGCATACCACTAGTTTTGTTTTACCTCATCTTGCTTTGACATTTAAGTTTTGCTCTCAGAGTTGTTTATTTAGAAGCATAGTCTCTGTAACTCCTCTTTGAGTAAAAGTCCTCAAATATTGATATATACAGTACTCTTTCCTTCTGCTTCTCTATTGAGTTTTCTTTCTCACAGTGCAGCTGCACTGAGACCTTGTGAGCATCTGGTAATATTGCTTCTAGATGCCTTTCATCCCCTTTTGCTAGTGATCTGGCAAAGTTCTTCTAATAGAATTAGTATGTGGAACTTTTAAAGCTGAGGGTTACATAAGGGACTGCAAAGAATAAGTAGTGGGCCAGGCTGGGTGGATTTGGTTTATCTCAGAGGCACATAGTGTTCTGCAATCTTCACATAAAGACAATCTCTTTTGTTTTTAAAAGGCTCATGCATAATGGTTTAAGTCCTGCACGTATGTCTTGAGACAAAGAGTAAAGCAGCTCTGTGAATCTGTTTTGTCTTTCTGTTTTAAGAACAATAGTACCTAAAGAACAAGTAACTGACAATAAATAGGATAATGTCTAAACATGCTTCATTCAATTTATTCATGCCTATCCACAACTAGGTTTCCATTTAACAGCTGTAGATCATGAATTAGGTCTCTTCTGTCACAGCTGCACAAGCTCCACAGCTGTGGATATAAATAGTGCTTCATGTCCTACAGAAGGACTGTGGGGTTCCTGGGTGCTGAGGAAATAAATGAGGAAGGACAGAGCCCTAAGTGTTCAGCTGAATCACTAGGACAACAAAGTAGTTTGCATGATCAAATGACCACTTGATTTCAATGTTTGAGAGGCATTCTATGACACTAGTGTCCAAGTACTGTACTTCTGAGCAACTTCTTGCCAAACCTGTACTGAAGAGGCTACCAAAGCTCCAAGTGTTAGGAGAGGGCTTGTGAACACGATGGCTTATCAAACAAATGAGCTCACTGTCACTGTCCACTGGAGAATGTCCTTCCACGAGAAGCTTTCTGCAGGGAATTTCTCCCTAAATTGCTTTTCAACAGCTTCTGGCATGATAAGATGTGGGTCATTCATGAATGCAGCTAAGATGTCAGCTGTACCTCCAGACCCTGCTAAGATAAGCCAGGGAGCAGAATTTTCCAAACCGCTGCAAATTCTCTGTGGTTTAAAAAAAGACATTTTTAGAATTCATATGTGGAAAGAAAATGTTATTCAAAAGAAGGACTTTTAGCAAACCAGGAATAAATGTGTACCTAAATCAGATGCACTATGGTATCAGTCCAAACTCCTCTAAGATATTAGGATTTTTTAATTCTGTAGCAGGCCATCCATGTACATGCCTCTGACTATGCTTCTTCTCATGACACATCTGCTGAGTAGCTAAGCAACCTGATTTGGACAAACAATGCACAAAATTTCTTTGACCCTGACTTTTTCTTCCCCTGAAGTCTCTGTTTCAGCATAGTCAAGTGCAAGAGTAGCCCTATACAGAAATTATCAGCAGGCTTTTTAGTGTAGGGTTTTTTTGCTTTCTGCTAAAGCTGGCAATATATTCTGAAAATAAGGAGTTTGCCTGTGGGAATATAACATTAGGCTACAGGAAAAAAAAGAAAAAAACACAGAATCATAGCAACCACAAGAGTTAAAGGCTACTAATTCTATTACTTGTGCAATTAGAATGAGTCAGGCAGGTTGTTGAGAAAGGAAAGCAGAGGCCATGGCATCATAATTGCAAAAATGTCTATTTGCTGCCAGTCTGTTTCTTTCTCTGGAGATAGGCAAGACTGTGTTGATTCAATTGTGGTGCAGGGTTTTTTACTTTAGTTTAGGTGCTGAGGTTTTTAAAAACGGTCAGTGGTCTTTTGTGTGTATTATCCACTTTAGAGATCGATATTCTAAAAAAATGTGGCCAGTTATCCATTCCAAGCATGTGTCAATGTAGAGCAACTCCAGCCAGTCACTTTTGGTCTTTCAGTCACATTGTTCTCTAAAACTTTGAGAAGAGGATTTATATGTCATAATGTGATTTTTCTAAACCAAAGATATAGGAAACAATGCCATATTTAGCTTATAGAAAGAAAACTCATGAGGTTACATAATCCTTGTTTAAACAGTGAGATTTCCAACACCAGTGTGTGTTTTAGTCCAGCTGACAGTTAGGACAAGATACAAGAAACTGAAACTAGAAAACATCACCAGAAGGGAGTCATTCTTCTGAAAAAGGTTGCCAGTTTGCATGTCACAATCTCTTCACTTGGGAACTTTAAATTATGGTTAAACTATGTCTTTCTAAAGGTACTGTAGACTGAGAGTATTATTTTAAAAAATGTAAAAGTAAAATAGAAATCAAAGATTATCTCCTTGTTAACAGGTTCTTTAAGTTGTAGAACTACTCAGGAAAAAAAAACAAACCAAAAGTGATCCTTTGCTGAAGAAGATTTGGGATTATTAGCAGACAACATTCCAGTCTTCAATCCTACAATGTACTTTTGCTGAGTGGAACCAGGGCACTCCTGTTTTAAATGGCATGTCTAGCAAACCTGGTCCTGTGCTTCCTCTGAGCTCTGGGACAGACACTTATGTCCCTGCTGCTGAACAGCACTGAAAGATTTATCTCTTTTTTTTTTTTTTTTTTAATTTGTTTTCAAGTAATAACACAGTTTTTCTTTT